>JAUTXW010000200.1:1462500-1801626 GCA_030620095.1 Kuschelorhynchus macadamiae | reverse complement strand
TATTAATGCGTTTAATGAATTTCTCAGCTCAAAATACCTATAAAACCACATATTATCATACCATGTTCCACGAAAAATTCTCCGTCAAAATTTTACCTAAAAAAATCCATACATTTACATGCAAAATTTTCAAACTTTTTTTGGGAAAATCGGTTTTGCCGAAACTTCGTTTGTGCACTACTTTGAAGCCTTAAAAAACGAAAAAAACATTTATTTTGTACTAGGATGTATGGTTGAACTTTTATAGCCCTCTGAAAATTCGCGATTTTTAAATTTTTTAATATTTTTGTGAAAATTTAGTCATATCTTGAGAAATATTAATCCCTCGTCAATATTAATGCGTTTAATGGATTTCTCAGCTCAAAATACATATAAAACCACATATTATCATACCATGTTCCACGAAAAATTCTCCGTCAAAATTTTGCCTAAAAAAATCCATACATTTACATGCAAAATTTTCAAACTTTTTTTGGGAAAATCGGTTTTGCTGAAACTTCGTTTATACACTAATTTGATGCCTTAAAAAACGAAAAAAACATTTATTTTGTGCTAGGATGTTTGGTTCAACTTTTATGGCCCTCTGAAAATTCGCGAATTTTTAAATTTTGTGTATATATTGTAAAAATTTAGTCATATCTTGAGAAATATAAATCCCTCGTCAATATTAATGCGTTTAATGGATTTCTCAGCTCAAAATACATATAAAACCACATATTATCATACCATGTTCCACGAAAAATTCTCCGTCAAAATTTTGCCTAAAAAAATCCATACATTTACATGCAAAATTTTCAAACTTTTTTTGGGAAAATCGGTTTTGCTGAAACTTCGTTTATGCACTAATTTGATGCCTTAAAAAACGAAAAAAACATTTGTTTTGTGCTAGGATGTATGGTTGAACTATTATGGCTCTCTGAAAATTCGCGAATTTTCAAATTGTTTGTAGTTATTGTGAAAATTTAGTCATATCTTGAGAAATATTAATCCCTCGTCAATATTAATGCGTTTAATGGATTTCTCAGCTCAAAATACATATAAAACCACATATTATCATACCATGTTCCACGAAAAATTCTCCGTCAAAATTTTACCTAAAAAAATCCATACATTTACATGCAAAATTTTCAAACTTTTTTTGGGAAAATTGGTTTTGCTGAAACTTCGTTTATGCACTAATTTGATGCCTTAAAAAACGAAAAAAAACATTTATTTTGTGCTAGGATGTATGGTTGAACTTTTATGGCCCTCTGAAAATTCGCGAATTTTTAAATTTTGCGTATTTATTGTAAAAATTTAGTCATATCTTGAGAAATATTAATCCCTCGTCAATATTAATGCGTTTAATGGATTTCTCAGCTCAAAATACATATAAAACCACATATTATCATACCATGTTCCACGAAAAATTCTCCGTCAAAATTTTGCCTAAAAAAATCCATACATTTACATGCAAAATTTTCAAACTTTTTTTGGGAAAATCGGTTTTGCCGAAACTTCGTTTGTGCACTAATTTGATGCCTTAAAAAACGAAAAAAACATTTATTTTGTGCTAGGATGTATGATTGAACTATTATGGCTCTCTGAAAATTCGCGGATTTTCAAATTGTTTGTAGTTATTGTGAAAATTTAGTCATATCTTGGGAAATATTAATCCCTCGTCAATATTAATGCGTTTAATGGTTTTCTCAGCTCAAAATACATATAAAACCACATATTATTATACCATGTTCCACGAAAAATTCTCCGTCAACATTTTGCCTAAAAAAATCCATACATTTACATGCAAAATTTTCAAACTTTTTTTGGGAAAATTGGTTTTGCTGAAACTTCGTTTATGCACTAATTTGATGTCTTAAGAAACGAAAAAAGCATTTATTTTGTCCTAGGGCGTATGGTAGAACTATTATGGCTCTCTGAAAATTCGCGAATTTTCAAATTGTTTGTAGTTATTGTGAAAATTTAGTCATATCTTGAGAAATATTAATCTCTCGTCAATATTAATGCGTTTAATGAATTTCTCAGCTCAAAATACCTATAAAACCACATATTATCATACCATGTTCCACGAAAAATTCTCCGTCAAAATTTTACGTAAAAAAATCCATAGATTTACATGCAAAATTTTCAAACTTTTTTTGGGAAAATTGGTTTTGCTGAAACTTCGTTTATGCACTAATTTGATGTCTTAAGAAACGAAAAAAGCATTTATTTTGTCCTTGTCCGAAAAAAAAAGCATTTATTTTGTCCTAGGGCGTATGGTAGAACTATTATGGCTCTCTGAAAATTCGCGAATTTTCAAATTGTTTGTATTTATTGTGAAAATTTTGTCATATCTTGAGAAATATTAATCCCTCGTCAATATTAATGCGTTTAATGGATTTCTCAGCTCAAAATACATATAAAACCACATATTATCATACCATGTTCCACGAAAAATTCTCCGTCAAAATTTTGCCTAAAAAAATCCATACATTTACATCCAAATTTTCAAACTTTTTTTGGGAAAATTAATTTTGCTGAAACTTTGTTTATGCACTAATTTGATGCCTTAAACAACGAAAAAAATATTTATTTTGTGCTAAGATGTATGGTTGAACTTTTATTGCCCTCTGAAAATTCGCGATTTTTAAATTTTGTATATTTATTGTAAAAATTTAGTCATATCTTGAGAAATATTAATCCCTCGTCAATATTAATGCGTTTAATGAATTTCTCAGCTCAAAATACCTATAAAACCACATATTATCATACCATGTTCCACGCAAAATTCTCCGTCAAAATTTTACCTAAAAAAATCCATACATTTACATGCAAAATTTTCAAACTTTTTTTGGGAAAATCGGTTTTGCCGAAACTTCGTTTGTGCACTAATTTGATGCCTTAAAAAACGAAAAAAACATTTATTTTGTGCTAGGATGTATGATTGAACTATTATGGCTCTCTGAAAATTCGCGAATTTTCAAATTGTTTGTAGTTATTGTGAAAATTTAGTCATATCTTGAGAAATATTAATCCCTCGTCAATATTAATGCGTTTAATGGATTTCTCAGCTCAAAATACATATAAAACCACATATTATTATACCATGTTCCACGAAAAATTCTCCGTCAAAATTTTGCCTAAAAAAATCCATACATTTACATGCTAAATTTTCACAAACTTTTTTTGGGAAAATTGGTTTTGCTGAAACTTCGTTTATGCACTAATTTGATGCCTTAAAAAACGAAAAAAACATTTATTTTGTGCTAGGATGTATGGTTGAACTTTTATGGCCCTCTGAAAATTCGCGAATTTTTAAATTTTGCGTATTTATTGTAAAAATTTAGTCATATCTTGAGAAATATTAATCCCTCGTCAATATTAATGCGTTTAATGGATTTCTCAGCTCAAAATACATATAAAACCACATATTATCATACCATGTTCCACGAAAAATTCTCCGTCAAAATTTTACTTAAAAAATCCATACATTTACATGCAAAATTTTCAAACTTTTTTTGGGAAAATCGGTTTTGCTGAAACTTCGTTTAAACACTAACTTGATGCCTTAAAAAACGAAAAAAACATTTATTTTGTGCTAGGATGTATGATTGAACTATTATGGCTCTCTGAAAATTCGCGAATTTTCAAATTGTTTGTAGTTATTGTGAAAATTTAGTCATATCTTGAGAAATGTTAATCCCTCGTCAATATTAATGCGTTTAATGAATTTCTCAGCTCAAAATACCTATAAAACCACATATTATCATACCATGTTCCACGAAAAATTCTCCGTCAAAATTTTACCTAAAAAAATCCATACATTTACATGCAAAATTTTCAAACTTTTTTTGGGAAAATTGGTTTTGCTGAAACTTCGTTTAAACACTAATTTGATGCCTTAAAAAACGAAAAAAACATTTATTTTGTCCTATGGCGTATGGTAGAACTATTATGGCTCTCTGAAAATTCGCGAATTTTCAAATTGTTTGTATTTATTGTGAAAATTTAGTCATATCTTGAGAAATATTAATCCCTCGTCAATATTAATGCGTTTAATGGATTTCTCAGCTCAAAATACATATAAAACCACATATTATCATACCATGTTCCACGAAAAATTCTCCGTCAAAATTTTGCCTAAAAAAATCCATACATTTACATGCAAAATTTTCAAACTTTTTTTGGGAAAATCGGTTTTGCCGAAACTTCGTTTATGCACTAATTTGATGCCTTAAAAAACGAAAAAAACATTTATTTTGTGCTAGGATGTATGATTGAACTATTATGGCTCTCTGAAAATTCGCGGATTTTCAAATTGTTTGTAGTTATTGTGAAAATTTAGTCATATCTTGGGAAATATTAATCCCTCGTCAATATTAATGCGTTTAATGGATTTCTCAGCTCAAAATACATATAAAACCACATATTATTATACCATGTTCCACGAAAAATTCTCCGTCAAAATTTTGCCTAAAAAAATCCATACATTTACATGCAAAATTTTCAAACTTTTTTTGGGAAAATTGGTTTTGCTGAAACTTCGTTTATGCACTAATTGGATGCCTTAAAAAACGAAAAAAACATTTATTTTGTGCTAGGATGTATGGTTGAACTTTTATGGCCCTCTGAAAATTCGCGAATTTTTAAATTTTGCGTATTTATTGTAAAGATTTAGTCATATCTTGAGAAATATTAATCCCTCGTCAATATTAATGCGTTTAATGGATTTTTCAGCTCAAAATACATATAAAACCACATATTATCATACCATGTTCCACGAAAAATTCTCCGTCAAAATTTTACCTAAAAAAATCCATACATTTACATGCAAAATTTTCAAACTTTTTTTGGGAAAATCGGTTTTGCTGAAACTTCGTTTATACACTAATTTGATGCCTTAAAAAACGAAAAAAATATTTATTTTGTGCTAGGATGTATGATTGAACTATTATGGCTCTCTGAAAATTCGCGAATTTTCAAATTGTTTGTAGTTATTGTGAAAATTTAGTCATATCTTGAGAAATATTAATCCCTCGTCAATATTAATGCGTTTAATGGATTTCTCAGCTCAAAATACATATAAAACCACATATTATCATACCATGTTCCACGAAAAATTCTCCGTCAAAATTTTACCTAAAAAAATCCATACTTTTTTTGGGAAAATTGGTTTTGCTGAAACTTCGTTTATGCACTAATTTGATGCCTTAAAAAACGAAAAAAACATTTATTTTGTGCTAGGATGTATGGTTCAACTTTTATGGCTCTCTGAAAATTCGCGAATTTTCAAATTGTTTGTATTTATTGTGAAAATTTAGTCATATCTTGAGAAATATTAATCCCTCGTCAATATTAATGCGTTTAATGGATTTCTCAGCTCAAAATACATATAAAACCACATATTATCATACCATGTTCCACGAAAAATTCTCCGTCAAAATTTTGCCTAAAAAAATCCATACATTTACATGCAAAATTTTCAAACTTTTTTTGGGAAAATCGGTTTTGCTGAAACTTCGTTTATGCACTAATTTGATGCCTTAAAAAACGAAAAAAAAAACATTTATTTTGTCCTAGGACGTATGGTTGAACTATTATGGCTCTCTGAAAATTCGCGAATTTTCAAATTGTTTGTAGTTATTGTGAAAAATTTAGTCATATCTTGAGAAATATTAATCCCTCGTCAATATTAATGCGTTTAATGGATTTCTCAGCTCAAAATACATATAAAACCACATATTATCATACCATGTTCCACGAAAAATTCTCCGTCAAAATTTTACCTAAAAAAATCCATACATTTACATGCAAAATTTTCAAACTTTTTTTGGGAAAATTGGTTTTGCTGAAACTTCGTTTATGCACTAATTTGATGCCTTAAAAAACGAAAAAAACATTTATTTTGTGCTTGGACGTATGGTTGAACTATTAAGGCTCTCTGAAAATTCGCGAATTTTCAAATTGTTTGTAGTTATTGTGAAAATTTAGTCATATCTTGAGAAATATTAATCCCTCGTCAATATTAATGCGTTTAATGGATTTCTCAGCTCAAAATACATATAAAACCACATATTATCATACCATGTTCCACGAAAAATTCTCCGTCAAAATTTTACCTAAAAAAATCCATACATTTACATGCAAAATTTTCAAACTTTTTTTGGGAAAATTGGTTTTGCTGAAACTTCGTTTATGCACTAATTTGATGCCTTAAAAAACGAAAAAAACATTTATTTTGTGCTAGGATGTATGGTTGAACTTTTATGGCCCTCTGAAAATTCGCGAATTTTTAAATTTTGTATATTTATTGTAAAAATTTAGTCATATCTTGAGAAATATTAATCCCTCGTCAATATTAATGCGTTTAATGAATTTCTCAGCTCAAAATACATATAAAACCACATATTATCATACCATGTTCCACGAAAAATTCTCCGTCAAAATTTTACCTAAAAAAATCCATACATTTACATGCAAAATTTTCAAACTTTTTTTGGGAAAATCGGTTTTGCTGAAACTTCGTTTATGCACTAATTTGATGCCTTAAAAAACGAAAAAAACATTTATTTTGTGCTAGGATGTATGGTTGAACTATTATGGCTCTCTGAAAATTCGCGAATTTTCAAATTGTTTGTAGTTATTGTGAAAATTTAGTCATATCTTGAGAAATATTAATCCCTCGTCAATATTAATGCGTTTAATGGATTTCTCAGCTCAAAATACATATAAAACCACATATTATCATACCATGTTCCACGAAAAATTCTCCGTCAAAATTTTGCCTAAAAAAATCCATACATTTACATGCAAAATTTTCAAACTTTTTTTGGGAAAATCGGTTTTGCTGAAACTTCGTTTTTGCACTAATTTAATGCCTTAAAAAACGAAAAAAATATTTATTTTGTGCTTGGATGTATGGTTGAACTATTATGGCTCTCTGAAAATTCGCGAATTTTCAAATTGTTTGTAGTTATTGTGAAAATTTAGTCATATCTTGAGAAATATTAATCCCTCGTCAATATTAATGCGTTTAATGGATTTCTCAGCTCAAAATACATATAAAACCACATATTATCATACCATGTTCCACGAAAAATTCTCCGTCAAAATTTTGCCTAAAAAAATCCATACATTTACATGCAAAATTTTCAAACTTTTTTTGGGAAAATTGGTTTTGCTGAAACTTCGTTTATGCACTAATTTGATGCCTTAAAAAACGAAAAAAACATTTATTTTGTGCTAGGATGTATGGTTCAACTTTTATGGCCCTCTGAAAATTCGCGAATTTTTAAATTTTGTGTATTTATTGTAAAAATTTAGTCATATCTTGAGAAATATTAATCCCTCGTCAATATTAATGCGTTTAATGGATTTCTCAGCTCAAAATACATATAAAACCACATATTATCATACCATGTTCCACGAAAAATTCTCCGTCAAAATTTTACCTAAAAAAATCCATACATTTACATGCAAAATTTTCAAACTTTTTTTGGGAAAATCGGTTTTGCTGAAACTTCATTTATGCACTAATTTGATGCCTTAAAAAACGAAAAAAACATTTATTTTGTGCTAGGATGTATGATTGAACTATTATGGCTCTCTGAAAATTCGCGAATTTTCAAATTGTTTGTAGTTATTGTGAAAATTTAGTCATATCTTGAGAAATATTAATCCCTCGTCAATATTAATGCGTTTAATGGATTTCTCAGCTCAAAATACATATAAAACCACATATTATCATACCATGTTCCACGAAAAATTCTCCGTCAAAATTTTGCCTAAAAAAATCCATACATTTACATGCAAAATTTTCAAACTTTTTTTGGGAAAATTGGTTTTGCTGAAACTTCGTTTATGCACTAATTTGAGGCCTTAAAAAACGAAAAAAACATTTATTTTGTGCTAGGATGTATGATTGAACTATTATGGCTCTCTGAAAATTCGCGAATTTTTAAATTTTGTGTATTTATTGTAAAAATTTAGTCATATCTTGAGAAATATTAATCCCTCGTCAATATTAATGCGTTTAATGGATTTCTCAGCTCAAAATACATATAAAACCACATATTATCATACCATGTTCCACGAAAAATTCTCCGTCAAAATTTTACCTAAAAAAATCCATACATTTACATGCAAAATTTTCAAACTTTTTTTGGGAAAATCGGTTTTGCCGAAACTTCGTTTATGCACTAATTTGATGCCTTAAAAAACGAAAAAAACATTTATTTTGTGCTAGGATGTATGGTTGAACTATTATGGCTCTCTGAAAATTCGCGAATTTTCAAATTGTTTGTAGTTATTGTGAAAATTTAGTCATATCTTGAGAAATATTAATCCCTCG
The DNA here is from genome assembly GCA_030620095.1 of Kuschelorhynchus macadamiae. Classification (NCBI taxonomy): domain Eukaryota; kingdom Metazoa; phylum Arthropoda; class Insecta; order Coleoptera; family Curculionidae; genus Kuschelorhynchus; species Kuschelorhynchus macadamiae. The sequence goes on along the minus strand of JAUTXW010000200.1, from coordinate 1,793,294 downwards.
TCAATATTAATGCGTTTAATGGATTTCTCAGCTCAAAATACATATAAAACCACATATTATCATACCATGTTCCACGAAAAATTCTCCGTCAAAATTTTACCTAAAAAAATCCATACATTTACATGCAAAATTTTCAAACTTTTTTTGGGAAAATCGGTTTTGCTGAAACTTCGTTTATGTACTAATTTGATGCCACAAAAAAATAAAAAAAATATTTATTTTGTCCTAGGATGTATAGTTGAACTATTATGGCTCTCTGAAAATTCGCGAATTTTCAAATTGTTTGTATTTATTGTGAAAATTTAGTCATATCTTGAGAAATATTAATCCCTCGTCAATATTAATGCGTTTAATGGATTTCTCAGCTCAAAATACATATAAAACCACATATTATCATACCATGTTCCACGAAAAATTCTCCGTCAAAATTTTACCTAAAAAAATCCATACATTTACATGCAAAATTTTCAAACTTTTTTTGGGAAAATCGGTTTTGCTGAAACTTCGTTTATGCTCTAATTTGATGCCTTAAAAAACGAAAAAAACATTTATTTTGTGCTAGGATGTATGGTTCAACTTTTATGGCCTTCTGAAAATTCGCGGATTTTCAAATTGTTTGTAGTTATTGTGAAAATTTAGTCATATCTTGAGAAATATTAATCCCTCGTCAATATTAATGCGTTTAATGGATTTCTCAGCTCAAAATACATATAAAACCACATATTATCATACCATGTTCCACGAAAAATTCTCCGTCAAAATTTTGCCTAAAAAAATCCATACATTTACATGCAAAATTTTCAATTTTTTTTTGTTTTTTTGGGAAAATCGGTTTTGCTGAAACTTCGTTTATGCACTAATTTGAAGCCTTAAAGACGAAAAAAGCATTTATTTTGTGCTAGGATGTATGGTTCAACTTTTATGGCCCTCTGAAAATTCTCGAATTTTTAAATTTTGTGTATTTATTGTAAAAATTTAGTCATATCTTGAGAAATATTAATCCCTCGTCAATATTAATGCGTTTAATGAATTTCTCAGCTCAAAATACATATAAAACCACATATTATCATACCATGTTCCACGAAAAATTCTCCGTCAAAATTTTACCTAAAAAAATCCATACATTTACATGCAAAATTTTCAAACTTTTTTTGGGAAAATCGATTTTGCTGAAACTTCGTTTATGCCCTAATTTGATGCCTTAAAAAACGAAAAAATAATTTATTTTGTCCTAGGACGTATGGTTGAACCTATTATGGCTCTCTGAAAATTCGCGAATTTTCAAATTGTTTGTAGTTATTGTGAAAATTTAGTCATATCTTGAGAAATATTAATCCCTCGTCAATATTAATGCGTTTAATGGATTTCTCAGCTCAAAATACATATAAAACCACATATTATCATACCATGTTCCACGAAAAATTCTCCGTCAAAATTTTACCTAAAAAAATCCATACATTTACATGCAAAATTTTCAAACTTTTTTTGGGAAAATTGGTTTTGCTGAAACTTCGTTTATGCACTAATTTGATGCCTTAAAAAACGAAAAAAACATTTATTTTGTGCTAGGATGTATGGTTGAACTTTTATGGCCCTCTGAAAATTCGCGAATTTTTAAATTTTGCGTATTTATTGTAAAAATTTAGTCATATCTTGAGAAATATTAATCCCTCGTCAATATTAATGCGTTTAATGGATTTCTCAGCTCAAAATACATATAAAACCACATATTATCATACCATGTTCCACGAAAAATTCTCCGTCAAAATTTTGCCTAAAAAAATCCATACATTTACATGCAAAATTTTCAAACTTATTTTGGGAAAATCGGTTTTGCCGAAACTTCGTTTATGCACTAATTTGATGCCTTAAAAAAACGAAAAAAACATTTATTTTGTGCTAGGATGTATGATTGAACTATTATGGCTCTCTGAAAATTCGCGGATTTTCAAATTGTTTGTAGTTATTGTGAAAATTTAGTCATATCTTGGGAAATATTAATCCCTCGTCAATATTAATGCGTTTAATGGATTTCTCAGCTCAAAATACATATAAAACCACATATTATTATACCATGTTCCACGAAAAATTCTCCGTCAAAATTTTGCCTAAAAAAATCCATACATTTACATGCAAAATTTTCAAACTTTTTTTGGGAAAATTGGTTTTGCTGAAACTTCGTTTATGCACTAATTTGATGCCTTAAAAAACGAAAAAAACATTTATTTTGTACTAGGACGTATGGTTGAACTATTATGGCTCTCTGAAAATTGGCGAATTTTCAAATTGTTTGTAGTTATTATGAAAATTTAGTCATATCTTGAGAAATATTAATCCCTCGTCAATATTAATGCGTTTAATGAATTTCTCAGCTCAAAATACCTATAAAAACACATATTATCATACCATGTTCCACGAAAAATTCTCCGTCAAAATTTTACGTAAAAAAATCCATAGATTTACATGCAAAATTTTCAAACTTTTTTTGGGAAAATTGGTTTTGCTGAAACTTCGTTTATGCACTAATTTGATGTCTTAAGAAACGAAAAAAGCATTTATTTTGTCCTAGGGCGTATGGTAGAACTATTATGGCTCTCTGAAAATTCGCGAATTTTCAAATTGTTTGTATTTATTGTGAAAATTTTGTCATATCTTGAGAAATATTAATCCCTCGTCAATATTAATGCGTTTAATGGATTTCTCAGCTCAAAATACATATAAAACCACATATTATCATACCATGTTCCACGAAAAATTCTCCGTCAAAATTTTGCCTAAAAAAATCCATACATTTACATGCAAAATTTTCAAACTTTTTTTGGGAAAATTAATTTTGCTGAAACTTCGTTTATGCACTAATTTGATGCCTTAAAAAACGAAAAAAATATTTATGTTGTGCTAGGATGTATGGTTGAACTTTTATGGCCCTCTGAAAATTCGCGAATTTTTAAATTTTCCGTATTTATTGTAAAAATTTAGTCATATCTTGAGAAATATTAATCCCTCGTCAATATTAATGCGTTTAATGGATTTCTCAGCTCAAAATACATATAAAACCACATATTATCATACCATGTTCCACGAAAAATTCTCCGTCAAAATTTTACCTAAAAAAATCCATACATTTACATGCAAAATTTTCAAACTTTTTTTGGGAAAATCGGTTTTGCCGAAACTTCGTTTGTGCACTAATTTGATGCCTTAAAAAACGAAAAAAACATTTATTTTGTGCTAGGATGTATGATTGAACTATTATGGCTCTCTGAAAATTCGCGAATTTTCAAATTGTTTGTAGTTATTGTGAAAATTTAGTCATATCTTGAGAAATATTAATCCCTCGTCAATATTAATGCGTTTAATGGATTTCTCAGCTCAAAATACATATAAAACCACATATTATTATACCATGTTCCACGAAAAATTCTCCGTCAAAATTTTGCCTAAAAAAATCCATACATTTACATGCAAAATTTTCAAACTTTTTTTGGGAAAATTGGTTTTGCTGAAACTTCGTTTATGCACTAATTTGATGCCTTAAACAACGAAAAAAATATTTATTTTGTGCTAAGATGTATGGCTGAACTTTTATTGCCCTCTGAAAATTCGCGAATTTTTAAATTTTGCGTATTTATTGTAAAAATTTAGTCATATCTTGAGAAATATTAATCCCTCGTCAATATTAATGCGTTTAATGGATTTCTCAGCTCAAAATACATATAAAACCACATATTATCATACCATGTTCCACGAAAAATTCTCCGTCAAAATTTTACCTAAAAAAATCCATACATTTACATGCAAAATTTTCAAACTTTTTTTGGGAAAATCGGTTTTGCTGAAACTTCGTTTATGCACTAATTTGAGGCCTTAAAAAACGAAAAAAACATTTATTTTGTGCTAGGACGTATGGTTGAACTATTATGGCTCTCTGAAAATTCGCGAATTTTCAAATTGTTTGTAGTTATTGTGAAAATTTAGTCATATCTTGAGAAATATTAATCCCTCGTCAATATTAATGCGTTTAATGGATTTCTCAGCTCAAAATACATATAAAACCACATATTATCATACCATGTTCCACGAAAAATTCTCCGTCAAAATTTTACCTAAAAAAATCCATACATTTACATGCAAAATTTTCAAACTTTTTTTGGGAAAATTGGTTTTGCTGAAACTTCGTTTATGCACTAATTTGATGCCTTAAAAAACGAAAAAAACATTTATTTTGTGCTAGGATGTATGGTTGAACTATTATGGCTCTCTGAAAATTCGCGAATTTTCAAATTTTTGTATTTATTGTGAAAATTTTTGTATATCTTGAGAAATATTAATCCCTCGTCAATATTAATGCGTTTAATGGATTTCTCAGCTCAAAATACATATAAAACCACATATTATCATACCATGTTCCACGAAAAATTCTCCGTCAAAATTTTGCCTAAAAAAATCCATACATTTACATGCAAAATTTTCAAACTTTTTTTGGGAAAATCGGTTTTGCTGAAACTTCGTTTATGCTCTAATTTGATGCCTTAAAAAACGAAAAAAACATTTATTTTGTGCTAGGATGTATGGTTGAACTATTATGGCTCTCTGAAAATTCGCGAATTTTCAAATTGTTTGTAGTTATTGTGAAAATTTAGTCATATCTTGAGAAATATTAATCCCTCGTCAATATTAATGCGTTTAATGGATTTCTCAGCTCAAAATACATATAAAACCACATATTATCATACCATGTTCCACGAAAAATTCTCCGTCAAAATTTTGCCTAAAAAAATCCATACATTTACATGCAAAATTTTCAAACTTTTTTTGGGAAAATTGGTTTTGCTGAAACTTCGTTTATGCACTAATTTGATGCCTTAAAAAACGAAAAAAACATTTATTTTGTGCTAGGATGTATGATTGAACTATTATGGCTCTCTGAAAATTCGCGAATTTTCAAATTGTTTGTAGTTATTGTGAAAATTTAGTCATATCTTGAGAAATATTAATCCCTCGTCAATATTAATGCGTTTAATGGATTTCTCAGCTCAAAATACATATAAAACCACATATTATCATACCATGTTCCACGAAAAATTCTCCGTCAAAATTTTGCCTAAAAAAATCCATACATTTACATGCAAAATTTTCAAACTTTTTTTGGGAAAATTGGTTTTGCTGAAACTTCGTTTATGCACTAATTTGATGTCTTAAGAAACGAAAAAAGCATTTATTTTGTCCTATGGCGTATGGTAGAACTATTATGGCTCTCTGAAAATTCGCGAATTTTCAAATTGGCTGTCATATCTTGAGAAATATTAATCCCTCGTCAATATTAATGCGTTTAATGGATTTTTCAGCTCAAAATACATATAAAACCACATATTATTATACCATGTTCCACGAAAAATTCTCCGTCAAAATTTTACCTAAAAAAATCCATACATTTACATGCAAAATTTTCAAACTTTTTTTGGGAAAATCGGTTTTGCTGAAACTTCGTTTATGCTCTAATTTGATGCCTTAAAAAACGAAAAAAACATTTATTTTGTGCTAGGATGTATGGTTGAACTATTATGGCTCTCTGAAAATTCGCGAATTTTCAAATTGTTTGTAGTTATTGTGAAAATTTAGTCATATCTTGAGAAATATTAATCCCTCGTCAATATTAATGCGTTTAATGAATTTCTCAGCTCAAAATACCTATAAAACCACATATTATCATACCATGTTCCACGAAAAATTCTCCGTCAACATTTTGCCTAAAAAAATCCATACATTTACATGCAAAATTTTCAAACTTTTTTTGGAAAATTAATTTTGCTGAAACTTCGTTTATGCACTAATTTGATGCCTTAAACAACGAAAAAAATATTTATTTTGTGCTAAGATGTATGGCTGAACTTTTATTGCCCTCTGAAAATTCGCGAATTTTTAAATTGTTTGTATTTATTGTGAAAATTTAGTCATATCTTGAGAAATATTAATCCCTCGTCAATATTAATGCGTTTAATGGATTTCTCAGCTCAAAATACATATAAAACCACATATTATCATACCATGTTCCACGAAAAATTCTCCGTCAAAATTTTGCCTAAAAAAATCCATACATTTACATGCAAAATTTTCAAACTTTTTTTGGGAAAATCGGTTTTGCTGAAACTTCGTTTATGCTCTAATTTGATGCCTTAAAAAACGAAAAAAACATTTATTTTGTACTAGGACGTATGGTTGAACTATTATGGCTCTCTGAAAATTCGCTAATTTTCAAATTGTTTGTAGTTATTGTGAATATTTAGTCATATCTTGAGAAATATTAATCCCTCGTCAATATTAATGCGTTTAATGGATTTCTCAGCTCAAAATACATATAAAACCACATATTATCATACCATGTTCCACGAAAAATTCTCCGTCAAAATTTTACCTAAAAAAATCCATACATTTACATGCAAAATTTTCAAACTTTTTTTGGGAAAATTGGTTTTGCTGAAACTTCGTTTATGCACTAATTTGAGGCCTTAAAAAACGAAAAAAACATTTATTTTGTCCTATGGACGTATGGTAGAACTATTCTGGCTCTCTGAAAATTCGCGAATTTTCAAATTGTTTGTATTTATTGTGAAAATTTTGACATATCTTGAGAAATATTAATCCCTCGTCAATATTAATGCGTTTAATGGATTTCTCAGCTCAAAATACATATAAAACCACATATTATCATACCATGTTCCACGAAAAATTCTCCGTCAAAATTTTACCTAAAAAAATCCATACATTTACATGCAAAATTTTCAAACTTTTTTTGGGAAAATTGGTTTTGCTGAAACTTCGTTTATGCACTAATTTGATGCCTTAAAAAACGAAAAAAATATTTATGTTGTGCTAGGATGTATGGTTGAACTTTTATGGCCCTCTGAAAATTCGCGAATTTTTAAATTTTGTGTATTTATTGTAAAAATTTAGTCATATCTTGAGAAATATTAATCCCTCGTCAATATTAATGCGTTTAATGAATTTCTCAGCTCAAAATACCTATAAAACCACATATTATCATACCATGTTCCACGAAAAATTCTCCGTCAAAATTTTACCTAAAAAAATCCATACATTTACATGCAAAATTTTCAAACTTTTTTTGGGAAAATCGGTTTTGCTGAAACTTCGTTTATGCACTAATTTGATGCCTTAAAAAACGAAAAAAACATTTATTTTGTGCTAGGATGTATGATTGAACTATTATGGCTCTCTGAAAATTCGCGAATTTTCAAATTGTTTGTAGTTATTGTGAAAATTTAGTCATATCTTGAGAAATATTAATCCCTCGTCAATATTAATGCGTTTAATGGATTTCTCAGCTCAAAATACATATAAAACCACATATTATCATACCATGTTCCACGAAAAATTCTCCGTCAAAATTTTGCCTAAAAAAATCCATACATTTACATGCAAAATTTTCAAACTTTTTTTGGGAAAATTGGTTTTGCTGAAACTTCGTTTATGCACTAATTTGATGCCTTAAAAAACGAAAAAAACATTTATTTTGTGCTAGGATGTATGGTTCAACTTTTATGGCCCTCTGAAAATTCGCGAATTTTTAAATTTTGTGTATTTATTGTAAAAATTTAGTCATATCTTGAGAAATATTAATCCCTCGTCAATATTAATGCGTTTAATGGATTTCTCAGCTCAAAATACATATAAAACCACATATTATCATACCATGTTCCACGAAAGATTCCCCGTCAAAATTTTACCTAAAAAAACCCATACATTTACATGCAAAATTTTCAAACTTTTTTTGGGAAAATCGGTTTTGCTGAAACTTCATTTATGCACTAATTTGATGCCTTAAAAAACGAAAAAAACATTAATTTTGTGCTAGGATGTATGATTGAACTATTATGACTCTCTGAAAATTCGCGAATTTTCAAATTGTTTGTAGTTATTGTGAAAATTTAGTCATATCTTGAGAAATATTAATCCCTCGTCAATATTAATGCGTTTAATGGATTTCTCAGCTCAAAATACATATAAAACCACATATTATCATACCATGTTCCACGAAAAATTCTCCGTCAAAATTTTACCTAAAAAAATCCATACATTTACATGCAAAATTTTCAAACTTTTTTTGGGAAAATCGGTTTTGCTGAAACTTCGTTTATGCTCTAATTAGATGCCTTAAAAAACGAAAAAAACATTTATTTTGTGCTAGGATGTATGGTTGAACTATTATGGCTCTCTGAAAATTCGCGAATTTTCAAATTGTTTGTAGTTATTGTGAAAATTTAGTCATATCTTGAGAAATATTAATCCCTCGTCAATATTAATGCGTTTAATGGATTTCTCAGCTCAAAATACATATAAAACCACATATTATCATACCATGTTCCACGAAAAATTCTCCGTCAAAATTTTACCTAAAAAAATCCATACATTTACATGCAAAATTTTCAAACTTTTTTTGGGAAAATCGGTTTTGCTGAAATTTCGTTTATGCACTAATTTGATGCCTTAAAAAACGAAAAAAACATTTATTTTGTGCTAGGATGTATGGTTGAACTATTATGGCTCTCTGAAAATTCGCGAATTTTCAAATTGTTTGTATTTATTGTGAAAATTTTGCCATATCTTGAGAAATATTAATCCCTCGTCAATATTAATGCGTTTAATGGATTTCTCAGCTCAAAATACATATAAAACCACATATTATCATACCATGTTCCACGAAAAATTCTCCGTCAAAATTTTACCTAAAAAAATCCATACATTTACATGCAAAATTTTCAAACTTTTTTTGGGAAAATGGTTTTGCTGAAACTTCGTTTATGCACTAATTTGATGCCTTAAAAAACGAAAAAAACATTTATTTTGTGCTAGGATGTATGGTTGAACTATTATGGCTCTCTGAAAATTCGCGAATTTTCAAATTGTTTGTAGTTATTGTGAAAATTTAGTCATATCTTGAGAAATATTAATCCCTCGTCAATATTAATGCGTTTAATGGATTTCTCAGCTCAAAATACATATAAAACCACATATTATCATACCATGTTCCACGAAAAATTCTCCGTCAAAATTTTACCTAAAAAAATCCATACATTTACATGCAAAATTTTCAAACTTTTTTTGGGAAAATTGGTTTTGCTGAAACTTCGTTTATGCACTAATTTGATGCCTTAAAAAACGAAAAAAACATTTATTTTGTGCTAGGATGTATGGTTGAACTTTTATGGCCCTCTGAAAATTCGCGAATTTTTAAATTTTGTGTATTTATTGTAAAAATTTGGTCATATCTTGAGAAATATTAATCCCTCGTCAATATTAATGCGTTTAATGGATTTCTCAGCTCAAAATACATATAAAACCACATATTATCATACCATGTTCCACGAAAAATTCTCCGTCAAAATTTTACCTAAAAAAATCCATACATTTACATGCAAAATTTTCAAACTTTTTTTGGGAAAATCGGTTTTGCTGAAACTTCGTTTATACACTAATTTGATGCCTTAAAAAACGAAAAAAACATTTATTTTGTGCTAGGATGTATGGTTGAACTATTATGGCTCTCTGAAAATTCGCGAATTTTCAAATTGTTTGTAGTTATTGTGAAAATTTAGTCATATCTTGAGAAATATTAATCCCTCGTCAATATTAATGCGTTTAATGGATTTCTCAGCTCAAAATACATATAAAACCACATATTATCATACCATGTTCCACGAAAAATTCTCCGTCAAAATTTTGCCTAAAAAAATCCATACATTTACATGCAAAATTTTCAAACTTTTTTTGGGATTTGCTGAAACTTTGATGCCTTAAAAACGAAAAAAACATTTATTTTGTCTAAATTCGCGAATTTAGTTATTGTGAAAATTTAGTCATATCTTGAGAAATATTAATCCCTCGTCAATATTAATGCGTTTAATGGATTTCTCTTACATATAAAACACATATTATCATACCATGTTCCACGAAAAATTCTCCGTCAAAATTTTACGTAAAAAAATCCATACATTTACATGCAAAATTTTCAAACTTTTTTTGGGAAAATCGGTTTTGCTGAAACTTCGTTTATACACTAATTTGATGCCTTAAAAAACGAAAAAAACATTTATTTTGCACTAGTATGTATGGTTGAACTTTTATGGCTCTCTGAAAATTAGAGAATTTTAAAATTTTTAATATTATTGTAAAAATTTAGTCATATCTTGAGAAATATTAAACCCTCGTCAATATTAATGCGTTTAATGGATTTCTCAGCTCAAAATACATATAAAACCACATATTATCATACCATGTTCCACGAAAAATTCTCCGTCAAAATTTTACCTAAAAAAATCCATACATTTACATGCAAAATTTTCAAACTTTTTTTGGGAAAATCGGTTTTGCTGAAACTTCGTTTATGCTCTAATTTGATGCCTTAAAAAACGAAAAAAACATTTATTTTGTGCTAGGATGTATGGTTGAACTATTATGGCTCTCTGAAAATTCGCGAATTTTCAAATTGTTTGTAGTTATTGTGAAAATTTAGTCATATCTTGAGAAATATTAATCCCTCGTCAATATTAATGCGTTTAATGGATTTCTCAGCTCAAAATACATATAAAACCACATATTATCATACCATGTTCCACGAAAAATTCTCCGTCAAAATTTTGCCTAAAAAAATCCATACATTTACATGCAAAATTTTCAAACTTTTTTTGAGAAAATTGGTTTTGCTGAAACTTCGTTTATGCACTAATTTGATGCCTTAATAAACGAAAAAAACGTTTATTTTGTGCTAGGATTTATGGTTGAACTTTTATGGCTCTCTGAAACGCGAATTTTTAAATTTTTGTATTTATTGTAAAAATTTAGTCATATCTTGAGAAATATTAATCCCTCGTCAATATTAATGCGTTTAATGGATTTCTCAGCTCAAATTACATATAAAACCACATATTATCATACCATGTTCCACGAAAAATTCTCCGTCAAAATTTTACCTAAAAAAATCCATACATTTACATGCAAAATTTTCAAACTTTTTTTGGGAAAATTGATTTTGCTGAAACTTCGTTTATGCACTAATTTGATGCCTTAAACAACGAAAAAAACATTTATTTTGTACTAGGACGTATGGTTGAACTATTATGGCTCTCTGAAAATTCGCGAATTTTCAAATTGTTTGTAGTTATTGTGAAAATTTAGTCATATCTTGAGAAATATTAATCCCTCGTCAATATTAATGCGTTTAATGGATTTCTCAGCTCAAAATACATATAAAACCACATATTATCATACCATGTTCCACGAAAAATTCTCCGTCAAAAAATCCATACATTTACATGCAAAATTTTCAAACTTTTTTTAGGAAAATCGGTTTTGCTGAAACTTTGTTTATGCACTAATTTGATGCCTTAAAAAACGAAAAAAACATTTATTTTGTGCTAGGATGTATGATGGAACTATTATGGCTCTCTGAAAATTCGCGGATTTTCAAATTGTTTGGAGTTATTGTGAAAATTTAGTCATATCTTGAGAAATATTAATCCCTCGTCAATATTAATGCGTTTAATGGATTTCTCAGCTCAAAATACATATAAAACCACATATTATCATACCATGTTCCACGAAAAATTCTCCGTCAAAATTTTGCCTAAAAAAATCCATACATTTACATGCAAAATTTTCAAACTTTTTTTGGGAAAATCGGTTTTGCTGAAACTTCGTTTATGCACTAATTTGATGCCTTAAAAAACGAAAAAAACATTTATTTTGTGCTAGGATGTATGGTTGAACTTTTATGGCTCTCTGAAAATTCGCGAATTTTCAAATTGTTTGTATTTATTGTGAAAATTTAGTCATATCTTGAGAAATATTAATCCCTCGTCAATATTAATGCGTTTAATGGATTTCTCAGCTCAAAATACATATAAAACCACATATTATTATACCATGTTCCACGAAAAATTCTCCGTCAAAATTTTGCCTAAAAAAATCCATACATTTACATGCAAAATTTTCAAACTTTTTTTGGGAAAATTGGTTTTGCTGAAACTTCGTTTAAACACTAATTTGATGCCTTAAAAAACGAAAAAAACATTTATTTTGTTCGCGAATTTTCAAATTGTTTGGATTATTGTGGCTCTCTGAAAATTCGCGAATTTTCAAATTGTTTGTATTTATTGTGAAAATTTAGTCATATCTTGAGAAATATTAATCCCTCGTCAATATTAATGCGTTTAATGGATTTCTCAGCTCAAAATACATATAAAACCACATATTATCATACCATGTTACACGAAAAATTATCCGTCAAAATTTTGCCATCCATACATTTACGAAAAAAACTTCTCCGATGCCTTAAAAAACGAAAAAAACATTTATTTTGTGCTAAAAAAATCCAAAATTCGCGAATTTTCAAATTTTTGTACATTGTAAAAATTTAGTCATACCCTCGTCAATATTTTTTAATGGATTTCTCAGCTTTATAAAACCACATATTATTATACCATGTTCCACGAAAAATTCTCCGTCAAATTTTGCCTAAAAAAATCCATTGCAAAATTTTTGCTTTTTTTGGGAAAATTGGTTTTGCTGAAACTTTATGTTTATGCACTAATTTGATGCCTTAAGAAACGAAAAAAACATTTATTTTGTCCTAGGGCGTATGGTAGAACTATTATGGCTCTCTGAAAATTCGCGAATTTTCAAATTGTTTGTAGTTATTGTGAAAATTTAGTCATATCTTGAGAAATATTAATCTCTCGTCAATATTAATGCGTTTAATGGATTTCTCAGCTCAAAATACCTATAAAACCACATATTATCACCCTAATGACAGACACTGTATATAGGCCCCTCTAGAACTATTTGTGCCCCCAACTGACCCCCCCAAAATGAATTTTCTGTCTACGTCCCTGAACGGATAGTCAATATATGGTGAATATTTTAAAGTGAATATTTATGTAAAGGGAAAGGGTCTTAAGATATTTTTTTGTTGGAAATCTTATTGTGTAGAGATTCCTATACGCAAAAAATTGCTTATAGTAAGAAATCTATTGTGTGCAAAGCCAGAGCTTGCAATTTTTTAAAAAATTTTGGTTGCTTCGAAAAGTTACAAAATCAATTTGTAATTTTTGATTGCTGTAACTTTTCTTTTAAAACTTTTTGTGGTAAAAAATTCGGTAACATTGGGATGAGATGCTAATATTTTAGTGAAAATCCAGTATGGCGGAACAGAATGGCGGTCAAATATTTATGTAAAAAAGAAAAAAGGAAAGTTTAGAAACTGAACCATGGATTCCTTAGTTTATTGTGTTGGATTGAGATATAGCCTGTTCAGTCAAAACTCTGATGAAAAATAACTAGTACTATTCTAGTGTTTTTCTCCTGAGAGTGTATAAGTTAAAATTTTACAGTAGTATTATATATTTTAATATATGACAAATATCAATAAAAGTTCTTTTTTTTAGACTAACTATACTACAAGTTTTTTACTGTATCATCTAAGTAAAGCACCATCAGTCCAGATGTCCTTATATGAGGAAGCAAGTAAACTGTTGCCAAACAAAAACTGTCCAGTTACCGAGGAAGTACTTAATGAAGCATATTATGCTAAAGCTACACTCAAGGAGTTGTTCAGAATGAGACCAATTTCTGTGGGAGTTGGTAGGGTGCTTAATGAAGACGCTGTATTTTCGGATTATGGGGTTCCTGAGGATGTGAGTAAGATGATCTATATATGTACAGAGTGTCCGGATTTGGTTGCAAAAGCAGGGTATCTCGCTTATTTTTAAAGATAGAACCGTGTGGTTTTCACGAACCTGAGCTAATTTTTTGTGAAACTCATGAAGCCGTAAACAAAATTTTCATAGCCTTCTTCGTTTATGAGATACAGGGCGAAATACAAAATTTTGCATTTTGGGACCCCCCTCGTATCTCGGTTATCCTTTAACTTAACGCAAAGGGAAAAATTGCTGCTTATGCAGTTTTTTACGCTGGATCCAGTGGCGTTATATATTTTTCATTTGAGTTGTTATTTTTTAGATATGACCCAAAGTTGTGTTTTTTTAAATGGGACACCCTGTATATTTGTCCAGAAATTGATTTGTCCTTTTAAAAGCTTCTCAAAAATATATAATAGTATGGGTCTATTTTAATAAACAACAACAAAAATCTGAATTTTTATAATTATTATACCAAATTTTGCAGTAGGCCATACAAAACGAGGCCGTTTTCTTTTGTTTTCTTGGAAGCAAATGGCATTTCCCAATTTTGTACGCGTATATAAAATATAGCGCTAGTTTTTTCTATTTATTGTGTAAAAATATATTTGTAAGTTGTAAAGAAGTTTATTAAGATATAACAAATTTCCTAATACAAATTAATGATGATCAACCTTAGTCCTGTTTAATAATATTACAGTTATATCAGAATGTACAATTTTGATAATATAGTGTTATGGCGCTGATTCTGTCAAACCTGTTGGTCATAGCCGCCGTTTGGGGTTGAAATGCTGAAAACACTGGTGTGTGGAATGTCCACATCAGAACTAGTGCCAGTGTTTTTATTGTTGAACAACCCCTACTTGCTTGGGAATGGATTTGTTTGAGTTTTTCTTGAGCCTCGGATTATTGATTCATGGTATTCTTCATCTAGTTGAAAATACGGTTAACTTTCCTGTGAACTAAAAATTGCAGGATCAGGGTCAAATAAAAATCGTTTTATGGTTGCTTTCGGAGGTCTTTGGACCATTTTACTGTCATATAGACGAACTCGATAAAACTCTGAATTAATTTATTCTGAATTATTATTGTTATTTGTCAGCACATTTTTTCGATCCTACTTGAGCTGTCTTCGAAAAAATGGGGTTGTATTCAAGCTTCCTGAAAGAACTAAAAAATTCTATATATATATATATATATATATATATATATATATATATATATATATATATATATATATATATATATATATATATATATATATATATATATATATATATATATATATATATATATATAATTTAAGTTTAAGTGTTAATATTTAAGGAGGTGATTTTTGAGTCCATTTTAAGAAGAAAACTTCATATAAACATATGTCCTAAACGGTGTAAATTTTGAGATACAGGGTTTTAAACTTTCAATTATTTCATAATTTTTCGATAATATCTCGAATACTACTCTAGATATTGTAATGAAATTTGGTAAAGAGGTACTATACATCTAGTGAAATTTTTTGATGTAGAACATTTTTGTTTTATTTCCACCAGTGGCGTCCGTACGGAATCCGACCTACATATTTTCCCAGACATTGATTTTTTTTTAAATAAAAATTATTTTTGAAATTTCCATTCATTTTTGAGCAAGTTTGATCTCTTGGTAATTTTGAGTTGAACGTACAGTTTTCGTTTTAAAAAATAAAAACCGTTTCTCTGCAGAGTTTTAACAATATCGCTAATATGACAACACCTGACAATTCCATAGATGAAAATCCTGAACTGAGTACTAGGAAAATTGGAATTAACCTAAATATTTCGAACATCCTAGTTTGGAAAATTCTACATGATTTTTTTTATACCCATATCACATTCAACGAGTGCAAGCCTTACTTCCCCGAGATCTTCCTTTCCGAGTTAATTTTTGTGAATGGAAAAAATTGCGCGTAATCCCTTATTTTATCGCGAAATAATGTTCACAGATGAAGCGAACTTCCCCAGGAACGTTATCAGAAACTTCCACAATAATCATATCTAGGCCGACGAGAACCCCATGCCATTGTAGAACATCATCATCAAGAAGAATTCTCTGTAAATGTTTGGGCTGGCATTATCGAAAATCACCTAATTGAACCTTTTTTCCTCCCAGAAAGACTAAATGGCCATAATTATCGCCGGTTTCTTGAGAACGATTTGCCGATATTGTTAGAAGATATACCAATTCTGATTAGAAACGGAATGTGGTTCATTCACGATGGCGCGCCCGCTCACTTTAGTATTGAAGCCAGAGAACATTTAAACCGCACATTTAACAACAGATGGGTAGGTTGTGGTGGACCCAACCATGGCCCCCTAGGTACCCAGACCTAAATAGTTTGGCTATTTTTCTATGGGGACATCTTAAATCTTTGGTTTACCGCACCCCAGTAAACACTGTAGAGGAGCTGAAGGATCGTATAAGAGATTCTTGCGATATTATTAGAAACACCGAGGGTATCCTTCAAAGAGTTCGCGACAACATGAGAAAAGGGCTGAAGCTTGTATTCTCCAAAGTGGTGGGCATTTTCAACAACTTATTTAATTTTTTTCTTCTATTTTGTTTCACAAAGTGGGCTGTCAATTTGTTAAAACCTAATTATTTTTGTTGAAATTATTAATTGTGTACCTAGTTGTATTAGTATAGTTTTATAAATAACTTGTTATTGTTGAAGAATGTCATATTATTTTAATAAAATTTATAAAAAGTATTTATGAAGGAACAGACTTCTGAAAAACATTGACATGGTGGTCCTAGATTGGTGGCTGAAGACTACATACTATTATCTACAAATATCTCTCACTAAGATAAAGTGATTTCTGATTTTAATAAGAATGGACATAGTAATTACTTTCACGCCACTGATTTTTCTAAAATAATTCAAGATTTGATTTCTCGAGTTTAATACAATAATATTCCTTTGCATGCATGGTGATATCCGTGTTATGACCAGGATTGTTTGGACCATGCAGAGAAACGGTTTTTATTTTTTAAAACGAAAACCGTGCGTCCAACACAAAATTACCAAGGGATCAAACTTGCTCAAAAATGAATGGGAATTTCAAAAATAATTTTTATTTAAAAAAAATCAGTGGCATACCATAAATGTCTGGGAAAATATGCAGGTCGGATTCCGTACGGACGCCACTGGTGGAAATTAAAAAAATGGTCTACATCAGAAAATTCCACTAGATGCATAGTACCTCTATACCAAATCTCATTACAATATCTAGAGTGGTATTCGAGATATTATCGAAAAATTATGAAATTATTGAAAATTTAACACCCTGTATCTCAAAATTTACACCGTTTAAGTCATATATTTATGTGAAGTTTTCTTCTTAAAATGGACCCAAAAATCACCTCCTTAAATATTGACACTAAATTAAGAAACATCCTGTATCAATTGAATATATATATATATATATATATATATATATATATATATATATATATATATATATATATATGTACAAGGTGTTTCAAAAAGGTCTGCCAAAATTTCTAGGACATATAGTACATCAAAAAATAAGTGTAGTTTACTCTATAAACCTATGTCCGAAAATGCACCCCTAGGGAGTTACAGCCCCTCGAAGATGACACGCGAAAGTAGTTTTTTGGCATTTTCTTTAAAACTATCAAAGAGAAGTTAATGAAATTTTGCATAGGTGCCTAATTTTTAATGAAAAATGTAACCAATTTGTCAGATTTGTCATATTTATTCAGGGGCGTAACTTACGAGGGGGCTGAAATGCTCTAATGACCATATTTTTTTTGTGGGTTGTATTTTCTAAAAAATACATCAAAAATATCAAATTCTGATTAATTTTACATAAAAAAGGTACTCTTGTTAAAATGTTTTAAAGTCGATAGTTTTCGAGTAATTTACAGTTAAATGTTGAAGTGTTTTCCTAAGGTTTTCATTTTACTTGTACAAGATATCTTAGAAACCCTTTTAAGTAGGCCGTGGTATGATTTAAACAAATGAGCTGTACGTCAAGTTGACTTTTGATGGAATTCTGTTATTTATTAATTACTTCATTTACTTTTAAAAAATGGCAAATTATACATTTTCCGAACAAGTTGATATGATTTTAACCTTGGGTGAGTGTTTCGGAAATTCAAACTTAGCAGTTAGAAGATATTCAGAAAAATATCCTGGTAGAAATGTACCGAATCACAGAACATTTTTGGCAATAGAGCAGAGGTTACGAGAAAATGGTTCACTTACAATAAAAAACACAGATAATGGACGTCCCAGAAATGCGCGAACGGTAGAAGTTGAGGAACAAGTTTTAGAAACCGTTTTTCGTGAGCCTACAATTAGTTCACGCAGATTGGCGTTAAGAACGAATACTTCCCATTCAAGTGCGTTCAGAGTTCTAAAAGAACAGCAACTCCACCCCTACCACTTTAGACAAGTGCAACATTTACAACCAGAGGATAGGCCATTAAGGGCCGATTTTTGTGAAGTACTGCTTGAACGAGAACGTATTGATCCAAATTTTTTCAATAAAATCTTATTTACGGACGAAGCAACCTTCACAAGGGCGGGCGTTTTTAATTATCATAACTCGCATTTCTGGGCTGAAGAAAATCCAAGAGTCACTAGAGTGTCTCACTATCAACATGAATTTAAAATCAATGTTTGGGCAGCTACTTTGGGAAATAAATTTATAGGGTTTCATATTTTTAATGGTAATTTAAACGGAGATATGTATGCTGATTTTTTAGAAAATAATCTATTTGAAATATTAGAAAATGTACCGTTAAATCTTAGAAGGGACATTGTTTTTATGCATGATGGCGCACCCCCACATTTTAGTAGAAGAGCGCGACAGTGGTTAAATAATCATTTTCCAAACAAATGGATCGGACGCGGTGCAGATGCTCCAATTCACTGGCCTGCTAGGTCTCCCGACATGAATACACTGGACTTTAATGTTTGGGGAGATTTAAAGGCAAAAGTATATGAAAATGAAATTAACACGGTTGAAGAATTGAGAGACAAAATAATTCATGAATGTACACTTCTTCAAAATAATGGTCAAAGCTTAAATTTAATAAATAATTTAAACCGAAGAATAAATTTATGCATTCAAGAAAACGGAGGACATTTTGAGCATCTGTTATAATTTTGGTATAGTTCACTAGTATTATTTATTTTTTAAAAATTTTATTCAATAAACTTTTATCTAGGAATACTTTGAGTTTTATTTTCTAAGAATGCGCTCATTTGTTTAAATCATACCACGGCCTACTTAAAAGGGTTTCTAAGATATCTTGTACAAGCAATTTGAAAAGCTTGGGAAAACACTTCAACATTTAACTGTAAATTACTCGAAAACTATCGACTTTAAAACATTTTAACAAGAGTACCTTTTTATGTAAAATTAATCAGAATTTGATATTTTTGATGTATTTTTTAGAAAATACAACCCACAAAAAAAATATGGTCATTAGGGCATTTCAGCCCCCTCGTAAGTTACGCCCCTGAATAAATATGACAAATCTGACAAATTGGTTACATTTCTCATTAAAAAGTAGGCCCCTATGCAACATTTCATTAACTTCTCTTTAATAGTTTTAAAGAAAATGCCAAAAAACTATTTTCGCGTGTCATCTTCGAGGGGCTGTAACTCCCTAGGGGTGCATTTTCGGACATAGGTTTATAGAGTAAACTACACTTATTTTTTGATGTACTATATGTCCTAGAAATTTTGGCAGACCTTTTTGAAACACCTTGTATATATACAGGGTGTTCCTTAATGACATGCTAATATTTAAGGGGGTGATTCTTGGACCCATTTTAAGAAAAAATCTTCATATGAACTTATCTCCTAAACGTCTTAACTTTTGAGATACAGAGTGCTAAAGTTTTCAGAAAAAAAATTATTTTTTTTAATAACTGTGATACTACTGTAGATATCTTTATGAAATTTGGTACACGTGTTCTATGCATTAAGATGCATTTTCTAATGTACAAGCAATTTTATTCTTTTTACCAGTGGCGTCCGTACGCGTTTTGCTTAGAATATTTTTGGAGAAAAAAATGGTACGCCACTGCTTTATCTTAAAATAAAAATTATTTTTGGAATTCTCATTCATTTCTGAGCAAAGTCGATCTCTTGATTTTCTTTCGGCCGACGCATAGTTTTCGCTTAAAAAAATAAAAATCGTTTTACTTCAGGGTCAAATCGTTAAAAATCTGATGTGGTGACTGTTGTGTGGAAAGCGTTTTTTTTCTTTTTTCGTGCTATTCAGTTCATTTAATAATAAATATTAATTAATTTAGAAATAAGTAATTGATTTACTTTACTTTAGGATTGATTACTTTAGGAAACAATTTTTAAAAAACTTTCATGTGCCAATAAATTACAGCGGGGATTTCATCTTGCAGAAAACAAAGTTTACAGAAACGGCTTAATTTTATTAATTATTAACAATACTAACATTAATTATAAAAATTGTTGGAAGTGGCCACCTTCACTTAATATGCATGCTTCCGCCCGTCTACGCATGGAATTGCGCACTCGTTCAAATATTCCCGGCGTATTCCGTATAGTTTCACACGAGGCAACTATTCGCTCTCTTAAATCTTCTACAGTGTTAACGGGAGTTTTGTACACTAGAGTTTTAAGGTGCCCCCATAAAAAGAAATCCAAACTATTGAGATCGGGGGATCTTGCTGGCCATTGCTGAGGTCCTCCGCGACCTATCCAACGATCAGGATAAACTGTATCTAAATGATTTCGGACAATTACGTTGAAATGAGCCGGTGCTCCTTCGTGCATGTACCATATGCGATGCCTTAACGCAACTGGTACATCTTCAAGCAACCCAGGTAGTTCTTATTCGAGAAAATGCAAATAAGACCGTCCATCAAGACGTCCTGGTAGGAAAAATGGGCCTATGAGATGATTACTAATAATTCCTGCCCAAACATTAAGCGAAAATTGTTCTTGAAAATGGGTTTCGGTTATGGCATGCGGGTTTTCTTCCGCCCACACATGATTGTTATGGAAATTTTGAATAGCATTCCTAGAAAAAGTTGCTTCGTCTGTGAACAAAATTTGTGACTCAAACTGCGGATTTAGTGTAATACTCTGAAGATACCACTGAGAGAAGTTCACACGCTGTGGGAAATCCCTGGGGAGTAATGCCTGTACTCTTAGAATATGATATGGATATAACAAAAAGTCAACTAAAATACGCCAAACAATTTGGTGACAAATATTCAAAGCTCTAGCGATCTTCCTCGTACTCGTCTCAGGATGTTCGTCGATTTCTTGCAGCACCACTTCCTCAACTTCAGGTGTTCTGACAGTTCGAGGTCTGCCTTCCGAAGTACCTTTATTGAAACTACCTGTTTCGCTAAGTCGGCGATGAATATTCGAAAAGGTTCGGCTATCTGGCAAGGCACGATTAGGATATCTTTCCTGATAAATGCGTCTGGCTTCTGTTGCATTACCATCTGCGAGGCCATATGCGTAATGCATTGCCGCCATTTCCGCATTCGTATAATTTACCATATTTAATGATATTATTCGAAAAAACGGCGAAAATAACTTCAATAACTTCAATGAAACACTAAAAACCAAAGAGATGACACACTGAGATGGTTTTGAACACCAACAGCTTACTTTAAGTCATTTGACATCGATGTTTGTAAAAACGTAATTTATTCCAGGACTACTAGATTTATGGGTTTAAAAATTATTATTAGTTAGTATTGAGATATTATGAAGCAATTTTAACTCAATTCGTTAATCAAGAACGGACCAGAAAGAAAAGTTTTTCGTTTATGAACACATTCGATGTCATAATTTTCTTTCACCCGATAAATAAGCGATTTCCACACAACAGTCACCCTATCAGATTTTTAACGATTTGACCCTGAAGTAAAACGATTTTTATTTTTTTAAGCGAAAACTATGCGTCGGACGAAAGAAAATCAAAAGATCGAATTTGCTCAGAAATGAATGAGAATTCCAAAAATAATTTTTATTTTAAGATAAAGCAGTGGCATACCATTTTTTTCTCCCAAAATATTCTAAGCAAAACGCGTACGGACGCCACTGGTAAAAAGAATAAAATTGCTTGTACATTAGAAAATGCATCTTGATGCATAGAACACGTGTACCAAATTTCATAAAGATATCTACAGTAGTATCACAGTTATTAAAAAAAATAATTTTTTTTCTGAAAACTTTAGCACCCTGTATCTCAAAAGTTAAGACGTTTAGGACATCAGTTCAAATAAAGATTTTTTCTTAAAATGGGTCCAAGAATCACCCCCTTAAATATTAGCATGTCATTAAGGAACACCCTGTATAAAGAAAGAAATTTCCAATAGAAAAAGTCCGGACACCCGGAACTCTAGTTTTATTATTAATAACCTTAAATTAATGTTGAAAATAGAGCCCCACGCGGCCAGCGCTAAGACGTTCCGAATGTTACGATGCCCCAAAACCGGCATTTAAAAGTAAAATAAAAATTTTATACTATTAAATATTGATTTAAAAAGTTTAATAAATTACGGTATTAACTAGACACTTGAAGGAACAAGGTCCAACTGAAAATGTTCTCTTAATCAAGGCTTTTAATTCATGCCAGATATGTTCGATCGGATTAAAAATTCAATAAGATGAAGGAAAACACAAAACTGCATCACGAGAGGCATTAGCAAGATTGTCACAAATATATTCTTTTGTAATATTATATGCTTTTGAAACATCTCATTTTGTATAAGTTTATTGGAAATATATATCAATTTTCGAGGATAGTAACAAGGAGTTTTTTTTTATGTAATATGATAAATAAGAACCAAAAATTTGGGATATATGAATTAAAATGTAGTTCTTGTGAAAAAATATATTTTGGTCAAACGGGTAGATCTTTTTATAAACGTATGAAAGAACACAAAACATCACATATTAAACAAAAAAACAGATTATAATTATGTAAAACATTTACTAGAAACATTTCACAATCACAATAAAGGTAACAAGTTATATTATTTGGAAGTCTGAAAATTATTAAGAGAAAAACCCTAATATTTTATTGAACGATCAAATGGACTAAAACGGCTTCCCATTGTTGAACCTTTATACCTGCTGACACTTTACTCTTTTATTATTGTTTAAAGCTCCAGTTTTAGCATTAGTCTTGAGTTGGTTTTCAAAAAAGACATAGAGCCTCGAAACCGCTGTCAAACTGAAATAAATTAGTGAAAATTACTAAACAAAAATAGTTCGTTTATTTATCATACTACTGTTTTTTTTTTGTTGATACATTTGTGTTTAGATGCTTGACCTTCCGGAATTAAATTTTTAACTACGTACCTGGGTAAAGCTAATGTCATATTAACCCTTTTGTATTTATTTACAGGGAGACCTCCAAACACGTTACAGTCTCCAGTAACTCCCCAAAGTCACCACGACAAAGCCCCCGACTACTCTTCTCTGGTGAACCTGCCACCACCTCCAGCTTCCGCGGCCACCTCCATACCTGCAGCACATTTACCATGCCCCTGCTCTCCTGCGAGGAGTTCACCAAGCCCTAGGGATCTGTCACCCGGATTGCCCGACGATTTGTCGATGGGTAAGAAAACAGACCAGATGGGTTCGATGAAACCCAACACGTCCGAAGTGCTGGGACACAATAACAATCTCGTTTCGCACGGACCCACGTAATTTTTTTAATTTGCTATAAAATGTGGTTTTGCACTTTTCATTCAGTCAGAATAATTAGCAAACGTCAGATTTTTTTTAAGCTGTGTGTCAAAAAATAACAACAGTAGGATTAAAAGTCTCTAATTCGCCAAATACATCGAAGATCGCTCATTAAACGTTAATTAAATTTAAACCAGGTATGTTTGGTAATATGGCGAAGCCGTGGGTGACATTTGAAACATTGCCAAGTTTACCGTATTTCCGTAATTGCGATTTTATTTTTTAAATGGAATGTTCTGTATTTTATTATATTTTCCAATTCTAGTAATTCTATAGATGCTACGGGTCTTATACGATTTAATACATCTTGACTTTTGATCTTTTCTTGATTTTGTTAGAAAGCTTAGCTTAAATTTACTAGATTTAAGCAAAAAAAGTGCGGAGGAAACCATTTTTTTCATAAAAAAATCATAAAATTTTCCTTACATTTTTCTGGTGGTCCCATATGGTTTGATTTGAATTCCGCTTACCCGTTTTTCAATTAATAATAATATAAAAAAACACAGGTATAAGGGCGATAAAGCTAGTGACTTTTATAATAAAGTTTACGTTTGTATACATATGTATGCAGGGTGACCATGAAAATTTGCAACTTCAAAATCCAATATTTTACTTAACATTTTCGAAAAATGAACATCCGTTATAAATAAAACGTTATTAACCAACTACCCTCCTTATAATTTTTATATATCATTTTTCAGTGTTTATTATAAAATCTAATGTTAATTGTGTCTTGTAAGAAATTAATAAAAAGGGTGAAATAAAATATTTAAAAAAGAAATAGAACCGACTTCAAAAAAAATAGCTAAAAAGTTAAAAATAATATTTTACAATCTGATTTTCGATGTTTTGAGGTGTGAACTGTGATTATATGGTTTTATAGATGGTTCATGACTTTAATGATGGTTTTATCGATGAACCTGAGCTAACCTAATCCTAACGGGACAGATCTACCTAACGGTATAGGTTTTGTTAAAAAAATCGTGCACCTTCTTTACAGCAAACCTAACCAATCCACACCTAACCTAATCCACATTTTTTTCAACTATAAGTTATATTAAAAAAATCGGCCTGAACGTGGATTTGCTGCCTCATTAAATGACATCTAATTATATAGAAAACAGAACGTCATATTACCTATTATATTAAAGAACAATAACAATCACATTCTAGTTTGCATTATTTTGGTAAAATTGTGACGCATTCACGAATTTTTTCTAAGATTGAGTAAATTTACGGTGAGTTTCTTAGTAAAACCAAAAATCGAGGTGTATTAAATGGTACCAGTATTATTAAAGTCAATTATTTACTCGAACAAAAAGCAGTCAACGTCAAATTTGAAATAATGGATTTGTTAAGGGAAAAAGTTTGTAAGATATTTAGTGGTAAAGATTTTAATCGAAATCCGATAGCGAAGTTTACTGTGTGCAAAATTTAGACAAAATTCAACGCAACAGGACATGTGAAGAATACTACAAGGCTTGGCCGTCCTAAAACAGCATTAGATAAGAGACGATAATGAAACTTTGTAACGCCAGTCCAAATTTCATACGTCAAATAATGTTTTACCAGTCGACTTTCACTTTAACTGTAAAATAGTTTTTAAATTAACGCCGACAATGTTTTTTTTAGGTGGTAATTCAGTAACAAATAAGACCTCTGGTTGCAGCAGGATGGTGCGCCTCCACAATATGTTCGGAAATACATTGACAATGTGTTTTCTGGAAACTATATAGGGAGATGGGGTATTATTGAATGGCCTCGATTATTTTTTTGTGAGAACACCTCAGATTGTTTCTAATTTCTTTCCGCAATACTGGGTGTCCATCTATAAAGTATCACATTTTAACAGGCTATAACTACAAAACGAGTAAAGATATTAAGAAGCGGTTTTTGACTGAATTTCTTAGAATTGCTTCAAGTTCTTGCCTACGTTGTTGCCAAGTGTCAATAGTTTTCTGAAAATAGCAAAAAAAAGTTTTTTGCATCATAGATTAAGGGCTTATTTCAAATGCAACACCCTGTATTTCTTACAATTATTTAGAACATTAATTTTGTTAGATACAGCAGAACAAACGCAAATTAATAAACTAATACATTAAATGTTGAATATGACCTTCGTTAACCTAGAGCTTACAACGAGTTTGAAAGAGATGCACCTAAGTTAAAAGTATGGTGTGGTGCGTCATAAACAAACATTTATGAACCATTTTTCGTCCAAGAGAAAACTTTTTCTACATAAAATTAATGTAGATTAGTTGTTTTTGTTGTTTGTTCTGAAAGATTATAACACATTATACGTTTTTAGAAAGGGGGAGGATAAGACTTTTAAATTAGTATAGAAGACCAGAGTGTTCTATTTGAAATAATCTTGCTTAATCTGCATTGGAAAAAACTTTTTTTTTCGCTATTTTCAAAAAATTATTGAGACTTGGCAACAACATAAGCAAAAACTTAAAATTCATGGAATCAGCCTTTACTCAAAAACCGTTGAATTTAGGAATTAAATGTATCTTAGGAAACATGAAACGTCTTTAAAATAATTAGCAGTTTCGAAAAATGTAATTGCATAGAATTTTGTTTGAACTCTGTATACAGTAGAATTTGCTTTGGACTTCGATTAGGATATTTATCACGAAATATTTCACAGACTTGCTGAAACATTAATCTTCTGTTGCCACTCCATTATTTCCAAAAGTCAACTGACATTTAAATACTGGTTCCTGTTCAAATGAAAATTGATATTAGTACTTTTTAAAAATGTATCCTTTACTCTTTAGAAACCGCAGAAAACGTTTTTATAATAAGTTATATAAACTGAAATATAATAAAATACAGGTTATTTCATTTAAAAAATAAAAGTTCCCATTAATTACCGAAAAACGGTAAACGTGGCAATGGTGCAAATGTCACCCGCAGCGATTTCTATACATGTCTGGTTCAAATTGAATTACAATTTTATGACCGATTCTCCAGATATTTGGAGATTTCCAGACTTTGTAACATGGTATGTAAAGGGTGTGTCAAAAAACATGCGCCGAAGTTTAAAGAGAGATTCTTGGTAAGAAAATAAGATGAAAAATTCATATGAACATGGGTCTGAAGAGGTTTTCAAGATACAGGGTGTTAAAGTTTAAAAAAAATATTATTTTTTGAATAATTCTGTAAACAGTAAAAGCTATTTGATTAAGAGTTGACGCAACCTCATAGGTATTTAAAGGCTATATTTTTACAGTATTCAACAACTGTTGTTTCAACCAAGGGCGTAAGTATGGGCAACCATTCCTTACTTAATAAGACAATGGTATGCCACTGATTTTGTAAAAAATAATATGTTTTTAATTCCATACAGTGCCATTGTTTAAAATGCGTCAACACTGCGACAGTTTTGACTTGAAATTGGCAGTGCAGATATGTTTTTTATGACACGCAGCAAAATTAGGTCACAACGATTAATAATAGGTAAATTTCTAAAATCTAAAAAATGCCTCATTTGTTAATATCTTTATGTATATACATATTTAATTACGAGGAAATTGTAAATATATGTATAATTTACGTTATCATTATTGTAGATATAATTAAAAAATATATGATTAAAAATTATAAAAGTTTTTTTTTACCTGATACTTACTTATAGCCCGGTCAAAATAGACAAAATCAAATTCAAATTGACCATTTTGTTGTATGCACATTCTTAAAACTAACCGATCCTTGTGTATTTTAAATAATATAAAATAAATATTTATTAAATCAGACATAATATGAAAAAAATGTTTGCTCAATTCCGTCGGTCTGTCTGTCTGTCTATACGTGACATAGCTAAAAACTTCTTATCGACTTGACTTCAAATTTTGGTCAAAAATTAAAAGTCATGTGGATAACGTAGTAACATTTTGGTAAAAATCTAATATGGCGAAATAAAATGGCAAACTAGTACAATGTTAAAAAAAAATTTACTTATCCAATGTACCTCAAATTTTGCTGAAAAATTAGGTATTACGTAATAATTAACTGTTAACATTTTAAAACAAATCGAAGATGGCCAAGCAAAATGGCGGCTTATTAAAATATTTAAAAATTCATCCATAAATTGGATTACACTTTACTAGTCCTAGTAAAAAAAAAATATTCGTAAGGAGGGAAGTTCCGGGTAAACGAAATTTACCGATTTTTTATTTATAAGTGTACCTAGAAATAAATATGCGTTTTGGAAAAAATATTCCACATTACTAAAATATGGAAGAAAAACCAAAAAAACTAAATTGGTAGATAGAGGATGGAGGATAATGAAATATACTGGAATAAATTTTAGTTTTACTATGTCAGTAACTACTCTGAAATTAATTTCTGGACTTCCTGTATGATCCATGCACAATGGGGACTCGACAAACTTTAGAGAAATTCGTAAATATCAACGCAGTCAAATCACAATTTTTTTATTTTATACTCTTCAGATGCACTTTTAAAACCACTCGCTACTATCTATTACACGTGGGTAAGTTATATCACAAGTTAGTAATAAAAATAATTTTTATTTATCGGAAAATATTGACAAAATTACAAAACTTATGTTAAGACTTCTGAAGCCATCCTTTTTCGAAGCACAATCTAGTGAGCACCTGAAGTTTCCTCATGTGGTCTTCGTTTACATCCGTCAATTTATCCGAATCGTTCAACTGATCCACAGAAGTGAAGTGCTCTTCCATGAGTGCTACCAACATCCATACAGCGTGAACAAATTCGAAATGTTTAACTGACGTTCTCACCTCTTCATTGTAACTGGCCCTGGTATATTTTTCGGTGGCCACTCCCAATTGCTTAAGGTAGTCTATAATTTTTTCAAAATAATAGTCCAAGAGCGCGTCCACATTTTGCCTGAAGTTGTCTTCTTTCAGGCTAGTGAAGAGGCAAAATACAACATCCTTTAATGCAGAACCGTAGTCGAACACTTGAAAGTCCACTAGCACTGCGTGAACTGGTTTTGACCCTTCGTATTTTAAAAGAATGTTGTTAGTCTGAAATTATAAAAAAAATAGTGCAATACTTAGGATAATCTACAATCATTAAGCATTATTTAATTTAAACCACGATATTAAATTTCAACTGCGATTTTATATTACAAGTTCCCAAGCTCTGATGAATGGTTATTATCAACTAAAAAAAATCATGGTTTATTTAAAGGTTGTTAAGATCTAAACCGAAAAACCATGATTCCTTAGTTCACCCTACGAGTATTTTTATTGTATCTAAACTCTCTAATTTTGCACCACACAAAAATTGTTAAAACGACAGCAAAATTTAATAATTAACTGACATTAACACATGCAAGAGACAATCAAGTTGAAACGAACATCCAAGCTAAAACATTTGTCCGATATATCTACTTTTCATCTCGCATAATTTTCTGTATCTGCGTCCTTGTCTCTCGGTCTCTCATCGTGTGAAGCACATAGTGAAGAACATAGATGTAGCTGTAATCGCTCTCAGCACTTTATTATATGTTATTTTATATTTTTATTTTACAATTTACTGTGCCTAATCTGCGATTTCCCAATAAATAATATACAAAATTACTCGTTTGTTTTATTGAATTAAATGTGGAAAAATTGAAAAAGCAGAAAAGAAAAGCGTTTTGAATTTCGCGGGCAAATAGCAGCTTCAATCAGCTTTCCGAGGAGATAGAGTGAGAACGCGAAGTAGCTATCTCTCTTTCCCTCTCTCGGACGATTTATTTTGATTGATTTGCGCGTCTCAACTTGATTGTCTCTGAAATGCATATTTAATTTTAAATAGCTTTGCATTACTATGACAATGCAACAACTGGTCAACTCAGATTTGAAATCTTGGTTTAACAAATAAAAAATCTATGATAAGTCTTTAAAGTTGATTTGTTTTTCAATTTAATAAATAACGATTGAAAAAAAATGTTGTATGAAGTATGAAACTCCTACTTTTTGCACTAGATACATAAATAACTATTAGCTATCTTACCCACGTATCATAATGAAATATTGTTCCCCATATATCGCTAACATTTGTGTTTTTGCGATTGTTCTCCCATGTCTCCTCAACTATATCAATTTCCTCTTTGGTGAATCCTCCTTTTTCTAAGGAATATATCAAACCCCCACGGGCCTGAAATTAAAATAGTTAATAAGATTATAAAATGTGTATTATATTAATTTTATGTCAAATAATGTTTATTAAAGTTTAATTTGCAGTTTCGGGCGCGCTGAAGAACCTCTCGGTTTATCAGAAAACATTTGCTTTACATACAGAAAACTTAAAAAACAGACTGTTACGCGTTCTCGTTACAATAAAAACTTCTTTAAGAAACTTGATAGTCTTAGCACCTTCTTACAAGTTTACAGGAAATGCTGACCTTATCTCTTTTGATTATCAAGAATAAAAAACTTTTAAGCTAACAGGAGGGTTATTC
The DNA here is from genome assembly GCA_030620095.1 of Kuschelorhynchus macadamiae. Lineage (NCBI taxonomy): Eukaryota > Metazoa > Arthropoda > Insecta > Coleoptera > Curculionidae > Kuschelorhynchus > Kuschelorhynchus macadamiae. The sequence goes on along the minus strand of JAUTXW010000200.1, from coordinate 1,763,373 downwards.
CACTAAAGTCCAAAATCAAAGGAGAACTCGCGAAACATTTAAATAAAGTAAAAATGGCATATGGTGTTCAAAACCATTAAGGAGATAAATTATAAACAAAGATATCATAACTAAATTAAAAATTAAAGTTTCTAATCAAATAATAAATAAAAAATTAATTAACTTGCTTTATAAAACATTAATAAAATAATCAAAGTAAATAAAATTTCTTAACTAAATAAATTTCCAATAAATGAACAAATAAAAAATTCTCAAATTTCTTAAGTACCGTTTTTCAGTCATGATTAATGGCTTTGGGTTTAAATCTCCTTTTTGGTTTTTATCTCTTTTGATGTAACTAATTTATTCCAAGTATACCGGTTCAAGACAAATTTACTTTTGTCGACAAACTTCTCAAATTATTAGAAAACAAGAAAACAAGAAATAATTTTCCGTATGTTTAGAACAAAGCTATTTTGAATTTAATAATATAATAATATATACAAGTAATGATGGTCTGATAATGGAAAATCCTTTCAGTCCAGCTGAAACATCTGTGGATTTTCTAGAAAACTAAATTAACCAATACCCTCTTTTTACCAAATTTCCTTATTTTCACGTGTTCGTACTTGGTATTTTAGCTTATTTTACCGGAAGCGACAGATAACTAAATATATTTCTAAAACGTATCAATAATTCACATAACAATATCAAATTCACTTAAGAAAATAAAACTAATAAATATGAAAAACCCATTGTAATTCAGGTAAAAAAGGATTAATTCATTTCTATTTCTAAGTACAAATACGATCCCTTACTATTTTTTTACGTGCCTTTACTATTCATTTGTTTACGTGCCTTTACTATTAGTATTTTCTTAGAAATCCGATCCAAGATCCGTCTATTTTTACAAACCCCTACTATGTCTATTTTAACGAACCCTTACTATACTTATTTTTACGAACCCTAACTATTTCTATTAAGTGCCTTTACTATTGGTATTTTCACGAATCGTTTCTATTCCTAAGTTTAAATATGAACCCTTACTATTTTCATTTTTACGTACCTTTATTATACATATTTTTACCAACCCTAAATATTCCTATTACGGCCTTTAGTATTGGTATTTTCACGAAACATTTCTATTTCTAAGTTCAAATACGAACTGTATTTTTGTTTTTACGTGCCTATTTTTTTACAAACCCTTACTACATCAATTTTTACGAACCTCTACTTTGCCTATCTTTACGAACCCTAACAATATCTATTTTTATGAACCCTTACTATTCCTGTTACGTGCCTTTACTATTTTTTTACGAACCCTTTCTACGTCTATTTTTCGAGCCTCTACTATACCTATTTTTACGAACCCCTACAATATCTATTTTTATGAACCCTAACAATTTCTATTCTCTTTACTATTAGTATTTTCACGAATCCTTTTTATTCCGAATTTTAAATTACTATTTTTATTTTTGCGTGCCTTTAATATTTTTTTACGAACACCTACTATGTCTATTTTTATGAACCCCTACTATATTTATTTTTACGAACTCCTACTTTGCCTATTTTTACGAACCCCTACTATACCTATTTTTACGAACCCTAACTATTTCTATTACGTGTCTTTATTATTGACATTTTCACGAATCCTTTTTATTCCAAAAGTTTAAATCACTATTTTTATTTTTACGTACCTTTATTATTTTTTTTTACGAACACTAAATATTCCTATTACGGCCTTTACTATTGGTCCTTTCTGTTAAGTTCAAATACGAAATCTTACAATTTTTATTTTTACGTGCCTTTACTATCTTTTACGAACCCCTACTACGTCCATTTTTACGAACCTTTACTATGTCTACTTTTAGGAATAGTTAGGGTTCGTAAAAAGTAGGTATAGTAGGGGATCACGAAAAAGGCAAAGTAGGGGTTCGTAAGAACACACGTAGTAGGAGTTAAAAATAGTAAAGGCACGTAAAAATAAAAACTGTAAGAGTTCGTATCTGAACTTAGGAATATAAAGGATTCGTTAAAAATATCTATAGTAAAGGCATGTAATAGCAGTAGATAGTGTTCGTAAAAACATAGTAGGGGTTCGTAAAAAAAAATAGTAAAGGCACGTAAAAATACAAATAGTAAGGGTTCGTATTTGAACTTGAACTAAAAAATATACCAATAGTAAAGGCACGTAAAGATATGAATAGTAAAGGCATGTAAAAATAAAAATAGTAAAGGCACGTGAAAATAAAAATAGTAAGGGTTCGTATTTAAACTAAGAAAAAAGAATTCTTGAAAATACCAATAGTAAAGGCACGTAATAGAAAGTTAGCATTCGTAAAAAAAGGCATAGTAGGGGTTCGTAAAAATATTTATAGTAGGGGCTCGTAAAAATAGACATAGTAGGGGTTCGTAAAAAATAATAGTAAAGACACATAAAAATAAAAATAGTAAGGGTTCGTATTTGAACTTGAAGAGGATTTCTAAAAAAAAATCCAATAGTAAAGGCATATAAAAATATAAATAGTAAAGGCACGTAAAAATTCGTGAAAATAGGTATGAACTGGTAACATTTTGATATGAATCCAAGATAGCAAAACAAAATAGAGGCCTAATAAAATATTTAAAAAATCAGCCTGAAATTACTACTTATTAAACTAATTTCAATTTTTGTGCAAGAATTGTGATGGAGAGATAAACTGATAAATTTGTAGTACGAGTTTAATGTGGCGACCAAATAATCTTATTAAATTGACTTTAAATTTTGTAGAAAAATTAAATGTGGAAATAGGCTAAACTGATTTATTTATATTATGCCCAAAAATCAAGTAGCAAACTGGTAAAATATTAGTAGGAATCCAATATGATGTAACAAAATGGCATATGGGACCCTACAATACTACTAGTGTAAGAGAAGTAAAATGAGTGTTTTTATTTTCGTCTATTTGGAGCAAAATCAATCTTAGGTTAGGTGAAAATAGCTTAACTCGAAAATTTAATTAACTAATTATGTTCATGTGGTTTTCATCGTAATTAGATAGGAAAGTGTTTCCTTACCAATGATAATATGACGTTGTCTGGTGTAAACCTATAAAAATAGGGTACCACTTTTTCCTCAAAAGACTTGGGATCATGGAGTCGCAGTGCGATTCCAGACGCGTGTAGTTTTGCCAAAGAATCGAAAGTACACTTGACGGATTCCACGTCGAGACCTATAGCTTTCTTAGCGCCGGTAACATAACCTAAAAAATACGTACTTTATTGCACTAAACCTTAAATCCTGTAGAGAGCCCGTCAATCACAGCACAGATAACTCATTGTGCTTCCTATTGGTATGTCATTTATTTCCGAGGACAATAAACAAGTTTTATTGATGCTTCAATGGGAGCTTGCTGGCTCAGTGGTAGGGTTCTCGAAATAGATGCAACGCATGTGTGTTCGAATCCTCGTTCAAAGGAAGCCTTTTAGTTTTTTTTTAACAAAACTTTTTTTTTAAATGAAAATACGGATTATTTATAGGTTTGCTATTTCGAGACTATATTAAAACAAGATTTTTTTAAAACAAAATCTGTATTATTAGGCGTCCCGTGAGTGTTAAGTTAGCACAGGTTTCTCAATGAAACCATCATTAAAGCCATGAACCACCATTAAAACCATAAAATAACATGCTAAGCTTCCCTCAAATCAACGAAAATCAGATTTGAAAAATTTTTATTTACTCGGATCATATAATTGAACCAATTATAATTAATTTAGAGGAGGATAGCGACAGCCAAACAAAATTAGATATATAACAACAATATAAATGTAAATATACAGGGTTGTTCAAAAGAAACGCACAAAATTCATATGTTCTGAGTGAGATGAGTCATTTTTCATAAAAACTCTGGAATACTTAAAGTGGTTCAAATGACTGTTAGTCTTTTTGTAATATTTTCAGCCCCCTCCATGCAACTTTTTCAAATGGCAACCAACCTCAATGGAATCCGATATTAGCAAAAAATTAGAGTTCTGTGAATTTTGTTACAGTAAAACGAGTTCACATACGTTTTTAAATAAAATTTATTATCAAAGTAGATCCTCATGGTGTAATACGTAACAACCTTGATTACCATGAATTATTAGACCTCATCAGCTTATTCAGTGACTTGGGAAAATTTCAATGAATTATCTTGAGAGGGCTAATTAAACGATAGTGGTATTTATTATTACCACATACGTTAAGAAGCAACTTCATAATATCCCAAATTTCTACATCGTAATACGCAGCTAAAAAGGTACCCAAATTCTTAAAATTCTAAGACAGTTTATTTCCCATATTTGGTTATTTATTTGGCAAATACCTACAAACAAAATAATAAATTCAGTTAATCTTTCACTTTGATCATTGAATTGTAAGCAAGTGTTAGTATTTTGGAACTTGGGCATTTTTGAATTATGGTGTTTTCAGAAAGGTAGCGTATTGACATTTTGATATTGTTGGATTATGGAGACAAAGTAGGGTGCCAGAATGGAGTTTGTGTGTTGTTCAATGAAAAGTATCCCGAGAATACAATTACGTGGTCGAGTGTAAGTAGGATATTTCACAGATTTGAAGAACATGATACAGTTAGGCATTTATCTAAAACAGGCCGACCCCCGCTTTAACTGAAAACAAAAAACCTTATATACTCCTATCAGTACAAGAAAGTCCTCATTCTTTAACTAATACCTTAACGTTAAATAACGAAATTCTGTACTGCGATTATTAGAGAGCCAAAAAAGTATCACTCATAGAAAGTGCATGTTGTAGAGGAACTTCTTGAAGATGATTTCGATATGAGATTACAATTCTGTGAAGAAATGATGGGAATATATGGTGAAAATAACAATTTTTTTCAAAATATTGTCTTCTCCGCTAAAACTACATTTTTTTTAAATGGAATGATCAATAGACATAATTATCGATTCTGGTCTGATCAAAATTCACAGTGGATAGGTGAGATACATACACAACATCCCCAAAAGATTAATTTGTGGGCTGCCATAATAAATAATCGAATTTTAGGACCATATCTCTCTGAAGAAAATCTTACTGCTGCGGGTTACTTAGGTTTCATCTCATTCGATTTAATACCCGCATTAGCGGTAATGTTTCCTAACGAGGGTGATTTACCATGAAAGAATATAGTTTTAACAAGATGGCGCTCCCCTAATTTTAGTATAAATGTTCGAAGGTACTTGGACGAAATCTTTCCAAATTGGTGGATAGGTCTCCGGACCTTACGTGGTTGGATTTCTTTCTATGGGGGTATTTGAAGGAGAGAGAGTGTTTAAAAATAGACCAAATAGCGTGGAGGACCTACAAGTTAGAATAAGGATGAAAGTTACTAATTTACCAACCGAAAGTTTTCGAAGTGCCGTTGTTAGTATTTACCACAGACTCGATGCATGTGATGTAGAAAGTGGAGATCACTATCAGCATTTGTTACATTAACCAAATCAGGTTGAGTGAATACCCGTCGAATATTAATTTTATTTAAAAAACTTATGTAGGCTCGTTATACTGTAACTAAGTAAGCAGACCTCTAATTTGTTGCTAGTATCGGATTCAGTTTTGACGACCATCGAATAGAGCTCTCGCATTACCTAGGTTGCCATTTGAAAAAAAAAGTTGGAGTGCCTAAAACAGTAAGCTGAAAATATTACAAAAAGACGAATAACGATTTAAACCACTTCATGTGTTTCTGCGTTTTTTTTTTTCATTCTTGAAAAATGATTCATACAGAAGATATAAATTTTGTGCATTTCCTTTGAACCACCTGTGCCTCAAACTCAGTGGCCTATTAGGAGTATCTGGATAACCAATTAATAGATTACATTGAAAACTTGGATCTATGCAATGCAAACTTCTTTTTTAAAATTATTTTAAACAGAGCGGCGTTGCCGCTTCTACCTTAGACAGGTGGCAACATCTGTTTTCTAAATAAAATGTCATGTATATTATTGCATTTTTCTATTGTCCTGAACATTCTAAAAACTTTTTGTGTTGTGTTTGCTATACCTAAATTCAACTTTTTTCTAGAAAATGGCGCTTGAAAATTAACATTTTTGACTCTTTGAAACCATTAATACCTAAATGATTTAATTTGTAACGAAATGGATTGCACTTTCTTATCTATTGAAGGGGGGAAATAGATAATTAACAACTGGGATAGGAAAGTGAAATCCATTTTGTTGTAAGTTAAGTCGCTTGAGAGTCAAGGCCCAAAAATGTCAATTTTCATGAGCCACTTTCTTGAAAACATTTTAAAAAGGGAGTTTATGTTCCAGAGTCAAATTGGTTATTATTATTATTATTATTGGTTCTCCAAATACTTCTTATAGGTCACTGAGTTTGGGGTATCCTGTATAAGTAGAAAATGTTTATACTTTTTTATTTGATAAATCGAATTGTTTTCTTTACAATCCCAAAACTGCACTACATTTCAAGCACAATGGACTCGACCCAGATAGTTTTACTGCAGTCGTTCAGTCAAAACCATTTTTTCGGGAAATTTACTATATATACCTGCAGTTCTCAGATTGGTCATCAAAATTATGGCGTCTTTATCTACTCTCTCGCCTTCGTCCAAATTCAGTCTTCCCCCGTAAAAAGGGGCAGCAAAATCGGCACCCTCTTTGAAACCCTTACTCTTGAGAAGTCTATCCAGGGTAGGTACTATGACGGAATAATATTTGTACTCACTTCTACAAAATAAAAGTTTACTTAGTACTAGATACATTAATGTACAATATACAGAGTGATTCAAAAGCAAGCGTTATCCGTTTGTGAGTGTAATCCTAATAAAATAAAACAATAAGGGGTACCCTAAAAACGATTTTTTGGCCATATTATTGCAACCATTTATAGCAAAATTTCGAAAATCGGTGTGCTGTATAAACATTTGATTCTGAATTCAGATTTTCAAAAAACTTTGTCAGATGCGTCACATACCGGGAAGGATAAGTGTGAAAACAATCCTATTTTTTATATCTTGATTTTTTCGGCTTTTACTTGATGAAAATCCATAATAATAATTATTAAATAAAACAAACGTTCTCGATTTTCACTTGTATTTTGTTAAACATGACATATGTTTCATTAGCACAGCAACTTTTCCAATTTTTTTTTTTACTCTTTAATTTATTCCGATTTTATTTAGAAATTTGTCTACCATAAATAAAATACACTTTTTTATTATCATGGAAAAGAAAATGCGTCTAAGAACGTAGATAAATTTTTTATGCGTTCAGAAAAGGTTTGTCTGACAAACAGAGAGTGTATCTTAAAGTGTTTTACAATTTATCAATTAAGGCTTTGGAAAACAAAATGGAGTTTATCTATCAAGAACAAGCTGATATTCATATTATGGATCGTAACTTAAGGGAAACAGGTTAGTTCAATAAATTAAGTAGAATGGCGTCGCACAATAACCTACTAACGTTTTTCGTTAGGGGTTTTCAGTGACAAGAAGTTGTTGGGCGACCGAGGAATGCTAGAACACTAGCATTAGAAGAACGAGTGCTAGATCGCACTGAGGAAGATCCTTTAAGTACGCGCATCATTGCAAGAGAGAGTTGACTGAGAGGGCTCCTCTCAGTTAACTGTGTGGAGAATTTTGACCGAGATGTTGCTTCACCCATACCATAACGAGATTTCCCTCTCCGTGTACAGTTTCGTGATTGGCTTCAAGAAAAACGAGTTATCGTTGCATATTTTGAAAAGAGAATATAATTATATATAAATTATTTGCCGACGAAGCTGGTTTTACTAGAAATGGAATATTCAATTTTCACAACAACCAGGTATGGACGAATGAGAATACTCACTCATGCTGCAGTACAGAGAGGACACCAGCAATAGTTTAGCTTAAATGCGTGGGCGGAATTTATCGATGAGTTTTTAATAGAGCCCGTATTTTTACCGCAACGATTAAATGGACATAGTTACATAATTTTTTTGCAAAATGAATTACCACAACCTGCCACTTCAATTACGAGCACAAATGTGGTTGGATTGGACGTATGTGTTCAGTACTATGACCACCACGGTCTCCGGATCTAAATCCACTTGATTTTATTTACATGGACACTTAAAACAACTATTTTATTCCTAGCTAATACCTAATGTTGAGGTTTTGAAACAAAGGATACAGGAAGGATTTCAGACAAATAGAAACAACCCAAGGAATCTACCACGTGTTCAGCGCAATTTAATAAAAAGATTAATAGCTTGTGATGATAATGGCAGTAATTTTGAACATTTTGTATTAATTGTTAATCAAAAAGTGTGTTCTATTTATGGTAGGTTAGTACGAGGTATTGAATGTTAGATGCTGAATTTTAATGAATAAACATAGGAGAATCAGATAATTTTTAGAATCAATTTTCTCGTAAACGGTACGCTCTATCGTTCTACGTAGAAAAGTCTGAAATTTAATAATCTCTAAATAAAATCGTAATAAAATAAAGGGTAAAAAAATAGGGTTGTTTTCATCCTTAACCTGCGCGGTAAGTGACGCCTCTGACATAGTTTTGGAAAATTTGAATTCAGAATATGATTCAGCATCAAAAAAAATCGAAAAATCGAAGTATAGTTCTGACAAATAAACTGTTGTGAGTTTCCGTGATGTTAGTGAGAAAATGATAGCAGGTATACTTCACAGTTTTCTGATAAAAAATCTGATCAAATTTTATTTCTTAATTTCGTTCCAGCAGATGAAGAACCGATTTCCACACAGCAGTCACCGCATCAGATTGTTAGCCATTTGAGCCTGAAATAAAATGGCTTTGATTTTTTTAACCGAAAACCGTGCCTCGGACGAAAGAAAATCAAGAGATCAAAATTACTTAGAAATAAATGAGGATGTTAAAAATTATTTTTATTTTAAGAGAAATCAGTGGCGTACTATTTTTTTTTCCAAAAATCTTCAACGCAAAACCCGTATGGATACCACTGGTCCAAATAAAAAAAATATTAGTACATTAAAAAATGCCTTTTGATGCTTAGAAGAAGTATATTAAATTTCATAAAGATATCTATAATAGCTTCAGAGTTATTATAAAAAAGTTTTTTTTTTCGAAAATCTTACCACCCTGTATCTCAAAAGTTTTTTTCGTAAAATAGGTCCAGGAATCACCCTCTTAAATATTAGCATGTCATTAAGGAATACCCTGTATATATATATATATATATATATATATATATATATATATATATATATCGAATAAAATTAACGTCCTCTAAAGTGAAAAGCTTTTTTGTGCAAAAATTGAATGCTGGAATAAAAATTTGGTATACAGGGTTATTCACGCAACCCGTTCATTAAAAGTTTTTGATGATGCCATTTAGATAAAAATTTCAAATTTTGGGATTAAGGTAAGGTCAAAGGGTACTTCTTTTTTGAAATATTTTCAACTTCCTGTCACTTCCGGTTTAACCGGAAGTTGGTATCAACTTGCTTATTTCAAATGGACACCCTATATTTTATGATATTTTCGGATTCTACGGAGAATTTTAATGCTTTTTTATGTAGCATGTGCTATACCTAGGTTCAAGCGTTCTTAAGATACTTGACCTTGAACCAAAAATGAGCCTTCGGGGTACTAAATTTTAAAATCTCATATTTTTGTAAGTTTTGAAGATATAATCCTCATATTTTACAGATGATCGGTAAATAATCTAAGGTTTCTATTTTTTTATTGAATTTGTCTATTTTTATACAGGGTGTCCTAAATTCAGCGGCAAACATTCACCGTAACCATTTTCTAAATAATCAGGTTTTTATTAAACTATCATATGTATTTGCTAAATGCTTACACCTTCCCGTAGTAAGCCATGGAAAAACAATTGTGCTTTTCTATTCAACATGACAGCTGATTTGAAACTTTTAAATTAAAATAAAATAACACTTAAAAGCTGATATTCTCAATTTATTTTATATTCGCGGAGATTGTTACAAAATATTGGAGAGAACGTGCCATGTTTTTAATGAAAAACATCCTCATTTATCGCAAATGAACAAGAGAAAATTGAAGAGGATTGAAACGAAATTTTTTCGTTTCGGAAAAGTTAAAGTTATAAAAAATGTAATAAATTGTTTACATTATTTTTAACCATATCTACTAAGTTCGAGACTGTTCTAAACTTGTTTTAGTGAACTTAAAAATTATAGCAATCTAACAATCAACAATAAATAAATAAAATAATAAAATTGAATTATAACAAATGTTCTATATGCTGTCCGTTCATTTGAACACACATTTCAATTCTTCTTTGTACAGTTGCTGTGGCCCGTTGAATTTGTCCGTTTTCTAATTCGGCAAAAGCTGTTCGTATCCTGTCTAGTAAATATTGTTGGTTATTTACTGGGGAAGCATAGACTTTACCTTTGATAAATCCCCATAAATAAAAGTCTAGGGGTGTTAAATCAGGCGATCGCGGGGGCCATCTCCAAGGGCCATTGGGACCAATCCAACGATCTTCAAAAATTCGAGATAATTGGAGTGCTCCATCTAATTGATACCAATAATTTTGCAGCTCACCAATAGGAATTTCTTCTATACATTCAGAAACCGTTCCTCGTAGAATTTCCAAATACTTATCACTGTTTAAATTGTCTTCATAAATACAGTACCGCACCTGATCATTTAATACTATACCGAAAACATTGAAGCTAAACCTCTCTTGAGAACGCGTTTCGCGTAAAGCGTGAGAATTTTCTGCTGCCCAGAAATGTTCGTTTCTTTTTATTTGTTATTCCTTCTCTAGAAAATTTCGCTTCATCGGTCCTAAATATTTTTGAAAGAAATTGAGGGTCCTCTTGAATTTTCAAAAACATGAATTTGCAAAATTTTACTCGTCGGACGTCATCACCAGGTCTCAAGGCTTGCACGCTTTGGAAGGAATAAGGGTGCATATGATGTTCGCTCAAGATTCTTTGGACAGATGAAGAAGAAATTCCCAAATCGTTTTCTGCAGACGGTATTGAACTTTGCGGGTTTGCGTGGAAATAAGCTAATGTGTTTATTACGTTATCCTCGGCATTTGTCACTGGTTTCGGAACATTTTTTGTAACTTTAACCTTGCCAAAACGCAAAAAGTTCGTTTCAATCCCCTTGAATTTTGACTTGTTCATTGGCGGCAAATCAGGGTGGCGTTCATTAAACACACGACACGTTCTCTCCAAAATTTTATAACATTCTCCATGAATATAAAATAGATTGAGAATATCAGCGTTTGAGTATTCTTCCATTTCGATTTAGAAGATTTAGTTTATCACTGACAGCTTTCGATAAATGACACATACTAATCATCTGTCATATTGGATATTGGATCTCAATTGTTTTTCCATAGCTCACCATTGGAACATGTAAACATTTAAGCAAATACATACGATATTTTTATAAAACCCAATTATTTCGAAAATGGTTACAAATAGGTATAGGGAACCTTTATACAGTTCGATAGAAAATGTAATTCTACATTTGATAGTGCATAAAGTTATAGGGTGTCCCATTTAAAAAAACGGACTTTAGCGGCTTTGAAAATGTGAATGTTTGCCGCTGAATTTGGGACACCCTGTATAAAAATAGACAAATTCAATAAAAAAAATAGAAACCTAAGATTATTTACCGATCGTCTGCAAAATATGAAGATTATATCTTCAAAACTTACAAAAATATGAGATTTTAAAATTTGGTACCCCGAAGGCTCATTTTCGGTTCAAGGTCAAATATCTTAAGAATGCTTGAACCTAGGTATAGGACATGCTACATAAAATAGCATTAACATTCTCCGTAGAATCCAAAAATATCATAAAATACAGGGTGTTCCATTTAAAATAAGCAAGTTGATACCAACTTCCGGTTAAACCGGAAGTGACAGGAATTTGAAAATATTTCAAAAAAGAAGTACCCCTTGACCTTACCTTAATCCCAAAATTTAAAATTTTTACCTAAATGGCATCATCAAAAACTTTTAATGAACGGGTTGCGTGAATAACCCTGTCTACAGGTCGTCTGTTTTTATTAATAATTAATTGTGTATAATATTTTCGTTAATAATATAATTATTAATTGTATTATTTATTATTTCATTTTATGATTTTAATAAACATTCCTGTACAACCCACTGTGTGTCAAAACTCATTTGTTTTCAAGATATTGAGATTTAATAAAAATTAAACCGATTTCAAAAAAAAAATGCACTAAAAAGTGAAAAATAATATTTTATTCAACCTTGAAAATTGTATCCCCGTGAAGGCGGAGCCGAACTAATAAAGACAATAAGGCTCTATACGCGTAGTATTAGACATCAAAACACCAAACTGGCTGAATACATGATTATATTTTTGTGATTAAACAATTAAGAATAAATTTAGCGCCTACTTCACGGAGGATAATTTTTATGGAGGAATGAAATATTATTGTTCTCTTTTTAGTAGGTATTTCGTTTCATTATTTTTTATAAAAATTTTTATATGATGGGTTTCGCTCAAATTTCTCGGGTATCTTTGAAGATAAAGCTATTAAACTTAGGGTATTAATCAACAAAAAGAGTTCCATTTGATAAACATATAATGTACAGGAGAGAAGTAAAAATTCAGCTTGTTTTTCCGTTGCCTTGTAACCAATTTGGTATGAAATGTTTTTAAAGTTTAAAAACAATAATTAAAGCGTAAATTTAATTAAAACTAAAAATAAAATAAAAAAATACTGAAGTCGGCGTCAAACTAAACAATAATAATAGACATAAAGTGGTGAGTAGCATACCTAAAAGTTACTTGGGTGTCAAATATTTCTTGTACCTTCTCACTTTCTGGCATAACTTTCCCTACTGTGTCTAAAGTTCTTTCAGTCCCGTTCTCTGTATTTTCAATTTTAATCAATATTCTGAAAATAAAAATATACTTTTGTTAGAATGCATCTGTGTTAGTGGCACCTTTCAATACTCTCGTAAAAAATGTTATAATACGTTTTTGGAAAAGACGCTCAATAAGGAACAGACATATAGAGAAGAATGTTTTATTCGCTAATATATTTTTAGTCTCCGTACACCAACATCACAACAAGGACACTATTATCCCTGCCTGGCACATGTGTCGTAAAATCGTATCTATCGAATATAAAAAGCATTATGTAAAGTTTAAAGACACCAAAAAGTTCGATATAAAAACGTATTAATATCTTTCTTTAAAATTTGAAAACAAAATAACTTTTAAAAAACATTCATAGTCAAATTTAAGGCCCTAAGCCAATGTCGTCCACACATATCGTACTTAAAACTAATCTGAAAAACATAGTGGGCGGAAGGAATGATTTTTCCTATCCTTTTACACACAAGAGATAATGGAAGATAAGGCCTGCTCGGCCGGAGTATGAAAATTCACTTGACGCTAATATAACAATTTAAAGTACAAGTAAATAAAGACTTTAAGAACAGTCAACGCTTTTACCATAAGATTATACCATTTTGTTGTTAAATTGTATTAAACTTTTCAGCGCAATACCTATTTACTTATGTGATTTTATATCCCTTTAAACTTTAGTTTTAAATTTTATTCTAAGTTGTGTTGTGCAAGCGTTATTGTTTTAGTCTTTTGCAATGCAATGATAAGTTTTTATTTTTTTTTAATTTAAAAGTTCCTTATGTTCCTATTTTTTAGTATTTTAGCTTAATCTTTTTGTTTTTCTGCCCGCTTGAAAATTGTGTTCCTGTTTATTGCCCCCCCCCCTGAAAAATATCGTAACGACGCCCATGCCTTCTATAAGCCACAATTACAAATGTTAGCACAGTATATGTAAAACCTATTTTGTTCATAGACATATACAGGGTGTCACGAATTGCAGTGTCCAAACTTTAACAGCACATTCTGCATTCAAAATAAGCCCTAATTTTCTATATAAACATATATCGGCAAATGCTTCGTTTTCGAAATACAGAGTGTTAAAGTTTTAAGAAAAAAATTGTTATTTAGTCATAACTTTTTTAGTACTTGAGATATTGTTATTAAATTTGGTAAACAGCATTTGAGTAACAAAAGGCATTTTTTGGTTTGAAATATTTTTTAATTCTTTATCAGTGGCGTCCGTACAGGATTTTTATTGAATATTCTTGAAGAAAAAATAGTACGCTACTGCTTTTTCTGAAAACAAAAATCATTCCTAAAATCCCCACTCAGTTTGGAGCAAATTTGATTCCTTGCCTTTTTTTCGTGCGATGCAAGGATTTCGAGTTAAAAACTAAAAACTATTTTTATGTATGGCGTAGTTAAAATTTCCATTATTGTTAATTATTTCAGTGGCAAAACCTTTAACATCTTGGTATGCCATGATTGCATTTTTGTGACAATTGAACAATTGCTAGTTTCGTTTTTAAAGTGTGATATTTGAGTTTTTAGAGTAAATAAATGTCAGGTACATTACAGTTTATACAAAAAGGTAATTATCAGTCTAACTAGTGATTTCAAAATGGATTACCTTGCAAACAAGTTTTCATTAAAACGCATTTAATGTTTAGGAATTTTGGACTCAAAAAGAATCCGAGAAACGAAGGTACGAGAAATGAACAATATCGAAACGTATTTATAATAAGTTTGACAACGATAAGACGTTAAGCCTACGAAGAGCAGCTCATAATTTACAAGGCGACGCAGTTTTTGTTTCTAAAAATAAGGTTCATCGCGTTTTGAGGAAAGATCACAGGAAACCATTTCAGATGAAGCCAGTTCAAAACTTACAACCTGGTGATGCCGAAAAACGTGTCAGTTTTTGCGCCAAATAGAGGAAGACGAGAACTTCTCAAAAAAAATTTTATGGACTGATGAAGCCACATTTACCCGAAACGGCTCAGTAAATTTCCATAATTTACGAATCTGGAGCCATGACAATCCACGTGTTGTACGAACTAGAGCATTTCAGCAAGAATTTTCTGTTAATGTTTGGTGTGGTGTAATAAATGAAATTTTTTGCATGCCCCATATTCTACCACCACGCCTAGATGGACAGTTATTTAATGATTTTCTGCAAAATGAGTTATTTCAATATCTAGAAAATATTCCTCTATATCTTAGAAACGAATCCTGGATTCAAATGGACGGGGCTCCCGCGCATTTTGCACTTTTAAATCGCGAGTGGTTAAATAATAATTATCCAGAACGGTGGATTGGACGATTAGGAGCTACAGCCTGGCCACCACGTTCCCCTGACCTCACACCTATCGACTTCTTTGTGTGGGGTTATTTGAAAAATTTAGTTTATTCCAAACCAGTTCATACAAGAGAAGAACTGATTCTAAGGATAGAGCAAGCCTGTGAAACTTTGCGAGCCAATACGAATTTTATACGCCATGCCACTGACACAGTTAAGAGCAGATGCCGAAAATGTGTCGAAGCTAGAGGAGCTCATTTTGAGCAATTATTGTGAATTTTAAGGCCCACATTAATCCTTAATGATATTTAAAGTGCTCTATAATTTTTTTTCACGATCTAAGTTAATAAAAGTTATGAATTCTAGTTTTTGTAAAATTAATTACGAACTTAGTTAATAAAGAGTAGTTTCTGTAAAATGAAGTATCATCTTCAAAATTGAATTAATTCTAATTACCGTTTTACAAAATGAATCGACGATTTTAGAATTATAAACTCATCTGTCATACTTTAAAGACGAACCTAGCAATTGTTCAATTATCACAAAAATGCAATCATGGCATACCAAGAGTCGACAATGAAGGAATGATGGTAAGCACCAAGGACATTAGATTTTAATAGGTCAATGACGTCATCTGTCCTTAGTTGTCAGACAAGCTTTTATTTTAGAAACCCTAAATGCATGAAATAAATATCGGACACCAAATAATTTTAAAAACTTGCTGTTACAATCCCACCTTAAAGGTTTTGCTACTGAAATTAACAATAATGGAAATTTTAACTATGCCATACATAAAAATGGTTTTTAGTATTTTACTCGAAATCCTTACACCGCACGAAAAAAAGACGAGGGATCAAATTTGCTCCAAACTGAGTGGGGATTTTAGGAATGATTTTTGTTTTCAGAAAAAGCAGTAGAGTACCATTTTTTCTTCAAGAACCCACTGATGAAAAATTAAAAAATATTGCAAATCAAAAAATGCCTTTTGTTACTCCAAGGCTGTTTACCAAATTTAATAACAATATCTCAAGTAATAAAAAAGTTATGACTAAAAAACAATTTTATGTTTAAACTTTAACAGCCTGTATTTCGAAAACGATATATGTTTATATAGAAAATTAGGGCTTACTTTGAATGCAGAATGCGTTGTTAAAGTTTGGACACTGCAATTCGGGACACCCTGTATAAACGTATACAATTACAACACCTCTGCAATCATGTGAATTTAAAATTACTACTATTAGAAAACAATGTGTGCAGAGAATAATTTATTGTGTGCTATGCTTTAAAGGAATTTGATTTTATTATATTCTACATTTCGATATTATATTGGTGTAAATACGACTAAAGTTCTCAGTGACACTTTTCTCGCATGTAAATCTTTTTTAATACAGATGATTTCACTAATTAGTAAAGGCATTTAAGTATCTTAAAAACCAACGAAAGTTCTTCTACAACAATTAAAAATAATTAAGAATAAATACCTTAACATCAAAGATCCATAATTTTCTCCTGGGGCAGTCAACCTAGACACTTCGTTACCCACAATTTTTTCACCGGGTTTTAGATAACCCTCTAAAAGCTGTTCTAGCCCCCGTACATCGGGAAGACCACCCATCGTTATTAAAAAAAAAACACTCAACAGTTACTTTAATGGATAATGGTGTATGACTAGTTTAGTCATTACTTGCATTTGAAACGAACGCTATTGCATTATATGAAATATTTTATCTTTGAAACATCTCACTAGTACTTACGTAACTAGTCAATAATCACACTAAATAGAAACGTAATAAGAATTAAGTGATATTGCAGGCAGATTTGCATTGTCACCGTACACGTTATTATAGAGGATGGCCAATAAAGGACGCGAGCTATTACTGAGAAATCGTTGATCATACAATAAACAATATCTATTTGCAGTATAAGTAACGGGTATTATCTTCAAGTTCTCAAATTATTATTTTACGGAATAAGTAAGGCATTGTAGAAATTATTGAGGTCAAAAGCTCATGTAACACTGTTCTGCATTTTGAACTTTTCTATTTTTAGTTGCCTCGTAAAAGGAAAGTATTTCATTCGTAAAAAAACCACTCTCCGAGATTTTTTCTCGATTCCGTCGTTCTGTCTGTCTGTCTGTTCGCAGCGTAGTTAAAAATCTGCTTACCCGATTGCCTTGAAATTTTTGTCAAAAGTTAAGGGTCATATGAGGATGATCTGGTAATACTTTGGTAAACATCCAATATGGCAAAACAAAATGGCGGATTAGTTGAATGTTAGAAAAATTATTATTAAAAAACTACTCATCCAATTTATCTGAAACCTCCTACCCTCTCACTTTTACACATCTTTACACTTTATCGTCGCTAGATGCCAAAAAATATGTTTTATGAACTCCGTCGGTCCGTCTGTCGGTCTTTCTGTCTGTCTGTCTGTCTATCTGTCAGTTGGCGGCATAGCTTAAAGACTTCTTACCCGATTGACTTTTGGTCAGAAATTAAGGATCTTATGAGGATGGTTTGGTAAAATTTTGATAAAAATCAATTATGGCGAAGCAAAATCCAATTTATCGCAAATTTTGAACAAACATCAAATATTATATTGGAATCAACTGGTAAAATTTTGGTCCGAATCCAAAATGGCGGCCCAAAATGAAAAACAAGAAACTACTTAATGATTGCAAATTGGGTGCCATAACTAATTTTTTTATAGTGCTTAACTTGTAAAACTAGTTACTAATTCAAGATGGCGGAACAAAATTGCGGCTAAATAAAGATTTTGTAATCGTGAAAAATTCACCCTCTAGATTTTATATATATTCACGTTTTAGCGTTCCTAAATACCAAAAAATATGTCGGTCCGTCTGTCGATCTGTCTGTCAGTTCGCGACATAGCTTAAATAATTCTTATCCAATCGACTTCAAATTTTGACCAAAAACTAAGGGCCATATGAGGATGACCTGGTAATATTTTGGTAAAAATCCAATATAGCTGAACAATGTTAAAAAAAATTGTTAGAGTTGTGTATTAGTTGGGGTTAAGTTCCAGTAAAAAAACAATTCTTTTTTTTAAATTGTCGAGGTTTCGGAACTTAATTTGTGCATCCTCAGGACACATATACTGGGTGTTAATTAATGTCGTGGACATATTTCAGGGGGCGATAGAACTCGACAAAATAGGAAAAAAATGCCGATATATATATATATATATATATATATATATATATATATATATATATATATATATACATGGTCAAAAACGCACCATTTTCGTTATACAGGGTGTCAAAGTTTCAATTTTTTTCTCGTTTTTTGCGTTTTTTTCCAGTGCCTTCTGAGACAATTAGTTCCAATTTAGAACATGTATTACTTTTAAGAACCTCTACGATAAAATATCAAAGTCGTGCATGGTAGGTATACAGGGTGTTACATTTTTTTGCACTACCTACAAGTTTATCTTGCGGAACTTTTTTTTGAAGCACCCTGTATGAACTCTGATATAAAATTTAAACTCTTTGTTTCTTTCTTTAGCTCTTTCGTATTTTGCATTATTCTCGTATCTATCACAGTTTTCGACTTATTTGCAATAATCGATGCATTGTATCGATGGCATGTAGGTGAAATTAAGCAAAAAATTAAGAAACGGGTTTTATTTTAAATCAACCGACATGATAATGAACAATCAGATAAAATTATTACAGTTAAATTAAAAATAAAACAAAATTATAAAAGTTGTTGAAAATGTCCGCTTCTTGCTAGAATGCAAGAATCAAGTCTTCGCCTCATGGACTGACGGACTCTGTCAAATATTCCAGGAGTATTGCGAATGATGTCGCATGAAACTATTATTATGTTTCTTAAATCTTCTTCTGTCTCGATTGGGATCTGATACACCAATGTTTCAGGTGTCCCCAGAAAAAGAAATCCAGGCTATTCAGATCTGGAGATCTAGGGGGCCATGGCTGAGGTCCCCCTCTCCCTATCAAATGGTTGTTAAAATTATTATTTAGGAACTCCCTCACCACTATGCTAAAATGTGCTGGTGCACCATTGTGCATGAACCACATTTTAGTTCTAAGAAGAATTGGCAATACTTCTAGCAATACCGGGAGTTCGTCTTTGAGAAATTGACGATAATATCGTCCATTTAGCCTTGCTGGTAGGAAAAATGGACCTATCAAATAATCTCCAATAATGCCGGTCCACACATTTACTGAAAATTATTACTGGAAATTATTATTATGTATCGAATGCGGATTCTCTTCTGCACAAAAATGATTATTATGAAAATCACGTATGGCATTCCTAGAAAAATTTGCCTAATCGCTAAATAAAATCATGTTTTCAAATAATGGATTTTGGGCTAGCATTTGTAAGAACCACTTGCAAAAATTTAAACGAAGTGAAAAGTCACGTGGGATAAGAACTTAAACCCTTTGGATGTGGGAAGGATACATTAAGTTGTTTAATAAAATTTTTCATACAAGCACAAAGAAATGTTAAGTGTTGCTGCAATTTTCCTCATGCTGGTAACGGGATCATTTTCTACTTCATTCAGGACTGCTTCCTCGACTTCAGGAGTCATAACCGTCCTATTTGCTCCTGCTAAGTGAGTGGATTTCTTGAATGATCCATTTTCACATAGCCGATTATGTACCTTTGCAAATGTTTGTCTGTTGGGCACCATGCGATTTGGATATTTCTGCTCATAGAGTCGTCTGGCTTCATAACAATTGCTGTTGGCAAGTCCATAAATGAAATGAATTTCTGCATATTCTTGATTTGTGAATTCAACCATCATTAAACAACTTGGAAACGTCAAACAAAAAATATTTCTCTTAAAATGTCAGATTAAAAAACAGAATTAAGAAATCACCTGCCTCAGCCTACTACCTTTTTTTCCAGTTTCATTATTTAGCCTACACTTAATTTGCATCTATGGCAATTATTGCAAATAAGTCGAAAACTGTGTTAGATACGAGAATAATGCAAAATACGAAAAAGCTAAAGAAATGAACAAAGAGTGTAAATTTCATATCAGAATTCATATAAGGTGCTGCAAAAAAAAGTTCCGCAAGATAAACTTGTAAGTGGTGCAAAAAAATGTAACACCCTGTATACTATCATCCACGATTTTAATATTTTATTGTAGACGTTCTTAAACTAATTGTCCCAGAAGGAACTGGAAAAAAACGCAAAAAATGAGAAAAAAATTGAAACTTTGATACCCTGTACAACCAAAATGGTGCGTTTTTGACCATGTATATATATTGGCTTTTTTTCCTATTTTGCCGAGTACTATCACCCCCTGAAATATGTCCACGACATTAATCAACACCCTGTATAGATCTTGTATCATGCAGGAAACCCATATTATCAGTCTTTATCTACTCCATTGGTCCGCGGATATTTTCTACTATTATTCTCTAAAGTGAACTTTACACATATTTCTTAGATGATATTGAACACACCACCAGAGCATGTTCCCCAAAAGCATATTCCATAATGCAGATGAGATTTTATTAAGACGAAATAGGCCCATCGCACAATGCTTACATTCAATTCACTTAAGATAACTCTCATTGCGTACCAATTTAAAGCTAATCTCACACTCAGTTTTAATAAATTATCACTAAACTTTAATTTACTATGACCGTATATGCTCAAAAACTGATTTATCTCTAGATGTTTAATCGATTGGTTTTCCAGTAAATTATTTCCCAATTCACACTTAAAATTCAAAATACTGGTTTTGAAAATATTTAATGACAGGCTCTTTATTACAATCATCAATCTTTAACTTTCTTCATATATCATAATCTTAAATGGAAAGGGGGGTCGAGTGAAACCTCATTTTAAAGGTCTTTCGATTCCATTCAAAATCATTAAATATCATGTACTTTAGTTCAGTATTTTATAAAATGCATATACTTTAGTTCAGTAGTTTAAGAGATTTATTGATTTAATGCTTAAAGTAGACTTTAATATATCAGATTAGTGGAAATCAATTAAAGCAAGAAATTTGCCAGCAAGTGGTGTAAAAATAATTAATGAGGATACTGATGTTATTATTTAATGCATTTTTAACTGTTGTACCGCTTATGCAAGCATAAAACATATAATAAAGAAAATCGGGAGGCTGAGGAAATTACGGTTTTGGCTAATGCAGAAGCTTATCCTACAAACTCTTGTAGGGCCAGTGAAAAGAGCATAGGGATTGCAAAAACTAGAGTTCAAGAAATTCTAAAAAAGCACAAATACCACCCATACAAATTTAGGCTCGTGCAACACTTACAGCCAGGGGATGCAGAGCGTCGGGTAGTCTTCTGCAATTGGTTTCCAGAAAGATGCGATATGGTTTGAAAGGAAGGTTATATGGTCAGACGAAGCACATTTCAGTAATTCTGGTATACTCAATAGGCACAATAGTAGATTTTGGTCCCAGGAAAATCAAATATTTCCCAGAAGACAGCAGGGCAGGTTTGGTCTAAATGTGTACTGCTTCATATTAGGAACACATATAAAATTTTATATATTTGAGGGAAATCTAACAGCCAATCGCTATATAGAAATTTTAGAGGCAGCTATACCTGAATTACTTGACGATGTTCCTCTAGCGCACATTAACGAAATTTATTTTCAACAGGACGGTGCTTCTGCACACAATTCTGGAATGACGAGATTATTTCTGGACAATAATTTTACCAATCAATGGATCGGAACAAATGGAACTATAAGATAGCCCCCTAGGTCCCCAGATTTGTCGATTTTAGATTTCTTTCTATGGGGATATCTGGAAAATAGAATTTACAAAGACCACTATGATAATGTCCAAGATTTAGGAAATGCAATAATTCCCTTAAACGAATACGAAAATTGTGCGAAGCATGCATAGAACAAAATGGAAATCAGTTTGAACAGTTCTTTTGATTTACTTGGTTACTGTAGGTTCTTATAAGACAGTTGATTTTTGCTGAAAGGCTTGTTACATAATAATTTATTACTGTTTTGTTCTTGTGTTACATAAATCTTTTCCCTTTGCGTTAAGTTAAAGGATAACCGAGATACGAGGGAGGTCCCAAAATGCAAAATTTTCTATTTCGCCCTGTATCTCATAAACGAAGAAGGCTATGAAAACTTTGTTTTCGGCTTCATGAGTTTCACAAAAAATTAGCTCAGGTTCGTGAAAACCGCAAGGTTCTATCTTTAAAAATAAGCGAGATACCCTGCTTTTTCAAGCAAATCCGGACACCCTGTACTTCATGATAATTTCTGTGATTAGAATCGGACCAATATCGGCAGTTATGACGATTTACCATGCCGTTTAAGAAAAAAGGGCATTTATTACAGAAACAAGTATTGAATAGAAGGAACGAATTATAAACGATGAACGTTTATAATTCGTTCACACTAACTACCCAATATTGTAATCGCCGATCAAAGCCGACTTCATTAAATTCTTGCACAAGGTGTATTTTGTACGGATGGAAACTATGGGCTTTAAGAATCCTTTGGATAATACGTCGACTAATAGCAGACACAGTTTTCAATTGGCGGGTACTTAACGTAGGATCTAGATAAACTTGCTTTAAACCCATCGCTTCCGCTTCTTCATTCCTTATGGGATTTTGAATGTTGCGTTTTTTATTGGCCACTGATTCAGTTTCTCGAAATTTAGCTCAAGTTCCAGAACATATTTTCCACGCACGTTGCTGTTCTAATGTTGCTCATTAAATATTTCTGATATTCTATTAGCTCACTGATTATTTCCGAAAAATATTTCGATCATTTCAATCCTGGATTAATTTGAAAAGCGTTAAAAGATATTTTAGCAACAAGGTTTGGTAGTATCAATCGTGAACTATGTTCTAAATTCCTACTTAAAGTCAGTAAGAAGTATTCCTTCTCTTATCTTTTTTCAAGAAAGAATTTAACACAATAGCAACTTTGCCACAACAACGCTGAAATCTCTATTTTCAACAGTAAAATGTTAAACAAACTAGTATGTTTATAAATAATTTACCGTCAATACGTAATAACAAAAATGCGTTGAAGATGTCTCACAGATAATAAAATTAATCCAGTTTTATTTATTTTTAAGCTTTACATTTGCCATCGTTAAATAGTCGTAAGAGATAAAAATGCATAAACAAGAAAATAAAACTCTTCGGTGTATTTTTATGACACTTGCTGGCAAATTGCATGCTTTAATTGATCTCCACTAATCTGATGTATTAAAGTCTACTCTAAGTTTTAAATCAATACATATCTTAAACTACTGAACTATGCATTTTACCATCATTTTGAAGGGAATCGAAAGACCTTTAAAATGAGGTATCACTCGACCCCTCTTTCCATTTAAGATTTTAGGGGTGGTATCACCTCCGCCTAGAGGGCTGCAGGTATAAACGTGATTTTATGGTGATTTAGTGTCCCCTTCGAAAGCAAAATCGACGAGTCCGAGCGATTTTCAACAAAAATTATGAGCTGCCTGTAAATGCCTCTGTTTCGTTTTCGATGCTCCACCCTGTAGCCTTGAGGGACACCAAAATTGATATTCTGCTGCTCCGAAAGTTCGTTGTCAAATGTTACACTCTGACAATGCCCAGCCAAATATGATTCAAACCAACCCAGCACCTCACGTCTAAACCCATAAATGTCAAGCTTTCTCAGCAGTATTTCGTGATTTACGCAGTCGAAGGCTTTTGATAAATCGCAAAATACCGCTGCAGCAGCCTCTCCATCGTTTAGTTTCCATTAGGGGTTCGCGAGACCGAGACCGAGACTGAATCAGTCTCCGTCTCGGTCTCGGAAAATGTTTACGGTCTCGGTCTTACTTAGTCTCGGTATCGGTTTCGAAAGTCACGGTGGTCTCGAAAACAAAATTTTAAAAAATAAAAATTGTTCGCCGAGATGTTATTTAGACAAAAGTTCATGGAAGTATATTTATATAAAAAATTATTCCAAAAATCATAATTCGAAATGATGTTGCCAACAGATGGAATCAGTAAATGAAGATATACGGACAATAGTAGGTGCATCAAAATAAATATCACATATCCCTTGTTCTTTGGATATCAACAGAAAGGCCACATATCACTAGAGTTACTTAAACGACCATCCACAGAACAATAATTATTTGACATTTCGAAAGATATACAAACGGAATAAGATATATTAAACACAAAATAAAGACACACTGTATAATGCTGCCGAACTCATGCAAGCAACGTGCTGGGCATTCTAGGAACAGACGTTATAATTCAATAGGTAGAAAACGATCGATGGCCAAGTAAAACACCCTTAGGTATTCTGTAAACTTTGCTATTTTGAACCAAACTTGTATTACTTTGATGAGTATTTACTTTCTTAACCAGGACCGTTCTTAGGGGTTTGCACGTTGTGCTTGCACAAAGTCGGCTATGGTTCATAATACTACTTTACTTTACACTACC
Organism: Kuschelorhynchus macadamiae; assembly: GCA_030620095.1. NCBI lineage: Eukaryota > Metazoa > Arthropoda > Insecta > Coleoptera > Curculionidae > Kuschelorhynchus > Kuschelorhynchus macadamiae. Next base: position 1,738,769 of record JAUTXW010000200.1, on the reverse strand, counting down.
AATTATTTTTGTTCTTTGGTAAATTAACTATAAATTTTAAAAGTGGAGTCGATTTTAAAAGTAAATTTATTTATTAAACAAATATCTACTTGTTCAATTTTTCGCCTGAAAGATCAATCTATAGCCTTTTTTGAGAAAATATACAAGGATAAATATTATATTATGCCTACTGAATCACCAATAATATCAAGTTCCTCAAGCGATGATAACTATGACGTCGATTATACATCACTATTTGAAAAAAGAAGTGATTCCGAAAATTGTAGAAAAGAAATAATAAAATATTTGCAATTAAAGCGTGCTCCAAAGGGTACAGATATTTTAGAATGGTGGAAAGCACACGATAAACAATTTTCAAATTTAGCCAAAATGGCAAAAGATCTTTTGTCTATACAGGCGACCTCTGTAGCAGTAGAGCGTTTATTTTCACAAGCAGGGTTAATTAATACAAAACTAAAAAGCATGTTAAATGAAACTTCAAACAAATGCTTATTATGTATTCATTCATGGTATAAAAGTAACTTGAAAAATGAAATTATAAAATATTAGTTTAAATTTACTTTGTTATTAGAATAGTTCGTTATTTTTTAAGTGTAATAGTTGAATTAGCTTTATTGATAATCTATTTAAAATCCTAAGCCAAATTCTACTTTGTGTTTTGTTTGTTGAAAATCTTGTCCGTATGTATATGTATTATTTTTATTATACACATAGAGTTAAAAATTTTATATCGTCCATTATTTTCAAATACAAACAAAATAAATACAAGAATATTGTTCTATAAAACACGGACCTTCTTTAATTAGCAAGCCATCGAAGCGATTAAAGAAGAAAATGTTAAGAAAAATTTTCATGGATTTTTTTTAACAATATTTTGTTTATTTTAAGTCGGAAAATTTTTAAACAAAAATCACCACAATTACTTCGTCTGTTGGAGACTTTAGCGTATCTATATAAGAATACGATATTGCGATGTTTTTAGTTGTTACAGTCTATTAGTTATTAATTATTGAACCAAAAAACTAAAAATTTTTGGATTTTAGTTACTTTCAATAATTAAACATAAAAATCGATTATAAATTTATAAAGATCACAATATCAAAATCCTATATAGTATAGTTGTGATAAAGTGTCTCTCTTTGAGAACAGGGTAGCAATTTACGGTTTTCGACATGTGAAGTGGAATTCCGCTACTAGAATTTCTAAATTTGGGAAATTCTCTTTTTATGGTTATTTATATCGTTTTTTAAATGACTATTTCACTAGTATCATTGTTATAAGAACATACACAATGCTAGTATAATATAATTGATTATAGAAAAATAATTTTTTGCATCAATTAATTTGACCCCAAACATATTTTTTGAATTATTTTGTCAAAACAAATAATTTACGAACATTAGTTATTTTGCTACTTCACTTTGAGATCGAGACTGAGAGTCTCGATATACAAGTCTCGGTATCGGTCTCGGTCTCGAACACCAAGTCTCGGTCTCGGTCTCGAAATACTTCTTTAAGTCTCGGTCTCGGAACCCCTAGTTTCCATATTAATTCCAATCAATATGGTATCTTATTTGACAATTTTGATTAATAACCTTTGCAAATGATGATAAAATCGGGCCAAAAATTATCTAGTATTTTATTTTTATCTCGGCTTTTTTAATTTTGTTTACAAGTTCTTTTATCTTCAATCACTTATCAAATAACATTAGTACATTGGGTGCTCACGTATCTGCTTGTTCTTAGGATTATTGTGAAACAAAAATGGTATTGTCAGAGAGACAGCGTATTGAAGTTTTGATGATGGTAGGATGTAGAGACAAAATAAGAAGCCAGAGCGAAATTTGTGCATTATTTAATGCAACTTAAACGGCACTTAAAAATATAGATCTCTGTTTACCTTATTAAGTTTTTATTAAACTTATTATATTAAGTTTACACTGTTGTTGAATATAATATATAGTTTATTATTCTCGAGGCCAGAACCTTAGGTACTGTTTAGAGAATTGTTAAATCCAATAATTGTTATACTTAATACAGAAATAAATGCTGTTCCAAAAAAAAAATATCTTCAAAATGAAATTTGACATTCAATTGTTAGAAGATTTTTACGTACATTTGGGGAACAATGCATTATATAAAAACATTTTATCTCCGAAACATCTTACTAGTACTTATGTAACTAGTCAATATTTACTCTAATTAAAAATGTAATCAAAATTAACTGATATTGCTGGCAGATTTGCATTGTCACCGTACACATTATTATATAGGATGACCAACAAAGAAAGCACGCCAGTTATATCTAAGAAATGGTTTAGCATACAACAAACAATATCTGCTTGCAGTAAAAGAAGCTGGTATTAGCTTCAAGTTCTCAAATTATTGTCTTAGGAAGTAAGTATGCAGGTAGGAATCACTGAGGTTGAAAGGCCATGTAACATTATTCTGCATTTTGAACTTGTTAATTTTTTCGTTTTTTTTTGTGTCTACTGCAATGTGCTAAATTCAAATATACACTCGGTTTTTACCTATCACCCATCAGTTTTTAAAGAAGGAAAAAAGAATATAAAATAAAAGAAACCCAAATCATAAGCAATCTAATGAATTTTCAACGAAAAAACACCTTTTTACTTGCCTCGTAAAGGGAAATATTGTAATCGTGAAAAATTTACCTTCCGAGATTTTTTTAGATCTTTACGTTTCAGAATCCCTAATGCCGACAAACGTATTTTCTCAATTCCGTCAGTCTGTCTATTCGAGGCATAACTATAAAACTACTTACCCGATTGACTTCATATTTCGGTCAAAAATTAAGGGTCCTATGGGGATGACCTGGTAATATTTTGGTAAAAATCCAGTAAGGCAAAACAAAATCGCAACCTAGTGAAATGTATATTACTAAAAAAACTGCTTATCCGATTTAGCTAAAACTTTGCAGAAAAATCAAGTATTATGTAGGAATCAACTGGTAAAATTTTGGAACGAATTCAAGATGACGGAACAAAATGGCGGTTTAATGAAATATCGAAAAATTCAGCCTGAAAAACTACTTAATAGACTGATTTCAAATTGTATGCCATAACTAATTGTGGTATAGAGATGAACTAGTAAAACTGTCGTACTAATTCAAGATGGAGGAACGAAATGGCGGCCTAACAAAATATTTAAATATTCGATCCTGAAAACTACGTATTAGATTAATTTCAAGTTTTGTGTAAGCATGAAATGTGATACAAAGATAAACTGGTAAAGTTGTGGAATGAATTCAACATGACGTAACAAAAATAAACTTATTGAATTTGTTTTAAATTATGCCCAAAAATCAAGTGAGGCATAGATAGAAACTGGTAAAATATTGGTTAGCAACCCAATATAATGGAACAAAATGGCGCCCAATAAAAAAATTTAAAAAGTTAGTATCTCTTTTTCTTGGAGACATCATCCCTGATATTTCAAACCGTGTTGGGCTCCAGGGTCCCACTCCCTAACATCAGACGCGTCGTGCTCTCAATTGGCTTCTGCTATTGCCAAAGAGTACCCTTGTAAAATGGTCATTGATTTACGAGGGTCGAAAGATTTTTAATCGTTTACCAACTACTGTCAAAACGGTCAATTCTCAAAAAACTTTTCGTCGTAGACTTAAAGGATTACTTGGCAGTAAAGCATAGTATAATCTAGATGAATTCTATCAGGATGCTCTCAAGAATGTTAATTTTTAGTGCTATTTCATTATAATTTTTTATGCTATGTACATTTTTTTATATCCTTTATTTTATATATCTGTTTTTGTATTGTTGTTTTAATTTTGTAACTCTTGCTACCATTTGTGTTTTGTCTTTACCTCAAATATTATATTAGTAAGGGTGTTGCCTATTAGAATATATTATATGTACCTACTATATGCTTTATCAACAAGAATTTTATTTTTTTGACTAATAAAGTACTTTTTGAATTGGAATTTGAATTTTGATTTGTTGTATATTTTCGGATATTATGTAAAACTCTCAAATTTGTAGAAGAATTTTTTTATTATTAAAGTTCATATTTTTTTTTAGTTCTTTACTTAATTTAGAGTAAGAGAAGCTTTTATTAAATAGTTCTATAACATGATCATTAAAACTTTTTAAAACTAATGTGTGTTTACATTTTTCCACTGATTTCAAAAACATATATACAGAATGTTGCATTTAAAAAACAACTATATGACGTCAAAATGTTTGCAAGAAAGACATCATTCTGAAATGAAACCCTTATTACAACAAGATCAGCAAAATAATATAAATAGTTTACAAGTTATTGAGTTTATTCCAGTTAAACGTTCCATACTGTATAATTATTATTGGATATATCGATTCATTGACAATGGTACTGGTGAAAATAAACTAAACAAATAACACCAAGAATTCTAAAAATAGCATATTTATTAAGAAATATTTACAAATATTAAACTACTACAAAAACCATCCTTTATCGAAGCACACCCTTGTGAGCATCTGAAGTTTAGTAGTATGACCCTCGTTTGTATAAGCCATGAGGCCCTCGTTGGTCAATTGTTCGAGTGACATTAGTTGTTCCTTCATTAATGGTACGAACATCCATACAGCGTGGACAAATTCATATTTTTTTGCTGCCAATTTCACTTCTTCATCGTAACTGGCCTTGGTATAGTTTCCAGTGTCCACTCCCAATCGTTTAAGGTCGTCTACGATTTTTTCATAGTAATAGTCCAGGAGAAGGTCTAGGTTTTGTCGCGTGAAATGGTCTTTTTTTAGGCTACTGAACAGGAAAAACATGACGTCATTGAGTGGTGTGCCGTAATCAAAAATTTGGAAGTCTACTAGGATTGAGCTTACTGGTTTGGATCCTTCGTATTTTAAAAGAACGTTGTTCGTCTGAAATTAAGAAAGAAAATAATCCTTTATTAAACAGTCTTGATAAATGCTAACCTAGTTTCTAAGCTACATATCTAATTTTATTACATGGTTGCAAAATGAAACCAGGCGAGGTGTCCATTTAGAAGACTCATCTCCATTATCTGACTATCAAGATAGATTTAAGGAAGGAAAACTTCCAGACAATTAGCATAGGTCTAATTTATATATTTAAAACACTCAAAGTGGTGAAGCTGCTGCCCCTTAAATATTCAACACTTTTTATTTAAAAAACGGTTGTTTTTTTGAAACAAAAAACCGCTTCAACTCATATATTTTGTTTGAATATTTTACATATTTTAAAATGTCTTAAAAAATTATACAGGGTAATTCAAAAAATCGGGTCACTGATTAATCACGATTCTGCTCACACCACTTGACGTGAAAAGCTGAATTTTAGCATACAAATTGATTGTACGATGTAGAGCTTCATTAAAAAGGAATTTTTCAAAACTCAAATTTCAAGGGCTCCTTAGATATTCAACATTTTTACTTCCCTCGTAAAAAGGAAAAACATCACTCTCCGAGGATTTTTCAGATCTTCACGTGTCAGGGTCCCTAGATGACGAAAAACATGTTTTCTCAATTGGGTCGCTCTGTCAGGGTGTCTGTTCGCTGCGTAAACTGCTTATCCGATTGAGTTCAAATTTTGGTCAATAATTAAGGATCATATGGGGATGACCAGGTAACATTTTGGTAAAAATCCAATGTGGCGAAACAAAATGGTGGCCTGTGAAGTGTTAAAAAAATTATTATTAAAAAACTACTCATCCAATGTATCTCAAATTTTGCAAAAACATCTAGTTTTATGTTGAAATTAAGTGGTAAAATTTTGGTAAGAATCCACGATGGCGGAAGAAAATGGCGGCATAATAAAATATTTAAAAATTTAGCCTGAAAAAACTGTTTAATGATTTGATTTCAAATTGTGTGCCATAACTAATTGTAGTATAGGGATCAACTACTATTCAATAGTGGTACTAATTCAAAATGGCCGAACAAAATAGCGACCAAATAAAATGTTTGTAATCTTGAAAAAAATCATCCTTCAAGTTTCACACATCTTTACGTTTTAGCATCGCTAGATGCCAAAAAAATGCGACATAGCTTAAATACTACTTACTGGATTGACTTGAAATTTTGACCAAAAATAAAGGGTCATACGAAGATGGCCTGATAATATTTTGGTAAAATCCAATATGGCGAAACAATGTTTGTTAGAGTGAGGTATTATTTGGGGTTAAGGTCCAGTAAAAAAAAAAAAGTATTTTTTAAATTATCGACGTTTCGCAACTTAACTGTTGCATCCTCAGGATACATATATAGATCTTATATCCTGCATGAAACCCATATTATCAAGTTTCTAAATTGTTTTCGTTAACGATCTTCTTGTTGTTATGTTAGAGTGGTGTATTAATTGGGGTTAGGAAATATCTGCGGGCCAATGGAGTAGGTAAAGACTAATATGGGTTTCATGCAGGATATAAAATCTATGTGTTCTGAGAATGCAACAGTAAGTTTTTTTTGCTGGATCCTAACCCCAAATATTACAACACTCTAATATAACAACAAGAGGACAGTTAATGAAAACCATTCAGAAACTTAATATCTGGGAAGTATCTGCGGACCAACGGAGTAGGTAAAGACTGATAATACGGGTTTCCGACCAAACAGAATTTTTAAAAAATCAACGTAAAAAAATCTTGTTCAATTGAATTTAAATTATGTCCAAAAGTCAAGTGTGGCATAGGTAGAAAGGAAATGGTAAACATATTGGTAGCAATCCAATTTGATGAAACAAAATGGCGCCCAATAAAAATGAAGAGACAGTATATGTAAGAGATATATATACTGTGATTATGTACTGAACTATACTAATTTAATAAATTTAATAAACGGTCGGTTTTTTGGAAAAACGCTCAAACTCTTGTTTTATTTGATTATTTTACATATTTTTGAATTTCTTAAAAATATAAACAGGGTGTTTTTTGGCATACAGGTTAATAGGATGTGGAGGTTCCATATAAAGGGATTTTTCAAAAATCAAATTTCAACGAACGAAGTCGCGGGTACTCGCTAGTTTTTATTTAAAAATCAAACTACCTCCTTAAGTAGCTTGCTTCTAAGAGATGCCACCTCAAAAATTTCGCATCAAAAAAGGGTAAAACATTATTCCAAAGAACTTTTTGTTTATTATAATTGGTCAATAGTTTTTTAAATTTGAAACCATAGTCCAATAATGCCTATTTCATTATTGAAACTTTAAAAATTATTGAAAAATATTAAAAGAAAATTAGAACAAATCATTGGTCGAATGAAAACCAAATCAATTATTCAGTCAGTTGTTAAAAATACTCTTCATTACTTTCCAAATATTAATATCAACCCCAGATACCTAAAATCATATTTTCTTAATTCCGTCGGTCTGTCTGTCAGGTTGACTTTAAATTTTGGTCAAAAATTAAGGCTAATATGGGGATGGCCTGATAACATTTTGGTAAAAATTCAATATGGCAAAACAAAATGGCGGTCTAATGAAATGTTAAAAAATATATATTACTAAAAACCTACTTATATAATTTTCTAAAATTTTGCACAAAAATCAAGTGTTTAAAGAGATGAATTGGTAAAATTTTGGTATGAATATAACAAAGCAAAACAAAGCGGAGGCCTATTAAAATATTTAAAAAATTAGCTTGAAAAAACTACAGATTAATTTCAAATGTTGTGCATGCATGATATAAAGATAAACTGGTGAAGTTGAAGTACTAATTCAAGAGGGCGGAACAAAATAGCGGCCAAATCAACGTAAAATTTTTTATTCAATTGACTCAGATATGATGTTAATGTCAAATAGTTGTCAGAACGAGGTAAACCAAACCTTCCATGGCCTAGCTAGCTAAGTTATTAGTTAAGTGGATGCTTTTGTTGTGTCTTTGAAATCAGGGAAATATTCAAAATTCGCTTATATTTAAAAAACGGTGGGAATTGGAGTGTGTTGTATTTAAAAAAATGAGTTCTTACCGTTATTAAATTTGGAATGCATATTTTTACGACACCCTGTAGAATATATCTCCATTCTAACATGTAGTTCATCAACATTTAAAAATTAATTATCGTAGCATCAACAATGTTGGTGTAAAATATTTTATTATCGTTGTTGATCTGAATTATTATTGTCCTAATTATTTAGATCATAAACTTATTTTAGAAATAATGTATTTGCATTTATAAACAGTACCCTTCAGCTTAAAATAGACACAATATATTTAGGTTTTTTCATCGTTGTATAAATTTAGGGGTTCGCTAGACCACGAGACTATTCTCGGTCTCGGTCTCGAAACCAAAAATCCAAAAATTTTTAGTTTTTTGGTTCAATAATTAATAACTAATAGACTGTAACAACTAAAAATATCTCAATGTTATATTTTTATATAGTATAGATACGGCAAAGTCTCCAACAGACGAAGTCATTGAGGTGATTTTTGTTTAAAAATTTTCCGACTGAAAATAAACAAAAAATTGTAAAAAAAAATCTTGAATTCTGAAATTTTTTCTTAATATTTTCTTCTTTAATCGCTTCGATGCCTTGCTAATTAAAGAAAGTACGTGTTTTATAGAACAATATTTTTGTATTGATTTTGTTTGTATTTGAAAATAATGGACGATATAAAATTTTTAACTATAACATCCGGACAAGATTTTCAACACACATAACACAAAGTAAGCTAATTCAACTATTACGCTTAAGAAATAACGAACTGTTCTAATAACAAAGTAAAAATTTAAATTTCTAAACATACCTTATAAGCATATTATTAGATTTTATTTCAACCTTTATAATAAACCTAAAAATATTACAGAAAATTTAAACTAATATTTTATAATTTCATTTTCTAAGTTACTTTTATACTATGAATTTGAAGTTTCATTTAACATGCTTCTTAGTTTTGTATTAATTAACCCTGCTTGTGAAAATAAACGCTCTACTGCTTCAGAGGTCGCCTATATAGACAAAAGATCTTTTGCCATTTTGGCTAAATTTGGAAATTGTTTATCGTGTGCTTTCCACCATTCTAAAATATCTGTACGCTTTGAAGCGCGCTTTAATTGCAAAAATTCTATTATTTCTTTTCTCCAATTTTCGGAAACACTTCTTTTTTTAAATAGTGATGTATAATCGATGTCATAGTTATCATCGCTTGAAGAACTTGATATCATTGGTGATTCAGCATGCACAATATAATATTTATCTCTGTACATTTTCTCAAAAAAGGCTATAGAATGATCTTTCAGGCGAAAAATTAAACAAGTAGATAGTTGTTTAATAAATAAATTTACTTTTAACATCTACTCCACTTTTAAAATTTATAATTAATTTACCAAAGAACAAAAATAATTGATTCACAAGTAGTATTATGAACCATAGCCGCCTTTGTGCAAGCACAACGTGCAGACCCCTAAGAACGGTCCTTGTTAAAAGTAAATACGCATCAAAGTAATAAAAGTTTGGTTCAAAATAGCAAAGTTTACAGAGTATCTAAGGGTGCTTTAGTTGGCCATCGATAGTTTTCTACCTATTGAATTATAACGTCTGTCTCTAGAATGCCCAGCACGTTGCTTGCTTCGGCAGCATTATACAGTGTGTCCTTATTTTGTATTAAATATATCTTATTCCATTTGTATATCTTTCGAAATGTCAAATAAATATTGTTCTGTGAATGGTTGTTTAAGTAACTCTAGTGATGTGTGGCCTTTCTGTTGATGTCCAAAGAACAAGGGATATCTGATATTTATTTTGATACACCTACTATTGTCTGCATATCTTCATTTACTGATTCCATTGTTGGCAACATCATTTCGAATTTTAAATTTTTGAAATAATTTTTTATATAAATATACCTACATTTTTTCTACTTTACTAAATGTTCAAACATTGGTTTTTTTTACATAAAATTTTTAGGATCGGAAAAACTCTGAGTTTCGAACGTTCTCGGCGAACAATTATTATTTTTAAAATTTTGTTTTCGAGACCGATACCGAGACTAAGTAGGTCTCGGTCTCGGTCTCGAAGCATTGAGACCGAAACCGAGAGCGTAAACATTTTCCGAGACCGATTCAGTCTCGGTCTCGCGAACCCTTATGTATAATTAGCATATTTTTCCAAATAAAAAAAACCTAGACTTCAAAACTATAAAAAAACAGCTTTATCTATTATTTACACGAACTCCATAGAAATATTGGCTAAATTAGAGAAAAAAGAGCAGTTATGTGGGATTTCTTTAGCTAAACCACATTCTTTTTCTGCACAGGAATTTATCCAAAAAAAAACGGTAGTTGAAATTTTAAAAAGCATTCACGTAAATAGATTTTTCATTTTTGCCGTTTGTAGTTTGCGGTGATTGATTCTATACTCTTCATATAACCATTATATTAGTAAAAAAATATGACTTGCAGCAGTAATTAAAATTTTTGTAATCTTACCCATGTATCGAAGTGTGTCAGTGTGCCCCAGACATCACTAATATTTGACTTCGTGCCATAATTGTTCCATACCGTTTCAACTGTAGCTATTTCTTCTTTGGTGAATCCTCCCTTTTCTAAAGAATTTATCAAATCGGCATGGGCCTGTGTAAATAGAAATAAACATAGAAAATTTCACATAAAAATTTAATTTTATGGACATCCAACAACAATAGAAAAATATACTGTCTATTACTCAGTGGCGCATATAAGGGAGGGGGTTCGGGCTTAACCCCCCCAGAGCCACTTTTATTTAAGCAAAACTGGTAGAAATAGTATGAAGTAAGGACGTAAGGGCCCCCAGAACCAATTTTAAGTGCAGTTTAAATGAAATAATGATCTTTTTTTGTCGTTTACATTATTTATGCTCAATTAAGTAGAAAACAAAAACAGAAGATCTTTTTTCTGGTTGTTGAACATTTTCATCGTCCCTCTCCCCCAGAAGCAATGGTCCATGCTATCGCTTGTCATACATTTTTTACAACCAAGTATATAATGTTGACATTTTAAATGGTTGAAAAAAACATATTTCTGACTTTAGCATTTATCGGGATGGAAAGTGATCAGTATCCACTCGGGTAAATGTCACTTTCCACCCAGGTAAATGCCGATATATATAAAAATATATGCGCTAAAAACTACTTATTAAATCCTACAACTTTACAGTTCTACGTTAATAAAAAGAGCACATAGAAATTTGTAATTTTTGTAATTTCAAAATTACATACTTTTTGAATATGCCCTGTAACTTTTTTTCAAAACAAAAAATGCAAAACATCTATACTTCTGGCTATATAGATACTGGGATAATAAAGCCCAAAATTCCCACAATAAATAAAAGATATATTTTTATATTTAAAGAATACAAACTTTTTGAAAATATCCTGTAATTTTTTCTAAACAAAAAAACAAATACGGCCCGATATATCGAACAAAGCTTCTAAATGTGATTACTGTGAACATTCTAGAATAACTATTGCAAGACGTGCAGAGTTAAAATGTTTACATTACTTTTTCATACCACGTATAACACAAAAAAAAACATATTTTTATCAAAGACCACTCCGGACTATTGATTAAACAAATAATGGCCTTTCAGAATCTTTTTATGTTGGTAAAAATCCAATATGGCGGAACAATGTTAAAAAAATTGTTGCTAAAAAACTAATTATCCAATTTGCCTCAAATTTTGCACAAAAATCAGGTGTTACATAGGAATGAACGGGTAACATTTTCATATTAAATTGATTAAATTAATTTCAATTTTGTCAAGAATTAAGCGTGATATAGAAATAAACTGGTAAAGTTGTGGAACGAATTTAAGATGGCAAAACAAAAAGGCGTCTAAATAAAATTAAACGAATAATTTTTTTTCTGAAATATTTTTGGGGGGTTATTGACCAAATGACCCTATGGAAGAGCCGCCACTGCAAAAATGTAACTAATTTAACTTTGTATGCTTGACTTGCTTACTACCCTACTAACCATTGTTAAAATGTCAATTTGTCGTTTTATTTGTTGATGGTGGAGACCCTTATGGTTATAAAGGAGTCTTACTTTGTTAATTTCTCGCAAACTTCGGTGAATAGGTTTCATCCCTATCCTCTTCTCTCGACAGGAATGAAACACTTTCCACCTAGGTTTGTAAAACTATTGCCCTTTCACAAAATGCAAAGATTTCGTCGACACACAATCGACCAAACAACGTTGAAAACTGTTTAGTCCAACGAGTATATGTTTCTCAAATTGTATGGTGCCTGTTTCGACCTCTGTTCGTCATCATCAGTCAGGGAAGTTCTACAAATGTGGAGAACAGTACGAACTTTGCATTTTGATATATCCCAAATCTTTTGTAAACTTACTTCAAAAGAAAATCTGCATAATACTTGTCTCAGGGTACTTCGCTGACTGAAAATTGAGAACAAAAGTCGAATAAAGCATCAAACAATTTGAAAACGTATCGTCGTTGGACTAAATAGTTTTCAACTTTGATCGATTTAGTAAAATGAAAAGAAATCTTTATATTTAAATTTGATGTTGAATGTGTCAGGTGTTATTGGGTCGATATCAGGATTAGGATTTTTCTTAACGAAAATTGTACTTAAGTTAATTTACATATTATTATCTTACCACTTTAGTCATCTCCTTGGGCGGCAAGTAGCGATAAAAATAGGGTTCCACATTTAGTTTGAAAGAATCTGGATCGAGGAGTCGTAGGGCAATTCCAGAGCTGTGCAGTTTGGCCAAAGAGTCTAAAGTACATCTGACTGATTCTAGATCGATTCCCACAGCCTTTTCGCCACCGGTAGTATAACCTATAAAAAATATCGTATTTTTAGTATTAAGCTTCTCGCCAAAAATAATATTATTAAAAACCCTCTACAACCGAACGCAAAAACGATTTTACACTTCCAAAAGAGGACCCAAAATGGTATTTTCCCGAGGAGGTTTACTTAACAGCTATTATCATTTTCGATATTATAATTTTAATTTTTGACAATGCGTATTAATGATTTTCTATAAGTATATATGGTATTTTTAACTTAGGTTCCTCGAAAAAGAATAAATAAAAGTTATATAAATCCGACTTAAAAAAACACTACGTACTAAAGTAGAAAACATATTTTATTCTGCCTGAAAATTTAACTTTATGAAGTCGACATTAAAATAATAAAAATCGGTAAAATGTCTTTACTCGAAACTACATGTTAGATGTACTGTCTTTTTTAACATTTTGTTGGGCACCATTTTATTCCATCATATTGGCTTCCTACCAATATTTTACCAGTTTCTTTCTACCTATGCCTTGCTGGACTTTTGGGCATAATTTAAAATAAATTCAATAAGTAGTTTTTACATTTACCGTCACTTTCTTACGTCATGTTGAATTTGAACCAGTTTATCCCATTTTTACTTTGATTTTTTAAAAATTTTATTTAGACGCCATTTTGTTTCGAGATCTTAAATTCGTACCACAACTTTACCAGTTGATATCTATATCACGCTTAATTCTTGCACAAAATTGAAATTAATTTAATAAATTTGCTTTCTTGGATTCATATGAAAATGTTACCAGTTCATTCCTATGTAACACTTGATTTATTTTTGTGCAAAATTTGATGTAAATTGGATAATTAGTTTTTTTAGCAACAATTTTTTCAACATTGTTCCGCCATATTGGATTTTTACCAACACAAAAAGATTCTGACAGGCCATTATTTGTTTAATCAATAGTCTGGAGTAGTCTTTGATAAAAATATGTTTTTTTTGTGTTATACGGGGTATGAAAAAGTCATGTAAACATTTTAACTCTGCACCTCTTGCAATAGTTATTCTAGAACGTTCATAGTAATCACATTTAGAAGCTTTGTTCGATATATTGGGCCGTATTTGTTTTTTGTTTAGAAAAAAGTTACAGGATATTTTCAAAAAGTTTGTATTCTTTAAATATAAAAATATAAGTTTTCTAGGGGATCTTTTATTTATTGTGGGAATGTTGGGCTTTATTATCCCAGCATCTGTATAGCCAAAAGTATAGAGGTCTTGCATTTTTTGTTTTGAAAAAAAGTTACAGGGCATTTTCAAAAAGTATGTAATTTTGAAATTACAAATTTCTATGTGCTCTTTTTATTAACGTAGAACTGTAAAGTTGTAGGATTTAATAAGTAGTTTTTAGCGCATATATTTTTATATATACAAAGTGACTCAAAATAGGCTGACAGGCAAAAGTTGCATCTTTTAAAAATAAAACACCCCACCCATATTTGATGTGATATTTTCATTCTACTGGAGAAATCTTAGAATTTTGATCCCACAATAATTTAAAAATAATTATTGAATTTAAGTGTATGGAGTGTTGTATCAAAATTCTTAGTTTTTCCAGTAGAATCGAAATATCATGTCAAATGTAGAGTGTCCCATTCAAAAAAATTCAACTTTTGTCTGGGACACCAAAATTATCAAACCATTAAGCAGTTGTTTAGGCTGAATTTTAAAATATATTTTATGTCGCCGTGTGAGGATTAAAGCTCAATTTTTTATCAAAAATTATTCCCAAGTCACGAATTTCATTACAGATGTTTAGTTCAAAGTCATTAATACTGTACGAAAATTCGACTAAATAATTCAGTCTTGAAAATTTGCCTGAAAACATTTGTTTATATTAAGGTCCATACGATTTTTGCAACACTGTATGAACAAGATATCAAGATCCTCCTGTTGAAGTATCGAGTCATAAAGGATCCCAATCGAACGGCATTAAAAAAAACTATGTTTTTTATTGCAATATTCAGATCTCTGAGACATATACAAAAAAGAACTGGGCCACTGTAGAATCCTTGAGCCACACCAGATGGGACCTAAATCACCCTAGAGAGGGAACTTCCAATTTTAACAACATGTTCTCTTCCTGTTAGAAATTTACGGATCCAGCTCAGTAAAGGGTCCTCAACACCAATGGCTTCTAGTTTGGCAATAAGTAGATAGAAGTCGAACCTATCAAAAACCTTCGAAACGTCTATATAAATTACTAGAAACCACATAGGAAAGAGGATTAAAATTTTGTTAAAGGAACAAACAATTCAAAAGATCTATACAAAATATCATAAAAACCTGTTACCATTTCATCAACATTTCTATCATAAAATATCCTCTCTATACAAGCTAAAAAATCATTTATACATCCAAAATTTCTAAAATCATAATAAAATTCTTCATAATATGCAATTTTCAGAGAGTTATTAAAAACAATTGAGAAACTAGTAGCTATCGTATGGTGCATACTATTTGGAAAAATATTTTTTAGATGGATCGTCTATTCAAAGTATTATCTTATAGATATGTGTGGTACCTGCAGTTCTCAGGTTGGTCATTAGAATTATAGCATCCTCGTCTACTCGATCGCTGTTTTCCAGAGTTAATCTTCCACCATAAAAGGGCGCGGCGAAATCAGCACCCTCCTGAAAACCCTTGCTCTTCAGAAGCTCATTCAAGGCCGGTACTATCGTAGCGTAATATTTGTATTCACATCTAAAAAAAAAGCAAGATCAAAAACGTCAGGTTTTAGATTTTAAATCTTAAAACATACGAAAATGATCACAAAAAACTGAATATAGGACTTGTACTTCTACAAGACACCACTTACCTAAAGGTTACTTGGGAGTCAAATAATTCTTGTACCTTCTCACTTTCTGGCAAAACTTTCCCCACTGTGTCTAAGGTTCTTTTGGTCCCATTTTTTGTATCTTCGATTTTAATCAGAATTCTGAAAATGAAATGAAGTTTTTTTTTTTATAAAAATGAGTTGTGTCTAGTTTGTAAGTTTTTTAAGATTATGTGTTTATTATACAGGGTGGCACAAACTTTTCATCCAGATTTATTTTTTTCGGAGGGACATATTTATTCGATATTTGCAACCCCCCTGCTCGAACTCCTACGACGAGGTCGCTCCCACCTCTAAAATCTTAAATGGAAAGGGGGGTCGAGTGATACTTTGTTTTAAAGGGAATTGAATTGCCTTTCTGAAAAGGCCTTGTTCATTTAAATCGAGTGGGTAGTACCTAAGAAATAAAGTAAACAAAAATAAAATGTGAAAGTCACAACATTTTTTACCACCTGAACCAATCAAGTAAATGTTCAAATTTCAAACTACATGCAATTATAAAGGCACTGTTCGAAATGTTCGCTAATATTATGGAGCATTTCGGGAAATACTTATCGGCACTCGTACACTATTCGTTGTCGCAAATCATCTAAATAATTAGGTTTTTAGATTTTAAATGTCCCCAAAAGAAAAAGTCCAATGGTGACAAATCAGGAGATATTGTAGGCCGTTCAATATGATTTCTTCTCCCAATCCATCTATCTGGAAAATTTTCATCCAGAAACTGCCTTAGAGAAAGCTCATAGTGCAGAGTGATCCAGCTTGCTGAAAATTAGATCTCCTGGCCAATAACGGGCATATTTTTCAATGTCATTGTAGAAAATACGGCCCAATAATACGTTGGTCAACAATTCCAATCCATACATTTAATTTTTCGAGATATTCGCTGGATGATTCTACACGAAACACCTGATATTTCGGACACTTTCCTCCTGTTCAGTATGGGATCGATTGAAATATAACCGAAAATTGCAACTTCTCCAGACTCAGTTCTTACAGGATTATCAACATTTCTTTTATTTTATTTAACACTGATCTTGTTGAAGAAGTGAAATTCCAGAGCAGTATTGTTAAGATTAGCCTTTTTGCGTATTTACCATTTATTTGTTTACATTTACGAACAAATTCGTTTAAAATTAAATTTCTCAGGAACTACTCACTCGATCTCAACGAGTAAGGTCCCATTAGAAAGGGAATTCAATTCCCCTTAAATTAAGATCCCCTTTCCATTTAAGATCTTAAGGGCGAAAGCCACCCCGTCATACAGGTACGAGTATGGGGGTGCAAATATCGAAAAAATATGTGCCCCTGAAAATTAAGGTTTACCTGTCCGAGCATATTTTCATTTATTCATTTACAAGAAAATAAACCTGTGTGGAAAGTTTTCGATACTGCACCCCCACCCTGTATTTTTATGTTTTTAACAAAAAACTTTTTGACTATAATAGTTTTACTAAGCATAAGTGGAACTTTAAATACAGCGTGAAAAAAGTAAGGGAACGGCGAAATATCTCAGATGCTGCTTACCTGAATTTAATGAAAATACGTACACTTAGGTATAAAATTATGCTGCCAAGTTTAAAGTTTTTCTGTTATAAAAGGAAATCTTATACCTACGTTGCAAAAATCGTATGGACCCTATTTTTATTAAGAGCACTTCTTATGAGAGTCGACAGTTTTTGCGAAAACAAAAAACCTGCCCACAAAAGGTTACCTGATATGTTTGACAATGTCAGTTTAGTTGATTGACAAAAATGGATCATTTAACTGAAACACAAAGAATTGAAATTTTAATTATACTGGGTTATTGGGACAGAAAACGAAACGTGTAATTTTAATGACAAATATCCTAACAGAAATCCAATAACTAAGACAACCGTAAGTTTAACAAAAAATTTCGTGAAACCGGAAAGGTAAAAGATGCTGTACGTTCTGGCAGACCTAAAAGCGCGTCAGATGATGATAATGCTCTGAAAGCTTTAGTCAGCTTAGAAGAAAATTCGCACCTTCTAGCAGAACATTAGGAAAAAATATGATACCTCACACATGTCCTCACTACTTATCAAATGATGAGGGTAATTAGAGAGAAACGGGACCGATTAAGTCAACAATTAATTTTATCTCTTCCACGACGTTGCCAAAATGTATTAGAAATTAGAGTGGGGGCTATTAAAATCAAAACTCCTATAGAATATTATGAATTGAATCCATAAAAAACAAAATCGAATTAGGTGAAATAATTCAACTAGCACACCATTGAACAAATGACTTCTACTGGAAACATCGAAAATTTGACAATATCGAGTTTTTTGAAAACTATTTCAATCTCATTTAATATTAATGTTAATTTAAGTAATAATAATAATGTATAATATTAATAAGTAAATAACGATTAAAATATTTTATAATTCACTCGAGTGTTATTGCTTAGTTTGGTTATCTTAGATGACATAAACAATAAGTTTATAACGTGCAAGACTTCGATAAATACCTTAATAATAAAGATCCATAATTTTCACCTGGAGCAGTCAACCGGGATACTTCGCTACCCACAATCTTTTCACCAGGTTTCAAATGGTCCTTTAAAAGCCGTTCGAGATTTCGTAATTTAGGAACATCGTCCATCGTTATTAAAGAAACAATAATGCAATTTCAGCTGAGAGCAGTGTTAAATTAATGCTAATGATGCTGAGTCATTTAATGGCTGTTTGGATTTGGAAAAATGCAAAATGATTAAAAACATATATTTTATAAACTAAACCTCTAGAGCATCTTACGTAAGGTACTATTTACAAATCGAGTGAATGAATAAACACATAGATAACTAACTGATAATATCAGCGGATTAGCATTGTTACCGTCTAAATTAGTGTACAGGATGGAAAACTAAAAAGCATATGTCGAAGAAATTGTTGAGGTATAAAAAACAGGGATTTATAATATAATTGCACCAGGAAAACTGCTTAAAATGACCTTCAAGTTCTTAGGTGGACCTCTAGAGAACATCACACTAAATAATAGGGTGTGCATAATTTGATGGTCAAAATATAAAACATGCTGCCACCGCTAATTTTTATTCAAATTTATTAAAATTTCTTATCTGGCACTCGTTTTAAAATTACTTTATGCAGGCATAAACGAATTTCCTCTGTGAGGCTCTTAGGACACACTTTACTCTTGTACGTTTAAGGAAAAAGAATACTGTTACTGCTAATTTTTGTTCAAATTTATTAAAAGTTTATATTTGGAGCTAGTTTTAGGATTTCTTTATGCTGTCATAAACGAATTTCTTTGTAAGGTCCCTAAATGACCCTTTACGCTTGTACGTTAAGGACGAAATATGCTGTCTCCGCTATTTTTTTTTCAAATTTCCTAAAACTTCATATTTAAGTTGGTTCTAGGATGACTTTATGCTGTCATAAACGAATTTCCTCTGTGAGGCTCCTAGGACACTATGAAGTCTCTAGGACAATTAAATAATTTTCTTCACATTAATAAAATTTTAGCAGATACTCAGTCTGGATTTCGTTTGGGTCACAGCGCTACAACAGTCCTTCTAAAGGTGTCGGATGACTTGCTGAGAGCCCAGAATTGTGGGAAAAACTCCTGCTTAATCATATTAGACTTCAGCAAGGCATTGACACCTTATGTCATGCTACTCTTATCAGAAAATTAAAGTTCTTTGGTCTAGGTGGCACAGTCGTTGAATTTATGCGCAATTATTTGAGCGATAGACAGCAAAGAGTTACATTGAGCAAGGACGTATCGCCCTTTTTATCAGTCAAAAAAGGGGTAACACAGGAGAGTGTTCTGGGGCATTTATTAATCTCTACATATACAGCAGATTTTTCTAACTTTCTCTCAATCTCATCAATATGCTGATGACATGCAACTTTATTAAAGTGTGTTTTTTCTTATTTATTTGAGAATAAATACTGTTTGCTCTCAATCGTTTCAAATACTATTTGGATACCATGTCTTATATGTATTACTGCTTAACTTATCACTTGTATATTTTTCTATCATTATTGGTTTCGTGTTATCTACACGCAAGTATTATTTATTTATTTAATACCACGTTAGTAAAAATGTTGGTACCTTAGTTTTTTATATGATGGTTAGGTGAGCAGCTATGCTAGATCTCGCCACCATTCTGAATATCTATTTAACTTTGTATTTATCCCCCAATAAAAACCTTTTGAATTTGACACTCTTTACTCTTGTACGTTTAAGGGAAAACATGGTGCTACAGTTAATTTGTATCCCTAATATACTATCTGCGACTACGTCGGTGGTTTAATTCACTATCACAGAAATCTAAACATTTTTATTAAAAACACATATGGATGAATCCGTATGTGCACAGGAATTTTGAAGTGGAAATATTGTAAATTATGTAAACATATAAAAGTTGGGAGAAAAAAGAGTATTTTTAAAAGGAAATATTTGATGCCCGAATGCTGAGATCAAGCAGTTGTTGTAGAACTGAACTTTTAATGCATTATTTCTGGTGGCCCAAAAGAAATCTCAAGTTGGAGACTCTCCATCTGCATGTGGATTCCTATTTCAAATTCGTTTTTAAATTAGTATTCTTACGATTTTCGTTGGAGATCGGTCAGGTTACCAATAACGAATTTTAATATGAAAATTTCATGATTTTTTGCACCCTAAAATTTTGCTAAAAACTTAAAAACTTTTGCACCCCCTCTGCTGACTAAATACTGACTTCTCTTACTGGGTTTGGCCATGTTGACTCCCCTCCAGTTGACTAATTTTCAATTGCAAATCGGCATATTATTCACTGAGTTTTGCACCTCTTCTATCGGCACCATACCAACCTGAAACTTGAAACCTAGACCCCCTTCTCCACTTGTCTAATTTACATTTTAGTTTAGTTAGAGTTTTGCACCATACATTTTAAGTTTTGCACCTTACACACTTTACAAATACCTAAAACTTGAAACCTCGCTCCCCCTTGACAAATTTATATTAGCGAACTAGTAAATTATTCGGTGTGGCCGCAGAGACAGACAGACGGGGCATTAACTTCTCAGTGGGCGGTAAGTATCAAAGAAGTGTTTAAAATGCCTGGGCATTGTAGTGGGCGAAAATATAAGCTTCACGAGTCACATAGATAGTGCTGTCAAGAAAGCTGAGGGAAAAATAACTGCAATCTCACGGTTTATGCCAAACATACATGGCCCGAGCTTTCAAAAACGAAGGTTGCTATACGAGGTCATGCAATCGACAGTCCTCTATGGAGCACATAGAATGGAAACAGAAATCTACCATAGCTTTGCAAGTCATTACGGGGATACCGCCCATTGACTTAACAGCAAGGGAAAGATGGATCTTAGACAAAGAAGAACAACAATCACCCACAAAACAAGCAAGGGAAAGGGCAAGGGCTGAGACGATACAAATGTGGCAAAAGAGATGGGACGAAAACAGAGACAGGGGCCGACGGACAAAACGACTGATCCCAAATATACAAGTGTGGATAGCGTGTAAACACAGATACATAGACTTCCATATGACACAAGTACTGTCAGGACACGGATGTTTCCGAGAATACACGAAAAGAATTGGGAAAACCGACGAACACTGCATATATTGCGGTGAATTGGACAGCGTCGAACACACCGTAATAAATTGTGCAAGATGGGTATTGCAGCGTCACGAGGCCAATACAAGTCTATATGTAAATGTTGTAAATAGTGTAAATCTATTTGAAGAAATGCTGTCTTCACCTAGAAAGTGGAACGTAGGCTATAAAATGATAGTAGATATTATGAAAAGAAAAGAAACTGATGAAAGGGCACAGATCTGAAAAGCACATAGCCAAAAGACACGGGCCAGGATTTGCCATCTGGGAGCTGCAAGAACAGGGGAAGGAAGTTTGGCAGGTAGTCTGACCTTTTGGAAAAAAGGCAGGAGATCGGTATGAGAAGCCCAAATACAAGGCGATAAACCGCTTCTCCAACGTCTCCAAAAAAAAAAAGTTAGGTTAGGTTAGGTCACAAAATTTAAACTTTGCACTCCTATAGGCACTCTACAAATACCTACCTGAAATTTGAAACTTAGCCCCCCCCCATTTGATCAATTTACATTTGCGACCCATTGTATTATTCGGTGAGTTATACACCACAATTGTTTAGCATCCCTTCTGCCTATAGAAGGAGTACAAAATTTAAAATTTATGGTTCAAAACTCAGTGAATATGCCGATTCACAATTGAAAGTAAGTCAACTGGAGGGAGTCAATATGACCCCACCCAATAGGACAAGTCAGTATTTAGTCAGAAGAGAGGGTGCAAAATTTAAATTTTAGGGTGCAAAACGGTGCAACAAGAGTGCAAAAGAAGCTTAAAATTTTTATACAAAAATTCGTTATGGGGGGGCTACTTGACCGACCTTCCCGTTAGCATGAATATTAAGTCGCGCCGTGTAAAATAATATCGCCTTTCTCGCCACCTTTTTTTTTCCTTAAACGTAAGAGAAGAAAGGGTGACTTTGGGGCCTCACAGAAAAAATTCCTTTATAACAGCATAAAGTAATCCTAAAAAATAAAGTTTTAATAAATTTGAATAAAAACGTAAATGTGATGATTCTCCTCTTCTTATTTGCAACCTCTAGAAGGGCGATCCAAGTATCGACCACTACACATAATAATCAATCAATCAATGAAATTAAATTGCGCCTTTAAAAAATCCGTTTGCACCTTTTTTTGTTAATCCATACTGTACAATACATACACTATTGCTTATTTTCTTTGCATATCTATTTAGATAAATAAAATCATTCAATAGGTGTTCAAAACCAATTAATAATTTTTTTACAAGAAATACTTTTGGAATATAGATAACAGCAAGTGTTATATTATGTAGATGTATAAATCTAAATAGTTTCAATTAATGTATGTAGTTTCAATACGAATTGACGGCACTCATTCTGAGATGTTTTTCGAAAATTTGCTTGCAGTTTTATTAGTAATTGTTGATATGCAATTACCTCACTACATATTCCTCAACCGCGTCTGTTTGTCTTTTCACGCTAATCTCAGAAACTACTATAGGGATATTTATCCGGTTTTCACCAGTATAATTTATAAACACTTTGTGTAACTGTCCAAACCTGATGTTTGTCTATTAAAAATCATTTTATACACATCATTGACGTGTCCGCGAGGTTCTCCAATATAAATAATAAAACTTTACCAGCTTATCTCTATATCAAACTTAATGCTTGCATACAATTTGAAATTGATCTAATAAGCATTTTTTCCAGATTGATTTTTTTAAATAATTTATATTATATTTTAAATTTGAATAATTTAAAAATAATTATTGAATTTTTGCATATGGTGTGTAGTATCAAAATTGTTAGTTTTTTCCAGCAGAATCGGAAAATCTTGTCAAATATACGGTGTTATATTTCAAAAAATTAAACTTTTCTCTGTCACCCTTTTTTGGGACACCCAGTATAAATTAAAATATATGCTCGATATTACGTATTAAAGCCTACAACTTTCGTATTTATTTATTTTTTTTAAATGTAAAACCTTTTGTAAAGCACATAACTTTCCTAAACCAAAAAATACGAAACCACCATACTGTTGTGTACGAACGAACTAGGATAATAAAGATAATGAAAGTTTTATATTAAATGTAAGAACTTATAGAAAGTTGTAATTTTTTAATTTAAAGAAAGACTATTGAAACAAAAGAAACACACAGAAAAATCTCTATACTTCTGGGCATAGAAAACTGGGATAATAAAGTCCCGGAATTTCCACAATTCAATTTTTTAATTTAAAAAATACAGACTTTTTGAAAGTACCCAGTAACTTTTTTTCTAAACAAAAAAATAAAAAACCGCCAAATACAAAGCTTCTAAATGTAATCCTACTATGAAAGTTCTAGAATAACTATTACAAGAGCTGCAGAGAGTTAAAATTTTTCAATTTTACATTATATTTTTTCAAAAGCCAAGTCAGTAGAAGAAAGAAAGGGAAGTGTGGTATTAAATGACAGAGAGAGGCATAACTAGCCTCTAGATATAGGATGCACCTTTGCCCCCCGCCTCTTTTTACACAAAGTACCGTAAATATAATTTAATAAATTATTTTGAAATACAATATAATTAAAAATACCAAAGATCCATTATAGCGTACGTTTGATTATATGCTATAAAGCGGCTTAGGGTTTCTTTATTATGGTTATGATAAAAAAAATTGCTAATATTTGCTAACGTGGACATTTGGCTATTATAAACTTCCTATGTGTTAGGCAATGTATCATATAATGTAATAAATCTAAAAATGGATTAATTGAATTGGGCAGATAGGCATATTTTAACGAGTTATGTTTAATTCATTTGAAAATACAAGGTCAGTAGATACAAATTTCGGTCTGGACAAGTTTAGGTTTCATGATATGGGGTGTAAATTAGAGAAAAAAATATATCCAAAAATATAAAATAATTTCCAAAAAATCATACAATATGTAATTTTAACAGTTACTGGAAAGTATTATCTCAGTAAATACAGTTCAATGTCGAGAAATATTATAAGAGAAAAAAGAATATCGTGTCTAACGATAGCTATAACTTTCAAGAAGTTTGAAAATTGAGAATTCATATTTGGTATAGGTATTCTAGATCGTACTAAAACGGTTGGGTAAATATATTAACCTATTTTTTCCAGCTTTTTCAAAACGAAATGGTTTTTAATTTGTACCAGAATTAGGAGAATATGAGAAAGAGGCTAATATTAAAAAAATCATGTCTGGTGTCGTTTTCGAGGTTTTTAGGGTTCGTTTATATATTTTGACAACCGTACAAAAAGTGGTTGTTATTGCACAAGAGTTACGGGTTAGTTTATTATTATTAAGCAAAATTTCATTAAAACGTAATGTGGGAGTATTGATTCAGTTTGCAGTGGTTTTTCCTATTTTTATAAAGCGAGATAGGTATGCTAAAAGAAAACTAGATTTTTACGTTCATTTAATTTCGACTTTTCTTTAATAAATATTTTCCACTTTCTATAACTTTTGTAGTTGTAATACCTATACTAAATCTTTTTAAAACATTAATATAACACAATATCAAAAAAATAATACGATTCGGAAAAGTAGTAGCAGAAGAAGTTTTGGCGACAAATAAAATACCTCATTGACTGCGTGAGAGATATTACACTGTGTCAAGAAAACGATTTAAAAATATTAAAGCAACGATTATCGCACTTTATTACTGATTTTAAAAGTGAATGGCAAAAATGTAAAACAAGGGAAGATTTAGTTTTAAAAAATTAAAAAATTGCTTTCCGTTAATGTTTTGTTTCCCATTTTTCCGACTTTTCTTTAATAAATATTTTCCACTTTCTATAACTTTTGTAGTTGTAATACCTATACTAAATCTTTTTAAAACATTAATATAACACAATATCAAAAAAATAATACGATTCGGAAAAGTAGTAGCAGAAGAAGTTTTGGCGACAAATAAAATACCTCATTGACTGCGTGAGAGATATTACACTGTGTCAAGAAAACGATTTAAAAATATTAAAGCAACGATTATCGCACTTTATTACTGATTTTAAAAGTGAATGGCAAAAATGTAAAACAAGGGAAGATTTAAAAAATTAAAAAATTGCTTTCCGTTAATGTTTTGTTTCCCATTGCTGCTACCAAAAAATATTTCCCTGGTCCTGGTCTTTCCGAAAAATGTTTTAATGAGTTATGTGAAAGATCAAAGAGACAAAAAACAGAAAAAATAAGAAACATCATTCCACTTAAAGAACTTTCATTTTCTTCAAGTATGAGTTTAAGAGCTGCTGAGAATTTAGCAGCTGCGAAAATTGTCAAAGAAGTAAGCAATGATCCCACACGTGCCCGAAAGTATATAGAATTTAATAAAGAAAATAAAAAAATATCTTCAAAAATGGATCCAACCCAAGCTCTTTCCATTATAGTTGAGGCTGGATTGTCTAGACATCAATATGAGATAATTCGTAGAAATAACAAAGAACTATATCCTTGTTATACTTTGATTCAAAAAGAAAAATTTACTTGTTACCCAAAAAACTGACTATACTATTACAGACATAAGTGCTGAAGTCTTCAGTCTTTACTTGATTTTACTTCTGAACGTTTATGTGCCTTGATTATCGAAGTTCTTGCGAGGTTGTCACACCAATAACGATGCACACTTATTTTTAAGCTCATTTGTACCACTTCAACTTTTTTTTAAATCTAAACCTAAAAAAAATTATTTGGCAGAATCCAAGACCGGGTTCACCCAGATTTTGCAGTCCGATAAGATTTAGATTTGTACGCGAGACAGTTGAAGAAACTAAAGCTGAATTTAATCATATAAACAATCAAATCAAATCTCTTTTGCCGACAAGTATGATCAAAAGTAATTTGCTAATTTCTGTTTATCATTCTTTGTTTGTTTGCGAGTTTGTAACTCTCTGACAAATACCACCTCCACTCAGAAATGTTATATATGCGGGGCTATCACTAAGGATTTTAATAATTTGGATAAAGTAATTTTAAAACCAGTAACACAAGATAATTTTAAATTTGGCACATCAATACTACACGTCCGCATTCACTTCTTCGAGAGTATTTTACACCTTTCTTACAAAATACCGATAGGAAAGTAGCAAACAAGAAACACCGCAGAAAAGAAATTAGTTCAAGAAAGAAAGAAAAAAATTCAAACTCAGTTTAGGAACGAGAGTGGAATGATTGTGGATGTACCTAAGGCAGGGTTTGGAAACATAAACAATGGTAATTTATCTCGTAAATTTTTTGAAAACTGTTAATTATCTAGCAGAATAACAGGCGCCAACATCGAACTTATCAAAAAATAAAAAAATGTATTAGAAACTATAAGTAGTAGTCACAAAATAAATACAGAATTATTCAAACAATTTACTTTAGAAACTATATGTGGAACTATATGGATGGCATCCTATGCCTCCAACAGTTCACAAAGTTTTGATACACGGAGGCGAAATAATAGAAAATGCACTGTTGCCCATAGTGCAGCTCTCAGAAAAGGCTGCAGAAAGCCGTAACAAGCATTTCAGGAAATTAAGAGAAAAATTTTCTGAGAAAATTCCCGTAAAGCTTCCAATGATGACATTTATAACAGGTTGCTTCTTAGTTCAGACCCTATATTAACATCTATGTGTCCTCTTCCTTCGATAAATCGCAAACATTTTTCTAAAGAAATCATAGAAATGTTAAAGATGGTAACATACATGAAGATTTGGAATTTAGTGATGAAGATCCTCATTACACTTTTGATGATTAATTCATGATTGATGATTTTCTTTTGCATTTTCTTTCTGTGTATAAGACCTTAATCTGTAATAATTAATTATCATTGAACACATACTTAATTTTTTAGTACATTTTCTTTTATTCCGTTTACGTACGTAATTTTATACTGTACATCTTTATTAATATTAAATTACAAATATCAATAATTAATTCAATGTTTTTGTGCCACCTTGTTTCCATTAATGTATTGAAGTAACGAAAGTGAATCTGTTAGCCAATAAGATGCAAGTCGCCTTATGAATTTTAATAAGAGCTTGTATCTACTTAAAATCCATACGTAAGGTGAGACGAAGTTTTACCAAAAAGTACCACTTAATAGCCTAGAATTTAAGATGACCCTGTATATTTTCTAAATATAAACATAAAATTATTATATAAACACAAAAATATATTATTTGAACTGAAACTTACTTAAAATACTCAGTTGTTTTTGTATTTCAATTTTGTCCGGTTTTAGTAGACAAATACCCCTATGTGGGACGCCTTGAACCAGTCTGGAGACATCAATGCTCGCCGAAACTATATTGTTTCGTGGGGTAACCCTCGACTCGCGAACGGAAACGACACGCGGCGTTTGCTATCAGTTCAAAAGTTACTTTTTTATAAAGAAAAAGTAGGCATCTGGTCAGAAAACTAGGCACCGAAAAGTGCTCACAAAGCTACACAAAATAGTCTATTTATGAAGGATCGTGGAATATATACAGGGGGTGCACTAACGAGGTGAAGGTTGCACCGAAGTTTCCAAGAATGGGTACATTTTTTAACATTGTCCTGTAACACAAGGAAACTAATACATCTAACCGCGTAGGGTTTTTTTTTAAGAAAGAGGATATTTTTAGGTAGACCTTGACCAAATTTCGAGTTTATAACTTTAACAGTTAAATTATTGCAATTTTTAAAAGTTAATAATTATAAATTCCAACTTTAATCTCATTTTACCGCTTATTGCTAATAATAATAGAAATTATTTCCAGACCCACACGGATGGAACATTTATTTGAATTGAATATTTTTCTCTAACCACTCAGCAAGTGGGTGTAAATTCGATTTAAAGAAAAAAGTGCACATATCGATCAATAATCGGTATTTACCGATATATATATATATATATATATATATATATATATATATATATATATATATATATATATATATATATATATATATATATATATATATATATATATATATATATACAGGGTGGTCCATCTCAACTCTCTTCTTCTGTAGCTCAATTATCATTGTATCATGTATATTAGGGCGCATTTTCTAAAAATATTTTTGATTATACAGGGTGACCCAAAAAAGTGTGACGTCACAATGACATGCTTTTTTAAATTAGATGACATATATTTTCTTGTATATTTAGATGGCTTCCATAGTTGTTTACATCATCCTAAAATTTTATCGGATTCGATCGGTAAATAACCGCTTAAAAAAATTAAATATGAAAAAAAGTGAATTTACACCACTGGTTAAAAAAAATTATAAAAATTCAAATATTGCCTCGACATAAAAATCAAAATGGGAGTTCATTAAATAAGGTTTGACAATCTCGCTGACCAAATTTAAACGATCTAAATTATACAGGGTCTACAAAATTAAGTGTCAAAATTACCAAACTTCAAAGTGCATTTTCTTTATTATTTTATATCAACCCTATTCTTTTTGCAATCGATACGTAATTGAAAAAAAAAACTTTTTTGTAAATACATCTTTATTAAAATGTCTAACGTATTAAAAGATATTCGCCAAAAACTGGTAAAGCGTCTTATTTTAGCAACCATTTTAATGAAAAGTAATCCAAGGTGGCTTAGATTATTAAAATGAATGACGTAGAAATGCTATTAGTAACAATAATCCCACTGTGAGGGTCGGCTAGATTTCCGTGCTTGAACTTCCTGGAATTGATTTATCGAGGGTAGGGATTTTTAAAACAGCTAATAGCAAGTCCTCTAAAAAATAGTTTATTTATTAAAACATATAGACAAAAACTACTCAAACCATCCTTTCTCAAAGCACAGCCTTGAGAGCACCCGAAGTTTCCTGGCATGGTCCTCATTGACGCTCGATCCTAACGTACTCAACTGCTCAACTGACTTAAAGTGTTCTTCCATGAGAGGCACCAGCATCCACACAGCGTGGACAAATTCATATTTTTTTGTTGCCAATTTTACTTCTTCGTCGTAACTGGCCTTGGTATAGTTTCTGGTATCTACTCCCAATTGTTTAAGGTTGCCTACAATTTTTTTGTAGTAATAGTCTAGGAGAACGTCCAGGTTCTGCACGAAGTGTTCTTCTTTTAGGCTAGTGAACAGGAAAAACACGACGTCGTTGAGTGGAGTACCGTATTCAAAGGCTTGAAAGTCCACAAGAACTGCGTGAACTGGTTTACATTTTTCGTACTTTAAAAGAATATTGTTCGTCTGAAATATAATTTAAAAAAATCGTTATTAAGCAGTGACGCCAAACAGGGTATTTGGATAAAGTAATCACAGGTGTAAAGTTAAAATGGCCTTTTTATTTAAAATTATACAGAATGTAACAAAAGTAAGGAATCGGCGAAATATCTCAGTACCGCTTACCTAAATTACCTCATGGGATCTATATACAAGCAAACATTGTATTTCAGTGATAACTTAATAAAAGCTTTAAGGCCCATAGAGAATTGTTAAAAATGTCAATGTCTAAAATTGTAGTTATAGTTTCTTAGCAGCATAGTTATTACAGCTCATTCACAATAGTTTGAAAACCTCCTCTGCGTAATTCTGCGCATGGGAGTATACAAGTTGATTTTAGTCGGAAGACACTCACAGTTTAACATACCAGACAATACGTTATAAAGAAACAATGAAAAACTATTTCTGCGTCGAGCCTCCAAAGATTGGAGACTACAATGTTGATTTCTCGTAGTACGTGAGGATAAGGAATATAATCTGCTCTGTTTCATTTCAATGAGCCTTATTGTAATCGTCAAAAAATCGGGTTTCAAAAATAAATACACTATCATTTTGCACACAATAAATACAATTTTGCACACTCATCTAAGAGAAACTAAATCATTTTTTTAAACGTGAGGCAAACTTGACCGTTCCCCCCCCCGTTTTTCAAAATATCTAAATATTTTTATATCAATCGTCCGATCTAATTTTGCACACTAATTTTCAAATTTTGCACACCCTCTTAGACAAAAGTTAAGGGGGTCAAAAATTTGCATTTTGCCCCCCGTTTGTCACCAAGTTGAAAAACTTCTATGCTACTTTATTCACCTAATTTTGCACAATTTTGCACCACTATTTTTAAAATTTGCACACTCTCCTAGAGAAAGTGATGAGGCGTCGAAAATTTGTATTTCCCCCCCGTCAGTCACAAAATTGAAAAACTGTTTTGCTACTCGTTTCACCTAATTTTGCACAATTTTACACATTTATTTTTAAATTTTGCACACTCTCTAACTCAAACTAATTTACCTCAAATTTTGCAAAAAATCAAGTCATCATAAGAATGAAAACATTTTGGTATGGATATAAGATAGAAAAACAAAATGGCGGCATAATAAAATATTTAAAAAATCAGTCTGATAAACTACTTATTAGATAATTTTCAAATGTTGTGCAAGCATTAAGTGTGATACATTATTTTTGCATCAAACAAACTTTTAATTGATTAAGGAATCAAAATAAAAAATACATGGTACGTCGCCCATATCAGTAACAAATGCAAAACCATTATTTAACTCTACGTCCCAAATTTAAAGCAGTTTGATACAGGGACTTACGAGAAAAATGGCCGTTGCCTAATGGGAGTCTCAGATATGAAAAACTTGCTTTTAAAGGACAAACCAAATTTCGAACTGTAAACTCAGTTGTGATAGAAGAAAAGATACCAGGGTGCACGGCTCCTCCATTATTTGTAACAGGAAAATCACTAGTTGGGGACACCAAGTGATAAAAATAACCAACACGCTCAAATGCTTAGAAGTTTGGCAAATGGAAGGTTTAATAATTCTGTTATATAACACATAAAACAAACAATTCAAAAGGTTTAATTTTAGCATTTCAATATTTCAATTGTGTTGTATCTTCCCGTTGATAACGTTTGTTTCAAAATATCTCTTACCCAGGTATCATAGTGTATCATCGTGCCCCACATACCATTAACATTGGTCTTCTTGCCATAAATGTTCCATACCTCTTCAACCGTAACTATTTCTTCTTTGGTGAATCCGCCATTTTCCAAAGTATTTATTAAACCGGCATACGCCTACGTATGTAAAAATAAACATGGTAAAATTCGTTTCACGAAGGTTTGTATTCACGTCATCAATTGTCTTATCTTTTTTAACAAATAAAAAAAGTTCAAAAATAGACAGAAAGAAATTAGTGACGTCATAAATATTGGAAGTTTAATAATTTATTAAAATTATAATAATCTATAATGTGGGTTATGAAATTAAGTCATTTATCAAATTTGTCAAAAAAATTGTTCATTTCCTTTTCCTATTTTTAATGTGTAAAATGCCTCGACGGTATTCAGAAAGTGAATAAAATATAATATTAAAGCTTATTGTCTACTTTACAATTCAGTTTTTTTCTAGATTTGTTATTTGTATTCATATTAAAATGTAAAGTACTACTCTATCTCTTTGACGTATTTGATGCCCTTTAAAAAGATGAGTTCGCATAGGATTAGAAACGGTAAGGATTATAAGATCTCGTGGACGCCCTCTGTAAAATTTGGCACACGAATCTGAGTCTATGAAAAGAATTTGAGTAACTATGGAAACGGTGCAATGATGATTCGCGGTTGGCTACAACTCTGTAATACTCTTTCAAAAGAAGTATAGCATGACCCCCTATTCAAATTTCTCGGGTGGTTCTCTCCAACTAGACGGGTATCTCAGATCATTGGACATATTTTTAAATTTTCATTTCGCAATACCTAATTTTTTTTAAATGGATCACCCTGTATTTGATTTTTTTTTTGTTAAAGAGGCTAAACATACCTATCCATTGATTGGAATTAAAAGAACGCTTCAAGGATATAATCAACTATAACTATAAATAAAAATAAACACCTAAATTAAATGTAAGTAATAGACTAAAGTAATTTTTTAATATGTCCTCCATTTTGAATAATGCATGTGGTATAAACGGCCTCTAAATATTGTATAGCATTTGACACAAAATTGGTTTCATTCCGTTACAATTAAGATACTTGTAATTTCTCGATACTGTACCTTACAAAAATATAGAAAACGCATTTTGTCCAAAAGTGAACTTACTATGTATTCCTTAAAAACTAAAAGGAAATGTTCATAAGGAGGACAGTTCTGGGTAAAGGAAATGTACCAATTTTTTTTTAGTTAAACTACTTGAACTTTCCTTGATAAAAGGAAAATCCATCACATAAAGGAAGTTCCAGTTAAATCTGATTTTCTTATTTTAAGAAATTATCAAACTGCCTAATTAATTAATCGATGATATTACAAACTTTTTAGCGCAAATTTAAATTAATCTTACCAGTGTGATTATCTCTTCGGGCGGTACGTGGCGGTAAAAATAGGGTTCCACATTTTGTTTAAAAGAATCTGGATCGAGGAGTCTTAGGGCAATGCCGGAACTGTGGAATTTGGCCAAACAATCTAAACTAAATTTAACTGATTCTAAGTCGAGACCTACAGCCTTTTCAGCACCGGTAACATAACCTAAAAAACAGAGACCAGAATGTAATAAGATCGCCATCTGATGGGTAGGCGGTTGCGCGCTCCATAAGTAATACTCTAAAATCGCCTCTCAAATACTGTCATTCGGATCCGCCAATAAAAGTGTAGGTGCCATATTCCTGTGCAAAAACAGCTAAGGCATACAGCATAGATATATGCAAGAGGTAATAATAATTTTATTTGACCAATAAAAC
Source organism: Kuschelorhynchus macadamiae (assembly GCA_030620095.1). NCBI lineage: Eukaryota > Metazoa > Arthropoda > Insecta > Coleoptera > Curculionidae > Kuschelorhynchus > Kuschelorhynchus macadamiae. The sequence goes on along the minus strand of JAUTXW010000200.1, from coordinate 1,705,882 downwards.
AGATGTACATATAAAATATACCTTAGTTAATTGTTGATTGAACAAGATCTAAGGATATCAGCATGTTTAATATCATTGCCAAATGTATTAAATAATATACATGGATTATATTTTACTATTTAAAAAAAAAATGTGGATTTATGTACATTAGATAGCAGTAATGTTGTGTTTCTAGTATTAAAGCTATTTTAGGCTATATTATTTTCCTTTTTGTTTGAAAATATAACAAAATATTTTTCATAATCAAACAATTCTGTTTAGTCTATAACATTATTCCATTATAAACCAAATCTGCTGTTCTTCTAAGAGATACAACACTTTTTTCCACGACCGCAATGTTTGTATTATTCCTTTAAATTATTATATTGGTAGATCATGCACTCTCACATTTCGATTCATACTACCTCTGACCATTATCAAGTCAACTAAATTTTAATTCTAAAATAAAAGGTAATTTAAAACGGTTTTCACTTTTCATATTGATAATAGTTATAATAAATTATTTGAAAGAATGTATGTGATATTTATACCAAAAAATAATTGAATATTAATATTTGCCGATTTACCTTTTTGTAAATAATATTGTCAAGATGTCCTGACCCTCACCTTTAATTCGCCGTTACACGTATCAACTGGTTGATTTCTTGTCGAATATGTTGCTTCAATTGGAAAATATCGGCAAGAGAGTTACCATGCACTCTATGCTTTAAATATCTTCATAAAAAAAATTCATTGGAGAAAAATCCGGTGAGCGTGGAGGCCAGGGAATATGACCAAATTTAGAGATAAATATCCCTGGAAACATTCTTCTCTCGTCGGTGTCGTGTTGAGACAAATCCGCAACTATATTCTATCTAACCGTGTTAGTCTCCCCTCTTTCATGCTGATAGTTTTAAAATTATATACATTCAAAAAGTGGAAATCATTTTTCGATCAGTAAAAACACAAATTTTAAATTTGGAAGACTTAAATGAGATATTTATCACTTAATTTTTGTGTTTGAAATTGTAAATTGGCGACTGGTTGCTATTTTGTAGAAAAAAAGTAAATGAGAAGGGGAATCGAATTCACAGAATATTAGAAATTTTTATTTCAAAATAGCGGTAATTCGTAAACGAGCCAGAATTTTTTTGAAGTTCCTTAAAATTTAAATATTGCTTATGTGATCCTTAATTAATTTTTTTTAGTAAATATTAAATTTATCTAGATACAGGAAATTTTATGAAAGGGTAAATATGTATTTTATTTAAAATTAAAAGACTCTTTAAGTAGAAAAGTACAAGATTTAGCATAGTGTACTTCCCTCGTAAGTAGGTTTTCTCAACGATTTTAGGTTGGAGTTGCCTGTGAACCCTTTTCCAAAATTTTAATTTTGTTCTATTTAATGAAAAATTTGGCCTGCTTTGGTAATTCCGGCAATAGAAAAAAGTAAATAATGTTATGTTTTTATTTTGTTTTTTATGATTTAATAGCCTTGTTTAGTTTGCTGCAGTTTTATACAAGAGTTAAAATAAACTACTCGACAATTATAATGCATCACTGATTTTTAACACTAATTTCAAATACATGTATTTTTGTTATTATTCATCCGATTTTAACAAAGTTTTTTTCCTGATAGTTCCACCCTTCTACTTTCTGAAGCGCTAGGCAAAGTGGATGAATTATTATTGTACCGGGAAAACTAAAAGTTAGGTGGGCTTGTAAATAAACCAAAATTTAATATGACTGCCAAAAAGAGACGGGGACGTAGATTTTATTTTTTTTTTCATATGTTACGGATATATAAAGGTTTACGGTATCACATCGCCAAGTTTGAAACTTTAATTTATAATACAGGGCGACTAAAAAGATATACACTTTAAACCATAACTTAGAAATATTGCTAATTAAAAATACACTTAGCGAATTAACATTTTTGAATACACCGTTCAACGAAATTTAAAATACGAAGGCCTTTCAACCAAGACTAGGACTTGTACTACCAAAACTTTATTTATTAATCTTAAACAATAATATATGTATAATAGCAGAAATATATAATTTCTGCAGGTGCAAAACGGCCTACTAGAAGAATTACTTTCGATTATGTCACAGGGTATACTACTGCGATCATGATTTCTGGGCCTCTACCCTCATCAGGCAGACTTATACCCAGGGAGATCTGAAATAACTGATTGCTCGATATGACAAAATCGAAAACGAAACATCTATCATACTGAAACAGTACTACACGCTAAATGTAACACTTAGCACCACCTATTGGGGCTAGGGTGATTTCCGGCTGCAGACCCATAGGTAATGTAAAAGTATGCACTCATGCGGAGAGTAGATACTAAAAATCGATAAAAATGCGCTTTCACACATCTTTATCAAAAGTTCTTGGCAGAAAAGATATATGTGCCAAGAACTTTTGGTAAAGATGTGTGAAAGCGCATTTTTATCGATTTTTAGTTTAAACAATAATACTTTTATCACGCTCTATTAGCCCCCTGTAATGCAATAACCTTATCCCAACGGTGCTGCCATTGTTCAAAGACATGCATCCAATTCTGTTTGAAATCGTCATCCTTTGAGGTCTTTTTTGCTTGAGGAAACAGATAGAAGTCGCATGGGGCTATGTCAGGACTATATGGAGCATGCGGTACAGACCTGATGTTTTTAGTGTTCAAAAACTCTGTCACTATATTCGTTACGTGAGGGCGAGCGTTATCATGATGAAGTTTCCACTTTCCAATCAACTCAGGTCGTTTTTTGAGGATGTGATTCTTCATTATCTGGAACAAAACTTGTTTATAACAACTGGCAGTTACTTTACTACCATGTGGGACCATGTGCGTATACACCAAACTTTTGTGATTAAAAAATGTTATGACCATAGCTCTAGCGGCAGATTTTTGCGCACGTGCTTTTTTTGGAGGTCGTCCTCCTTTTTCTACCCACTGCGTACTCTGTTGCTTCATCTCTGGATCATAACAATACACCCAAGTTTCATCCGTAGTAATAATGGTCTTCCATCATACTTCGCGTTCTTCTTTAAAGCATTGTTTCCAGTATTCACAAACCGCTACCCTTTTTGCTTTTTGTGGGGTGTCAGATACGCGAAATCCAGCGAGCACAACCTCTAGACATGTTTAAATGCTTGTGTAAAAGAGTAAAAACACTTCGAACAGATATTTTAAGAATATTTGAGAGTTGTGGAATAGTCAGACGTGAATCTGTGCGAATAATTACAGCTCTGGTAATAATGGTTTACTCAGTTAGTGCCACAATAGGAGCACCTGGACCGCCTTGCAACTCACAACTTTCCCTGCCATTACTAAACTCTTTATGCCATCGAAAACAAGCAGATCTTGCCAGACAATTCTTCGAAAGCCGTATTAATTATCGAAAAAGTTTCCGTTGCTGATTTTCCAAGACAAACACAAAATTTAATCGCATATCTTTGTTCTTCCAATTCATCCATCACGATTCTTAGAGGCGCGGTAACAATATCTCAACTTTAGAGAGGCGTCCAAATCAAATAAATAATTTATGACAACTGACATTTTTCAAAATGAAAGAAGCCTACTTGGATGATATTTTCTGATTTTTGGCGGTATGTAGCTCGTTGCACTGGGCCGTAAAAAATTCAGTCCTAGTCTTTGTTGAAAGGCCCTCGTAGCATCACGTTTCTAGGTATTCAAACATGTTCAATGCCTAAGTGTATTTTTAATTAACCATATTTCTAAGTTATGGTTTAAAGTGTATATCTTTTTATTCACCCTGTATTAAAAATTAAAGTTTCAAACTTGGTGATGTGGTACGTTACGTATCCGTAGCATATGAAAAAATTGAATCCCGTCTCTTTTTGGCAGTCCTATTAAATTTTGGTTTATTTACAAGTTCACTAAATTTTAAGTTTTCCCGGTATAATACAACAAAATTTTTGACTCGGCCTAGAGTTACAGAAAGTAGAATAACTGCTTTATCAGTAAAAACAACTTTGTTAAAATCGGTTGAATAGTAACATGAACACATGCATTTCAAATTAACGTTAAAAATCAGTGATGTATTATAAATGTTGACTAGTGTATAATCATTAAAGAAAAAGCCGTTTTTCTGCCACTTATTGCTTTTATAATAAGATACCTTCTGTTCTCAGATTAGTCATTAAAATGATGGCGTCTTCGTCTACTCGTTGGCTGTTGTTAAGATTCAATCTTCCCCCATAAAAAGGAGCGGCAAAATCAGCGCCTTCCTGGAAACCTTTGCTCTTCAGAAGTTTGTCGAAGGTTGGTATTATCGTAGAGTAGTATTTGAATTCATTTCTGAAAGAGAAAAAATAGATAGCCCAATATCAAGAACAAAATAATTCGGTAAATTCTTAAATACTTGATAATAGTAAAAATAATCACAAAGATCTTAATTAAAAATTAGTAAGAGTGATGTTCTTTTCTAAGGCGCTTACCTAAATGTTATTTGAGTGCTAAATATTTCTTGTATCTTTTCACTTTCAGGCATAACTTTTCCCACTGTGTCTAAAATTGTTTCGGTGCCCTTCTTGGTGTCTCTAATTTTAATCAATATTCTGAAAAAGAAAATTCATAATGAAAATGCATTTTTGATATCATTTTAAATTCGAGAATAACTTTTTTACAAACAAATACTGCCCTGCTAAAACCAGTTGTCCTAACTGCAAATTCGGTTTTTTCTCTTGCATAATAAATAATCACTCACGTATTACTATTTTTTGCTTTAAAAAAATTATCAATGTTACCCTGGGTTTACTTCTTTACAAAGTACATATAAAACCACTAAAATGCTCATATCTCAAAACCGACTGTTTTGCACTTAGGACAAGTTGTCTTAGGAGTACAGAACAGAATAGTACCTACGTATTATAAAAAATCGGTAAATTTCTTTTACCCGGAATTTCCCTCACTTTTATCTTTCCTTTTATTAGGAATAGTGAAGTGTGGCCCAATTTAATTCAGAACCTACATAGTCATTTAGCACCACATAAATACAGTGTGTCCCAGATTCGCTTCTCTATACAGGGATCTCGGCTCCTATGATACCTACAGCAAAGGTTAAATGGGGAAAGTTTTAGAGGAAACTTATTGCATTCGATATCCGGCTTCAGATTTACGATCGATCAATTATTTTTGGAAATAACGGGGAAAAACCGAAAATGACGGATGTCGTTTTTGGTCAGTATATCCAGAACGGTAAATTTGACAGCTTTCAAAATGTGACATTATTCGGACACATTTTTAAGACAAATAAGATGGCGTATACGACACGTCTTTCATTTTTCTTATGGCCGCCATATCGGATTTTTCGATTTTTGGAAAGAGCCTAAAATTTCCAGTCTAGTGATATCTCACAAATGCATTAAGGTTTTTAGTATCATCGAAATATTACACTTCGTAAAGTTAGGTTTCAGCTTTTTCTAAGGAGGCCATGATTTAAAGTAATGTTAGATCTCAATGCTTTTCTAAGGAGGGCATGATTTATCTGTAACAAAACTGCATTTTGACTTTGACGTTAAGTTAAATAGTTGAAAGCATCAAAGCTGTGTTTTAATAAGTAGTAGGTACGCCTTTATCCCAATAAAGTCATAAATCTGACACATAAATTGTCAAAACCTATAAAAAATGGCCGGCATTCCGTATTCAAATGAAGAAAAGGTTGACATGTTAGCTCTGAACTTTCAATCATACAGAAACGCCGACGTTACCTCAACAAAGTATTTGGAGATGTACCCCGAACCACGGCAGCCTCATAAAAACCGATTCAGGTAAATCGTAATTAATTTAATTAACCGTGGTGCCTTCGAACAACCTGGAAGCGGATACAATAACAATAAAAATAGAGACAGAAACATTTTACAAACTATCAACGAAAACCCTAGTGCATTGGTAAGAACTGTAGAACAGGAAACTAATGTGCCAAAAACAACAGTACGAGAGTTTTAAAAAAGAATAAGTACCATCCATTGAAACCCATAATAGTACAAGAACTTAAGGAAACTGATTTTCCAAGACGACTACAGTTCTGTGAGTAGTATACTAGGAGATGTAATGAAAATCCTGATTTTGTAAATCATGTCTTGTGGTCCGATGAGAGCAGGTTCACGAATTGTGGAGTCTTTAATAGGCACAACCGTCATCATTGGGCTGTGCAAAATCCTCACGAAGTGGCAGATCCTCACAAAGTCTACAGATCAGATTTGGAAGTAACGTTTGGTGAGGGATCATTGGTAAGTTAATTTAACCAATCTTTTTTAAAGAGGCACCAAATGATGGTCAAATAATAATCTTTTTTTTTCGTTTAGTTCTTTAATGATACTAAAAGAGTATAATCTAGTAAAAAAAAAGTAAAACGTTCTACTCTAGTCAGTCAACTTACTTTTTTGATATTGTATTACATTTTTATTCAATCATTTTGTATTGTAGTTTCGAAGAACCTATAAAAATAGAATTGGGTTCTATAAATGTATTAACACTTTATCTAAATTTTCTGTAGGTTTAGCTAAGTCTCTAAAATTATTTTGATTGTCTGAATTTAATGATTTATTATTCCCGGGAAGCCTAGTTCTTGTGTTATGAAAAAAATACCATAATAATCAACTGTCGAATTATTTTTCGATTTTCATTATTATTTATAGAAAGGCGTTCAGCTGTATTTCCGAATAATTTAAATTTTAAAGCGCAAGGGGTTTGTTCTTTTGATATTTTATGTTTTATTAAGGCACGGTGTACTTCTTTAAGATTATTAAAGTGTTTTAGTATTTCCGAAATTAGTATGCAATACCAACAAAATAATTTATTACGGCTATTACTTCCCTCTAACCAAAAATGTTTTTCTTTTTCATAATAAAGCTGAATAGGTTTCAACTGTATACAAGCTCATTCATTACGGAAGTTTCTAGTACCATCCAGCCGACCCTGCCGCCCTTGACTGTTGGGCAACTATTTATAAATTATTAATAATTTCAGGAAATCGACTTATTGGATCATTTTTGTTTGACTACAACCTAAACGGGCAGAGGTACCTAGAGCTTTTGCGAAACCAGGTTGTAATGAATTAAGAAGAACTTGGTTTCAACAAGACGGATGTCCGGCTCACAATACCATTCAAGTCAGGAACTTCTTAAGAGAGCAGTTTGACGAAAGAATAATTTCTTTAAATGGTCCAATATCTTGGCCTCCTAGATCCCCAGACCTGTCGCCCTTGGATTTCTACCTCTGGGGTCACACGAAGAATGAAATGTATGAATTTGATCCCCCCGTAACCATAGAAATCCTGAGACAAAGAGTTCTAGACATATTTAGAAATATTAACCGAAATACACTTACCAGGGTTGTACGAAAAACAGTCACCAATTGTCAAAAATGTCTCGATGCAAATAGACGTCATTTTGCAGATTTGTAAATTAATGTTACCCACTTACAAAGTAGTTAACGCTCATTTAGATTTCTTAAGTCGTTATTTACGTTCATGTTGTATTGAATATTCAATGCGTTCAATACATTACTTACTTATTAATGTAATCTTGTGACAAATAAATCATGGCCTCCTTTAAAAACATTGAAACCTAATTTACGAAGTGTGATATTTTGATGATAATAAAATCTTTAATGCACTTGTGAGATATCACTAGACTGGAAAATTTAGGCTCTTTTCAAAAATCGAAAAATCCGATATGGCGGGCAATAAGAAAAATGAAAGTGAGACGGGTTGAGGGTTAACAAAAAACAATGAGGACGTGTCGTATACGCCATCTTATTTGTCTTAAAAATGTGTCCGAATAATGTCACATTTTGACAGCTGTCAAATTTACCGTTCTGGATATACTGGCAAAAAACGAAATCCGCCATTTTCGGTTTTTCCCCGATATTTTCCAAACTTATTGATCGATCGTAAATCTGAAGCCAGATATCGAATGCAATAAGTTTCTTCTAAAACTTTCCCTATTTAACTTTTGCTGTAGGTATAATAGGAGCCGAGATCCCTATATAGAGAAGCGAATCTGGGACACACTATATACTGCCTTTTTGTAACAAATAAATATACTGCCATTTTGTTCCGCCATATTGGATTTCTACCAATATTTTACCAGTTTCTTCCTATACCACAGTTGATTTTTCGGCTTAATAAAATAAATTTAATAAGTTGTTTCTACACTGACACACACCGCCAATTTGAATTCCTACCAGTATATCATTGACTTTTTAAAATATTTGGCAGCCATTTTGTTCTGCCATATTGAATTCGTACCACAACTTCACCAGTTTATCTCTATATTCCATTTAATGCTAGCATACATTTTGAAATTAAACTAATAAGTAGTTTTTTCAGATCGATTTTTAAAATATTTTATTAGGCCGCCTTTTTGTTTTGCTATCTTATATCCATACCAAAATGTTCATTTTTATATAACACTTGCGTAAAATTTGAAGAAATTGAATAATTAGTATTTATAGTTATAATTTTTTAAAGTTTCTCTAGGCTGCCATCTTGTTCCGGCATACTGGATTTTTACCAAAATATTATCAAGTCTTCCCTATATGACCCTTAAATTTTGACTCAAATTTGAAGTTAATCTGATAAGTAGTTTTTAACCTATGTCCCGAACTGACACACAGACAGAGAAACCGACGCAATTGATAAAACATATTTTTTAGCATCTAGGGAGGCTAAAACCTGAAAATATATAAAACCTAAGAGAGCGATTTTTATCACGATTACAAACATCTTATTTTGAATTAGTATCAAAGTTTTACTAGTTCATCTCTATACCACATTAGTTTTGAACATAATTCGAAATCGGTTCATTACTTACTTTTTACAGGCGAATTTTTAAATATTTTATTAAGCCCCCATTTTGTTCCCGCACCCTAAATTCGTACCAAAATTTTACCAGCTAATTCCTACACCATACTTGATTTTTCTGCAAAATTTAAGATACATTGAATAAGTAGTTTTGTATTGCCATATTTAATTTTTACCAAATTGTTACCAGGTCATCCCCATATGACCTTTGATCTTTGGCCAAAATTTGAATTGACTCGGGTAACAGACAGACCGACAGACAAACAGACCGACATACAGTGGATCGAGCTTATGACAGCCGTGACAGTGACTTTTGTGTTGATAATTTTGGTTATATCTGTATAATTAAAATAATTATAGACCAGTTGTTACATACATAACTAAGCAAAATAAAAGTAGTGATATTTTTGGATTGCATTTACTTATAAAATAAAAATTAAGTACATTAATATGAGATAAATAAAAAATTAGACACCTTAACACGGAAGAATTATACAATGTTTAGATAGTTAACGAAATATTAAGTATTACGTATTATTAATAACAAACACAACACAATACTAACCAGGTAAAAAATATGCTCCAAATACAGGGTGCGTCAAACTCGTTGGCCTATTAGACTTCTTTGACGGACGAAAAGGGGCCTTTTAAATTTTGATTACTTCCACAAGAAGCCGCGATTTAGCTGTTACCAGATCTACTGGCAACTGACATCAACTTCATAATTTTACATTAAAGAACAGAAGAAAATTATATTTTGTTCTATTTTTGGATTCTACGAAAAATTCCAATTATATTTTATGTCTACGACAGCAAGATGACACCAAAACTACAGCACTGTAGATGTCAATTTGACGTTTGCAAAATTATACCAATCATTGTTTTCATAGCAGACTACGCCACTAGGTGCGTATGATACCCTAAAAACCACATCTAAGCATGACACCGATTGCTCCGAACTTTTTTGGGATAGCTAGTTCAAAAAATTAGTCAATAATAAAAATAATACTTTTGGTACATAAACACAACAGGGTTAGACATTACCAAATCGGAATATTTAATAAGAATATTTAAACCTTAAGAACCCAAGATTTAAAAAAAATCAAAAATTTCAAAATTTCGGTTTTTTCCAGATATATCCGGAAATACTCAGAATTTCAAAACTTTGTAAACGGCATATTGTTAGGCACCTAAATGCGCAAGTTTACCACAATTTGACCGACACTATATTTACTGTTCGAATCAATTTTTACTTCCCTCGTAAAAGGGAAGGAAGTATTGTAATCGTGAAAAAATCACTCTTCGAGATTTTTTCAGATCTTCACGTTTCAGGGTCCCTAAATGACGAAAAACATGTTTTTTTCAATTTCGTCGGTCTGTCTGTCTGTTCGCGATATAGCTAAAAAATTTCTTACCCGATTAACTTGAAATTTTAGTCAAAAATTAAAGGTAATATGGGGATGATCTGGTAACATTTTGATAAAAAGCCAAAAACTACTCATCCAATTTATCCCAAATTTTCCAAAAACATCAATATTTAAAAATTCAGTGTGAAAAACTGCTTAATGGAATGATTTCAAATTGTGGCCATAACTAATTGTGGTATAGTGGTCAACTAGTAAAATAGTGGTACTATTCTAGATAAGCGAACAAAATGACGGCCAAATAAAATGTTTGCAATCGTGAAAAAAATCACCCTTTCAGGTTTTACATATCTTCACATTTTAGCGTCCTTAGGGGCGCGGCACGATTGCGGACGAAACATTAGTATTCAGTTTTTCACAAAATGAAGTGAGGGCACGATTGCGGAATGTAAAAATAACGGCTGAACGCATCGTATTGTCAGCGACATTTTATACCCGTATACGTGACAGCCCGATTGCGGAACAACAACATATATAAAGACTTGTAAGAAACAGTTCAAAAATAAAAACAACCATAGCAAACCTAACAGTTCTTATTTCTTACATAAATACATCTATATCCATATATATAATATAAAGAAAACAAACAATATTCGATATAACTACGGAAAGCCGTACTTCAATTATTATGAAATACTCTTTTTATACTTGACATGAATTTCATAAACTGAAATCTTGATATTTCACCAGACATATAATCATACATTTTAGATTCCAATAAACGCTGACAACTTAAATTTTTTTTAGATAATCTCAATAATTTGTCTGAGTCACGAAGTTTCATATAAGTATCTGTCTGCATATCTTTGAGAACTTCAAGGAATATAAACAAAGAAGGATGATCTGAATAAAAGCACTTCTTAAATCTAGAATGAAAGCTCTCACAGGCATTCGTCGTGTGATCTCTTGATATGCTCTCCCGAGCCCATAACGTCGGTGGAAAACGAGCATTTTCTTCGATGTAATTATTGAGCATGTAGTTAGCAAAGTTAATGGTTTTATGATCGTCGGGATCGCTATCCATCAACTCATAAATGAAGCACTCTACCACATCTTCAGGCCTTAAATATGGAAGACCAAATAAATACCTTAACCAGTTTCCTGCAGCATTGTTTACATCTTGATAGATTGAGACCAGCCCAGCTTTTTAAATTTGCCGAAACCACGACTGTGTAAGATGAAATCTACAACCTTCAAGTTCAGACTGCGGCCAAGTAGAAGACACTGCATTTTGTATAGCTTTTTCGAAGTCTGTAACTTTTCTTTTTGGCTCGAAAACGCATCCCAAAGTATCACACTTTGTTATAATTGAAGTAAAGAGACATCTGTAGATTGCCTCTTGCTTGCCCGGTAACAAACAACATCAAAGGTATGTAATGCCCTTCCAGTAAAACATGTATAGTAAATAATTGAGAGAAAAACTTTGTACAATACTGGAAAGTTCCATCCATATAAATCGCATCACTTCTACATAGATACTCAATGTTAGTAGCTGTCGAAAAAATCACTATCCCAATGGATCGGTCGTTTAAAAAAACGAAATTATCACTAGTAACTGTTAACACCTCCATATCGTCTAGAATACCAAACACTTCTTCACGAGACTTTGGCAGAGGCGACAAAATTTTTCTTCTAGCACTGTATGCTACTTTTCTAATGTTGTAGATATCTCTCGCGCAGAGAGTCTCCAAACAGCCACTATTTTCACGAATTGCCTGGTGCATCAATTTTGAAGGTTTCTCTTGAAGATTATCCAAGGCTTTACGTTTTACAATTGCACTAACTTTTCTTCGGTTTAAAAGTTGTTGATCATTTTCATGGTTATGAATTTCATCTTTTCGAGATATTGCATTATCCATGCCGACCGTGAACACTTTAGCAGTACACTGTTTTCTCGTACACACCCAAAACACCTCCCACTTAGTTTTAAAATTGTTTTTTTCCGATAGCGAAATCCATTTAAAACTAAAACCGGCCTGCCCCTTTCACTTTCCTAAAATGTTAAACTCATATCTGCAACTTTCAAGTAACTAATCAAAACTGAACGCTGTTATCCGTTGCAAAGAGCATAAAATAGATATAAACAATTTTTATCCGTTGCAAAAAGCATGAAACATAAACAACTTTTTTCGGATCCTTTCTTGAGTCAGGCAATCGAACAAATATATACGAGCATTCCGCAATAATGCCATCGATTATTTTGCCTCCATCCGCAATCATGCCTTCGTTTTCGTTATTATTCCGCAATCGTCCATCCCCCGTCCTTAGATGCCAAAAAATATACTTTATCAATTTCGTTGGTCCGTCTATCGGTCCGTCTGTCAGTTCGCGACATAGCCTAAATACCACTTACCAGATTGACTTCAAATTTTAACCAAAAATTAAGGGTTATATGGAGATGATCTGGTAATATTTTAGTAAAAATCCAATATGGCCGAACAATGTTAAAAAAAATTGTTAGAGTGGTGTATTATTTGGAGTTAAGATCCAGTAAAAAAACAGTTTTTTTTTAAATTGTCGACGTTTCGGAACTTAATTTGTGCATCCTCAGGACACATATATAGTTTCTATATCCTGCATGAACCCCATATTGTCAGTATTTACTTAGTCCATTGTTCAGCAGATATTTCCCAGATATTATGTTTCTAAATGGTTTTTGTTAACGACCCTCTTGTTTTTATATGAGAGTGGTGTATTATTTGGGGTTAAGATCCAATAAAAAAAAACTAAAGTATTTTTTTAAATTGTCGACGTTTCGCAACTTTATTGCTGCATTCTCAGGACACATTTATAGATTTTATATCCTGCATGAAACCCATATTATGAGTCTTTACCTACTCCGTTGGTTCGCTGATATTTCCCAGATATTAAGTTTCTAAATAGTGTTCTTTAACGATCTTCTTACTGTTAGAGTGGTGTATTATTTGGGGTTAGGAAATATCTTCAGACCAACGAACGGAGTAAAGACTCATAATATGAGTTTCATGTAGGATATAAAATCTATGTGTTCTGAGGATGTAACAATAAAATTGCGAAACGTCGATATTTAAAAAAAAAAAAGGCTTTTGTTTTTTTACTGGATCCTAACCCCAAATAATACACCAGTTTAAAATAACAACAAGAGGTTCGTTAACGAAAACCAGTTAGAAACTTAATATCTGGGACCAACGGAGTAGGTAAAGACTGATAATATGGCTTTCATGCAGGATATAAAATCTATAAATGTGTCCTCAGAATGCAACAATAAACTGGTACCAATTCAACATGACGTAGCAAAATGGCGGTATGTGTCAATGCAAAAACTACTGAATTTATTTTAAATTATGCCCAAAAGTCAAGTGTGGCATAGGTAGAAAGAAAATAGTAAAATATTGATAGGAATCCAATACGATGGAACAAATAAAAATGAAAATACAGTATATGTAACACACACACATATATATATATATATATATATATATATATATATATATATATATATATATATACAGGGTGTCCCAAAAGTGATGGATCAAATTAAAGTAGGAGGTAGGGGGGTTTATTTCTAACAAAAAAAGTCCTATAGACATATGTCTGATTCCTTACCGTTTCCGAGTTATATCTATTTTTGTAATTTTAATGATATTCTCACACTTCATCACAAATTTTTTGTTTCAAAAATTATCTGATAATTTTTTTTCTCACATAAATTTTTAATAGCATTCCTATTAAGGCTTCTTTATTGTGCAGAGCACTTTTTTATTTTGCTCGCTAATTACACATCCTACTGCCATTTTAAAGCACATTTTTGGGATTTTAATGGAAAAACATTAATTTTTGTAGTAATTTTTCTAAAAAAATAATCAATTGAAAAGGTGTCCCATAACATAAAAAACTACGGTCAGGAATTCTGTTTTAAATAGTGTACTTTTTAAAAATAATCAAACAATTGTTATTGCTGAAATTTGTTAAACATAATTGTAATGTCAAAAAACTGAATTAAATGAATACATTTAATATTTATTTATATCAGAGAAATAAGTAATGAGTAAGTTTATTTATAGCCTAAACATTCTTCAAACTCGATGGGTCAAATGTTTATTTGCCAATTGAATTATCTGTTTATCAGCTTAGTTAAATTCTGCAAATACCGAGGAAAATACCTACAGTTTTTATTTTACCAAAATTCCATTGCCTTTAAGAGTATTTAAGTCGTGTATTGACAAGTGTTCAGTTCTAACAAGATTAACAAACTGCGTTTTACCTCGCAAGAATATGCAGAAATGCATTTTGTTTATGGATTGTGTAATGGACGTGCTCGACGTGCTGCGAGACTTTATCGTCAACGTTACCCGAACCGACAACACTATCCCGATTATCGTGTTTTTATTCGGGTACATAATGCATATGTTGCTGGAAGGTTACCTGGAGTCCCAATAGAACGTATAGGAAGGCCAAGGCAATATGACGATGATGTGGAAGACGTGTTAATTCAATTCAGACGAGGCCAAGATGGCGCCGAGTAAGGATGCGCTGTTAGAGAGTGACGTAAAAAAGTGTAATTATTGTAAAAGCGGAGTAGATAAAGCCGGAGTTAAGTGTTTTAAGTGTGGGATCTGTTACCATCATTCGTGTGCTTTACGAATTACGGGGCTCCAGATCGCCAGTGGAAGCAAAGGGCTAATTTATTGTCAAACATGTGCAAAATGTGCGCGGGAAGCAGATTTTGCCAAACTTAATAAAGATCTGGATATGAAAAACGAGGAAATCGTTTCTCTGAGGAAAAAGATCGAGGACCTAGAGGAAAGCCTAAAAGAACCATACTTAAAAATCTATACAAGGTTGGAATCCATGGAAAATAAAATCCTAGAAAGGTTAGTCAACATTGAGACAAAAAATGTAAACATAAATATACCAAAGAATCTGAAATCAGTAGCAGCACCTAAACGTCCGCCAGTCGGCCAAAGTACGATTCCCCAGAAAAATCACGGCCAAGAATCCGAACAACAACAAATCGGTGCAGCACAGAACACAAAAAAAAACGGTGCAGTGTTATCTGGAGTACTCCCGAACGCTGATCCAAGCAACTCGACGACACAGCTGACGTCTGTCAAAGAGGGCGTTGACAGTGATGAACTTGACTTTGACACTGTTGACGTTGACGGACAAAATGAAAATGACATACCTTTGTCATCATCCGAAAATCCGCCTAAAAATTATAACGAAATAAAAAACGGCAGCGGCGGAAGCCTATTTAAGCCCCAATCACAAAGGGACTCTGGTAAAGAAAATGGGTGGACCACAGTCAAAAGAAAAAACGACAGGAGACACTACCCTAAACAAAATAGGCCATCACCGATACACGGTGAAAACACTGCTTTCGACATTGGGATTGCAAAGAAAAAATCATTCCTGTTTCTTTCAGGACTTGACAAGGATGTATCACCTGAGGTAATCGAAGAATACCTCCAAGAAAGCTTAAAATGTGAATGTAAGGTGTACAAGATGAAGACTAGGAAGGACAATTTCAAAAGTTCATTTAAATTAGAGATACCAGCTGAACTCAAAGAAAAGGTAATGTCCCCAAATATGTGGGGCAAAGGAACAATGATAAACCATTTTCTCCATATTCGACGACGCCCGACTTTCAGGGGGAATTTAATGGAGAACGCCAACAACATCTAAGTGTTTTCCACCAGAATGTCTGCTCGATTAGGCACAAAGTAGGTGAAATGGAGGTATTTTTAAACAAAACAAATTTCCGGTATGATGTTCTATGTATCTCGGAACACTTCTTATTGCCTGCAGAAATGCCATCACTTCTGATCAATGGATATTCTCTGGCATCATACTATGCAAGAAAACAGTTCCAGCATGGGGGAGTTGCCATTTTAGTTAGAGACAATGTTGTTTTCATCCAACGTACCGACATTATGGAAAAATCAGTTGAAATGTCTTGTGAGATAGCTGCAATTCAACTAAAACAATTTAACCTTGTAATTGTAAATATATACCGTCCTCCAAGTGGAGATTTTAAACTGTTCCTAGATAGAACTATCCAAATTTTAGAAATCCTTGCAAATAACTTCCACTACGTGATAATAATGGGTGATTTTAATATTGATTTTAATGTAGATAGTATAAGGAAAAAAGAATTTTTAGATGTTTTAAACTGTTATGGTTTTGTAGAGCAAATTTTATGTAACACTAGAAAAAACTCATGTCTTGACAACATATTTGTTAATTTTAAGGACACTTTAGATTTTAATACTGCTGTTTTTCAGGGAGTAGTATCAGACCATAAGGCGGTGGAAATCACCTTAAGAAATGTCATGACCAATGAACAAAGTAGCTCGCAAATTGTAACTTTTCACAGACCAATAACAAAGTCTGGTATAAATAGTCTGTTTCAGGTACTAAGCAATGTCGACTGGTCCTTTGTAACGACAGAGTTAGATGCAAATGGTAAGGGTAAAAAGTTTATGGACATTCTCACTGAAACTTACAGCTCATGTTTCCCAATTAAAAGGTACATTAATAAGTGTGACAGAAATGTAAGGTGGTATAATGATGCTTTGTCTGAAATGAGAGAACGTCTAAATTTTCTTAATGATCTATATAACAACTCAAATTCATTTGAAGTTGGTATTTTGAGAAATCAGTATAGGAAACAGTATAGGCAGGAAATCGATAATGCAAAAAAGACAGCAAACTCAAACTTTATTGAAAGTTCAGAGAATAAAGCTAGGGCAGCTTGGCAGGTAACCAACGATGCCAGAGGCATAACTAAAAAACCCAAATCAACAGTTAACATCTCAGCTGATACCTTTAATACTTTTTTTGCAAACATTGCAGAAGAAATCTTGCAAGATATTCCAGAAGCTCCCTTTGAACCTAAACACTATTTTCAGTCCCAAAATTTTGTTACTCCGGGGCAAGGCTTTTCCTTCAGAAAAGTCAGTTTCATAGAGGTCAGGGATTCAATTGATAATCTTAAATCAAAAAATAGCAAAGACATATATGGTTTTAATAGTGTACTCCTCAAAAAACTGAAAAACATCTTAATTATACCACTAACATATCTGATAAATTCATGTATACGTGAGGGTATATATCCGGATGTCTTCAAAAAGTCCAAGGTGATTCCAATTCATAAAAAGGGAGATGCAAATAATGTGAATAACTATAGACCAATTGCTTTAGTGCCTGCGCTCTCCAAAGTTTTCGAATACCTCTTGAAGGCTCAGCTTTACTCGTATTTTGAAAAGCACAATTTGTTTGCAAATAGTCAGTTCGGGTTTCGTAAATCACTATCAACAACAGATGCAATACTGGAATTGTTGGAGTATGTAGTCGAGGGCTTTGAACAGTGCCAACATATTGGCGCAGTTCTCTGTGACCTGTCCAAGGCCTTCGACTGCATATCCCACAACATTCTCTTTTTGAAATTAAAACAATATGGATTGGATGATCTTAGCATAGCTCTAATAGCTAGTTACTTAACGGACAGAGCCCAGCAGACCTTCTCTGGGGGACAACTTTCACAGTCACTACCTGTCAAGCATGGGGTGCCTCAAGGATCTATCTTGGGGCCGCTCATTTTCTTAATCTATATAAATGACATTGAAGCAGCTACAGACACCAAACTAGTGATTTTTGCAGATGACACAACAGCACTTTCAACAGCTCAATCCCTAGATTCTCTTCTCAGTCAAATGCAGGAATCACTAGAAAAATTGCAGGGGTGGTTCAACAGTAACAAACTATCTTTGAACATTCAGAAAACTGAGCGTATTTTGTTTAGCCTCAGGGACCTTGAGTGTGATGTTCCCACATCGGGTTCAGTGAGACTACTTGGAGTACACCTTGATACTGCCCTCGTCCTCAGTTCACATATTGACCAAGTAGCCAAGAAATTATCGAGTTCTATTTATCTTTTAAGAAACATCAAAAACATTGTTGAACCAAAAATCTTGCTTACGGCTTTCCACGCCTTATTCCAGTCGCACTGTGATTATGCGATTCTTGTTTGGGGCCATAGTGCACAAGCAAAGAGAATATTTGGACTCCAGAGAAGGGCAGTTCGGATTCTTGCAGGCCTGCCTTACAGAGCCGATGTTAGAAATGCGTTTGTTACACTTAAAATATTGACTATACCTTCACTATTTATTCTAAGATGTCTGGTTTATGTAAAAAAAAATCTTCAAAGTTATAACCGCTGCAGTGAACACCACGATCATGATACCAGACAGAAAGATAACATCAACCTGGAATATCTTAGGCTAAAAAAATCTTGTATTAGTTCAAAGTATGTTGGTCCACATTTATATAACAAACTTCCTGTTCAAGTTAGGGAAATGAATGAAAAAGAATATTATTCTGTTATAAAAAAATTTTTATTAGCACAGTCGTTCTACAGTGTAGACGAGTTTATGAATAAAACAATATCGATGTGATAAGTGGCGAGTCTGAACTTTTAATTTGTTAGCTTGGTATTTTAAAGTGTTTGTGATTGTTGGTAAGACAAGTGAGTCTGACCTTAGATTAAGATTTTAAATTTATTGTTTTAAGCTAGTTGTAATGGTTGTCAAGACATTTTATTTTTATTTTTAGACATTCTATTTTTATTTTTAATCCTATTGTCATTATCCATTTTGACGTGTGTAAGAAATGTAATTTCATTAACATGAATAAATTCAGTATTAATCAGTATTAATCAGTATTAATCAGTATTAATCAGTATTAATCAGTATTAATCAGTATTAATTAGAAGAAGATCCTTCAAGAGGTATTTGTGGCATTGCAAGAACTATGGGAATACCACGATCAACAATCCATCGCATATTAAGACAAAATCAAATGCATCCATTCCATTTTCAACGAGTGCAAGCCTTATTACCTGCAGACTACCCATTAAGAGTACGATTTTGTAAAGAAATGTTGCAGCGAACCAGAAACGATTATAATTTTTTCCAACACATTTTATGGACAGATGAATGCAGTTTTAGCCGAATTGGAATTTTTAACATTCATAATTTACATTACTGGGCAATGGAGAATCCAAGAGCGATTAGAGCTGATCGATTTCAACATCAGTTTTGTATTAATTTATGGGCTGGAATACTTAACGGCACTTTGATAGGCCCATTTGAAATACCCAGAAGACTGAATGGAGCAAATTACCTTAATTTTTTACAAGACGATGTAAACATCTTATTGGAGGATATTCCGATTGCTATACGTGCGAATATGTGGTTTCAACTTGATGGGGCTCCCCCTCATTTTGCTCGCAATGTGCGACAGTTTCTTGACCAAACATTTCCCAACAGGTAGATAGGGCGAGGAGGAAGAATAAGATGGCCACCACGTTCGCCGGACTTAAATCAGCTGGATTTTTTTTTGTGGGGATACTTCAAGGAACAGGTTTATTCGCATGAAATCCATAACGAACATGAACTTCGTGAAAGAATAGGAGTAGTGGCACAGCAAATTCGTAACAATGTTCCCGCTTTAAGGCATATAAAACGAAATTTTATACGTCGATGCAGATTGTGTATTAGAGTCAATGGGGGACATTTTCAACACCTTTTGTAACCTAATTATTGTAAGTTTTTTTATGTAAATAATTACGTTATAAATAAACTTACTCATTACTATCACATTGTCTTATTATTTCTCCGATATTAATCAATATTATGCATTTATTTAAATTCACTTTTTTGACATTACAATTATGTTTAACAAATTTCAGCAATAACAATTGTTTGATTATTTTTAAAAAGTACACTATTTAAAACAGAATTCCTGACCGTAGTTTTTTAAGTTATGGGACACCTTTTCAATTGATTATTTTTTTAGAAAAATTACTACAAAAATTAATGTTTTTCCATTAAAATCCCAAAAATGTGCTTTAAAATGGCAGTAGGTTGTGTAATTAGCGAGCAAAATAAAAAAGTGCTCTGCACAATAAAGAAGCCTTAATAGGAATGCTATTAAAAATTTATGTGAGAAAAAAAATTAACAGATAATTTTTGAAACAAAAAATTTGTGATGAAGTGTGAAAATATCATATAAATTACAAAAATAGCTATAACTCGGAAACGGTAAGGAATCAGACATATGTCTATAGGACTTTTTTTGTTAGAAATAAATCCCCCTACCTCCTACTTTAATTTGATCCATCACTTTTGGGACACCCTGTATATACTGTGACTATGTGCTAAACTAGATTAGGTCACATTTCACTATTATTAATAAAAGGAAAAAAATCATAACGAGGGAAGTTTTTTACTTCCGTCGCCGAAAAGAAATAAAAAAAAGAAGTAAAAAAATCAAATTTTTTTTTAAATCAGTTAAAAAAGCTACTTATTCAATTTATTTTAAATTATGTCTAGAAAAACAGTGTGGCATAGACCGAAACCATAAGGAGTGGAGTTCTGGGTAAAGAAAATAGTAGAATAAAATTCACGTTAAATACCTTAACAATAAAGATCCATAATTCTCCCCCGGAGCTGTCAATGTGGAAACCTCGTTACCCACAACTTTTTCAGTGGGCTTAAAATGTCCCTTTAACAGTTCACCCAGCTCTCTCAAGTTACGGACATTACCACCCATTGGATCTGTAAAATACGAGCGCCCTCAAAGTAGATTGTTTAGACTGCGAATGCTTATCATCCCACTGTCTGATTACTTTTATGAGCAATGCAAAGAGATAATTATATAAATCGTTTTTCATTTAGTAAGGCTTTAAAGCGTGCATTATTCCGTTTTTTTGTTTACAAAAATCATAAATTAATAACCGTAATTAGTAGAATAACTATGAATAGTGGATATTGTCAACGGTTTTGCATTGTCACTGTTCTTCGCACGGATATGTGGTCTGACTGAAAATAAGGCAAATCTGAATTAAACGGGAGACAAATTTAAAGGGATCTTAATGATAATTACCGTTATTAATAATATATCGTTCAAGCGGAACACACCTAATTATTTCGTTTTTTTTTAACCATGCCTAAGATGTAAATGCTTGCTATAAAAAATACAGCGTATTCAAACAGTTCTAGTGCGAGCTAAGATTTCGAATACTGGTTGGGCCGTAAATGAATGAATTTATTAAAAATACAGCTCATAAGAGAAAACCACAAATAATTATTCATTTACTTTCCATTTAATTTAACATAAAATTAAACACAAATAGTTTGTTTATTTATTATACTAGTGATAATGAATTTCCATCAAGTAACGACTAACTCGATAAATCATTCGAGTTATTTTAACTTTTAGTTAAAATAGTAGATCAACAATGCTCGTATGTTAAAAATAATGTATTTCTATGCCAAAAATAGCAAAATTACCATTGGTTAACAGTGATAAAAATCCCTTTACCAAGAACTTTCCTTGTTATGACGTATCACTTTAATTGTTGCGCCATCTTACATTGAAACCCACATTATCAGTCTTTACCTACTTCGTTAGTCCGCAGATATCCCAGATATTAAGTTTCTGAATGGTGTACCGGGTGGCCAACTAAGAATGGACGCCGGCCATAACTCGCTAACCGTTAATCATATAACTTGGGGGAAAAAAAATTATTAGCTAAATCGACTAAGAGAAATCGCTGGAAAATATTTTGAAGTTCCGCATATGGCCGCTAGGGGGCGCAACTGTTATGGTCAATCAGAAAAAGGGCTGTTTCTTAAAAAATATTCATGTAAAGGTATATTATAAATACTGCCATCGTAAAGAGTAGAAAAATTGTGATTTTTTTTGTTAAGGATATTTTGCTCTATCTCGTAAAATGTAGTGGTGGGGGAAGGTCAAACATGTTTTTATTTAAATGTCAATAACTCCGTTATAAGTCAACGGAATTGAACAAACTAGGTCTCGTTTAAAAGAGCCCATCTTAACTAATAATCTGATGTAAAAAAAAATCCGATTTGATTTCGCCGTGGTAACTAGAGGGCGCTGATTGACATCACAACAATTATTACGCATTATTTTGAAAATTTTAAATAGCACGCTATATCTCTTTTAACACAATTTAATAGAGGAGGAAATTCTCAATAAGTCAGTGCAAATTTCAGCTTCCTAACTTTTTTCAAACCGGAAATATAAATAAAACAAATATTAGGGCGCTGGGTACGCAACATCTCCCTAATCTGTATGGACATAGCCTACATTACAATAATTCAGTAATAATACCACAAATAATATTCAACGCAAATCGCTAAAAATTATACTAATGTTCTGAAATAACCACCAGGTGGCGCAGTAGGAGTCAATAAGTGCAATATTAAATTTTCATTATAATGGGAAATGAAAGCCATTTAAATGGAACGTGTGAAAGAAACGATAATAAAAATATAATTCAATTAATGCCGCCCTAAATGTTCAAATTGTCGGCCATCGTTTTCGATGCACTTATGCATCCTATCTCGCGTGGATAAAACTGCAGCCTCCAGTTCAGCAACTGAAATAGTATTTATACAGTCTCTTATTTGGTGAATCATATTTTCCCGTGTAGTGGGTCTGGTGGCAAAAACTAAATCTTTCACTCGACCCCATAAATAAAAATCTAAACACGTTAGGTCGGGTGACCTAGCTGGCCATGGAAGGGTGCCGCCTCGCCCTATCCATCGGCCAGGATAGTGGGCATCTAAAAATTCCCGAACGTTGACGGCGAAGTGCGCTGGACAACCATCGTGCTGGTATACCAATCGTTGTCGGACGTTCAGAGGTACGTCCTCCAACAAAATCGGCAATTCCTCCCTTAAAAATCTTAGATATCTCTCACCATTCAATGGATTATCGAAAAAAAATGGTCCGATAATTCGTCCGCCTAAAATCCCTGCCCAACAATTTACAGACCAACGGCCTTGGTGCTGGACTTCGCGCATCCAATGTGGATTTGTTCTGGACCAATAATGTGTATTGTGAAGATTGACACGTCCATCGCTCTGGAAGGTAGCCTCATCGGTCCACAATATTCGCCTCAGAAATTGCCGATCTTCCCTCATTACACCCAAAAGCCAGTGACAATGGTTTAGTCTGTGATCAAAATCTGCAGCAGTCAATTCCTGATGCAGCACTAAGTGATATGGATGTAACCTAAAACAAGATGAAGATATTTAATTGATGTTCCAGGAAATTATTGGTTTTCTAGGCTTAAAGACCTATGTGACATCAGAATCACGTGACTTTTGTTAAAAAATATGTCCAGTTTATATTTGCAATGTCGTTGCTTACCTGTGCTCTTTGAGTATATTTTGAACAGTGGTTCGCGTTACTCCTAGGTCTAGCGCAATAATTCGAGTACTTAGTTGAGGATTAAACTCGATATACGCTAGCACATTAATTACATTCTCTTCGGTGCGTCCTCTGCGTTGTCTGCGGTATACGGGAATATGCACGTTTCCAGTGGTTCGCAAACGTTGGATCACTCGAAGAAAAACCTTTTTACTTGGGTGCCGTCTCTGCGGATATTCCTGCGCATATACTCTTGCAGCAACCGTAGCATTTCTCAAACATTCAAAATAAACACCTATCATGTCGAATAGTTCTTGATTTGTATAAATCATTTTGTTCTTAACACAACGCAACACGAACAATAACAAATCTTGAACAAGAAAAATACGAACTACAACAATAACATGAACAACAGCAACTAGAAAAACTCAAAAAACACGAAAATCTCGGACAAAAACGCGAAATGATAGCAATACTATTAGGAAATTCAAGAACGATAAATAGCAACTAAAAGGCACTGACAAGAAACTATTGTTTATTTTTTGACGTATTACTTTCAATTTTGTTTTCACAGCCTACTATTTTTTTTGCTTGATGTAGCAGAAAATTGCTAAGGAATTATTATTTATCTATGTTTTTAGTTTATTGTTATTCTTGTGCATAAATTGTCGATTTTAAGAAAGACGGAGATTTGCAACGGTCGAATATATTAGGATTTTTCTTATTTATTACCTTATAATATCTAACTTACTGAAAATAGAGTAAACTACAAAAAAATATAGAGAAAAGTAAAATTGCGAGTAAAACTATGCTTATTAACGTCTACTGCGCCACCTGGTGGTTATTTCAAAACATTAGTATAATTTTTAGCGATTTGCGTTGAATATTATCTGTGGTATTATTACTGAATTATTTTGATGTAGGCTATGTCCATACAGATTAGGGAGATGTTGCGTACCCAGCGCCCTAATATTTGTTTTATTTATATTTCCGGTTTGAAAAAAGTTAGGAAGCTGAAATTTGCACTGACTTATTGAGAATTCCCTCCTCTATTAAATTGTGTTAAAAGAGATATAGCGTGCTATTTAAAATTTTCAAAATAATGCGTAATAATTGTTGTGATGTCAATCAGCGCCCTCTAGTTACCACGGCGAAATCAAATCGGATTTTTTTTTTACATCAGATTATTAGTTAAGATGGGCTCTTTTAAACGAGACCTAGTTTGTTCAATTCCGTTGACTTATAACGGAGTTATTGACATTTAAATAAAAACATGTTTGACCTTCCCCCACCACTACATTTTACGGGATAGAGCAAAATATCCTTAACAAAAAAATCACAATTTTTCTACTCTTTACGATGGCAGTATTTATAATATACCTTTACATGAATATTTTTTAAGAAACAGCCCTTTTTCTGATTGACCATAACAGTTGCGCCCCCTAGCGGCCATATGCGGAACTTCAAAATATTTTCCAGCGATTTCTCTTAGTCGATTTAGCTAATAATTTTTTTTCCCCCAAGTTCTATGATTAGCGGTTAGCGAGTTATGGCCGGCGTCCATTCTTAGTTGGCCACCCCGTACATTAACGAACCTCTTGTTGTTATGTTAGAGTGGTGTATTATTTGGGGTTAGAATCCAGTAAAAAACAAAGGCCTTTTTTTAAATTGCCGACGTTTCGCTAATTTACTGTTGCATCCTCAAGACACAGATTTTATATCCCGCATGTAACCCATATCAGTCTTTATTAACTCTATTGGTGCGCAGATTCTTCCTAACCCCCATTAATACACCACTCTAGCATAACAACTAGAAGATCGTTAACGGAAACCATTTAGAAATTTAATATCTGGGAAATATCTGCGAACGAACGCAGTAGGTAAAGATTGATAATATAACTATCATGCCGGCTATAAAATTTATGTGTCCTGAGGATGCAACAATAAAGTTGAGAAATGTCGACAGTTTAAAGAAAACTTTTGTTATTTTTTTACTGGATCCTAAACCCAAATAATACACCACTATAACATAAAAGCAAGAGGGTCGTTAACGAAAACCATTTACAACCTAATATCTGGGAAATGTCTGCAGTCCAACGTAGCAGATAAAGACAGAAAATATGTGTTTCATGCAGGATATAGAATCTATATATGTGTCCTGAGGATGCAACAATAAAGTTTCTTGTTTTTTTTACTGGATCGTAACCCCAAATAATACACCACTCTAAAAATGAGAGGAACGTTAACAAAAACTATTTAAAGATTTAATATCTGAAATATCTGCGGACAAACGGAGTAAAAGTACTGATAATATGGGTTTTATGCAGGATATAAGATCTATATATGTGCCCTGAGGATAGAACAATTAAGTTGCGAAACGTCGACAATTTAAAAAAATAACTTTAATCAAAATTTTACCAGTTCATTCCAACAAAATACTTGATGTTTATACAAAATTTGAATTAAATTGGCAATTCATAATAATTTTTTTACATTTCACTACGCCGCCATTTTGTTTGGCCATCTTAGATTTTTACCAAAATATTACCAGGTCATACCCATGTATACCAATCGGGTAAGTAGTCTTTAAGCTATGCCGCGAACTGACAGACAGACGAGACGCACAGAGGGTAAAATACCAATATTAGGAAATAAAAAGTCTATTTTTGTAAAATAGAACAAATATTATATTTTGTGATTGAAACAAGCTTTAATTTGTAAAAAGCAGTAATAGGTAACTATTTTATTAAATAAACTACTAAGTTATCAAGAATTCTGAGGTTTTTTTTTAATTATATAATATGTATACACTTTGAAAATTCAAGTAAAACTGTGCATTTACTAATAACAAAAGGTATATATTCAAATAAACTGTTTTTAATTCGAATTAATACTAGTATTATACTAGAATTATGTGTTTTTTCTTTATACAGTGTGTCTGCTTAAGTTCTCGCCATATGGAAAACTTTCTTATTATTTATTTTACGGAAAATAGTTATTCTTTATAAAAAGTTCTGCATGGAGTTAAAGCTAAAGTTCAACTATCAGATATTAATTTTTCAGTCATATACAATGTTTTTCAAAAAGTATGAATTTGGCTCAAGAGTAAAGTTCCTTTATTTTTAACAATATCGAAAATTGTTATTGAGAAAAATTGATCGGAACTAAAAACTACGTTTGAATATGCAATGCGAACTTAAGCAGACATACGATACAGGGTGATTCAAATATAAAACATATTATATGACAATCAGACGAACAATATACAACACCGTTATTTAGAACAATATCAAAATCTAACCATGAAAGAAAAATGTTTGCTTTGGGAAAATCCGGACAAATTTATTATGTTATCAATATAAAAAATTATTTAGTGCATCTGTTTTAAGATAATATTCTGACTATTATTTTCGGAATAGTAAGTAAGGTATCGCTAAATTTAGATAGAACTTAAGTTTTCCTCATCAGAAATAGAATCATTATTTGATTCTGACAAAGAACTGGAATCAGTACCATGATAGGGAAATGAAAGAAGTGCAAGCACATCAGGATCTATTGACCTTTTTTTAAAACCATGGATAGTGGTTTTTTTTGAGAGGTTAGATATTATAGGATCCGACGAAATAAGTAAGGAATGCAACAAATCGGTCATTGTTTGTTCTCTAGAAAATTTTCTTGTGTTGAATTCTCTAAGTCTTTTTAAATCTTTATTCCTTGCTTCGAGTGCCTCTTCTGAAAAAGTGCCTATAGGCAAAACCGCCGCTCGTATTATGTCTCCGCCATGAATGAGTAAACGATGGACGCTGCTTGGTAGATAATACCATGGATATAATGATATGAACATTTGTGCGGTTTTTAACGCATATTCTTGAAATCTATTGGCATCGACATCGTACCCGCATGATATCGTTTTCAAAACGACAGCGAAGTTTTTAACGAGATCTTCGTTAAGCCCTGTAATTCGCGATGTTAGTGAAGGATCTTCGAAAAAGCGTCTAGCCGAGTTCCCATCATTTGTTGTCCCAAAGCCCGGTTTTGGGATGTCCACTAGAAGACCCATTTCTCTCCTTATTCGGTCTATAATTTCTTTTTTTCTGTCTTTAAACACATCTTTATTTTCTTGGGTTTTAACCTGCCAAGATTTAAATGGTATTCGATATGACACGTTCAAGAGACACTCGAAGCAACGAATCCAAGCGTGAAGACTAGAGAGGCCATATTGCAAATTAATAGGGTTAATATGTAACGTTTTGATAAGGTCCAAATTATTCATTTGTTTGGGGGTTGCTTTACAAATACCACAAACCTGATTTGAAGTAGCACAAATCACCCCAAACATTTTACCATCAAGCATGGTAAGTTTAAAAATGTAGTTGACGGTTACTTTGAAATCATTAGCTAAAATGATTTCCAGCGGTTTTAGCTGCAAAATTTGTTGTTCGACGTTGTTTATTTCTTGTTTGGAAAGTAAGGGTGTTTCTTTTATCTTAATAGGTCGACAAAACCTCGTAGAACTTGGGCGAGGATTGTTCCAAATAACGGTGTTTGTATTTTTTGCAGCATATATTTGTAATGGTACCAAACAGACAGAAAACAAAAATTCATCAGTAGCATTTTCATTTTCACCAATGAATTTTTGCTTGTAGCGAGAGTGGCCTGAGCTTCCGTCCAAGCCCCACTTAAAAATTAAATTCACTTCAATAATATCATTACAACTGCAATACTGCAAAACTTCTTCCTGTAGTTTAACAAGTCTACTGGCTGTATGATTTGCAAGAGCTTGCAAGTTAATAGTGGCTGATGTTTCTGAAACAGCAATAGATATTTCTTCTGGATAGCATTCCTTTTTTGCGCACTGAATTCGATTGTAGGAGGGGTATATGTTTGCGTTCCTGCTTTTTGCTCCCCTTTGCATCAAAATATAAGATGCTTTTGTGAAACGCCCATCAACAAACAATGCTAAAGCTTCTTCTGGAGTATACTTCACTATAGCTAATTTTGGTGATCTATAGGCATTAAGAAATTTGGTAGCCATATCTGAAGACCCTGTAGAAACTTCTGCTATTACTTTGGCTGCGTTTCTTTCACCCGAACGATGTAAACTACTTTGCGCTGCAAAAGTTAATTCCTCTGTGGTGTTATTTTCGAGCAAATGTTTTATTTTCTGTCTTTTACTTTGAGCCGAAACTTGATTAAAATTCTCGGTCGGACGACCAATTTTTTTATTTTGCCTATTTAAAGGTAACTCAAGAGAACAAAAAGAAGTACGCCTATTTAGCCAGT
This sequence comes from Kuschelorhynchus macadamiae, assembly GCA_030620095.1. Classification (NCBI taxonomy): domain Eukaryota; kingdom Metazoa; phylum Arthropoda; class Insecta; order Coleoptera; family Curculionidae; genus Kuschelorhynchus; species Kuschelorhynchus macadamiae. The sequence continues at coordinate 1,677,134 of JAUTXW010000200.1, read as the reverse complement.
TTTTGTTCTCGTTCTCAAACACTTTTAGGACTCTTCGTGATTTTGACCATTTTCTTTTTAAAAAACTGGTAATGTTTCTGACCTGCATGGAATAACAGGAACATGGGTCATTCTGGCAATCATTGTGATCCATTTTATTTCTGACATAATTAATAACATTCATATTTTTTTCATGAATTGGCTTATTCTGATGCCACACTTCAAAAAGCTCGCGATTGGAGATTTCGAGGGGTTCTAAAAAAACAGCTGTTTTAAGCAAAAACTGTGGCGTGCCATTTTTTTATAACAATAAATTCAGAACAAATGTCATACGAACGCCAATGGTAAAACAAGGAAAGGTGTTTGTGCATAGAATATAATATGTACCAACTATTTGAAAGTTATTCAAAGTGATATCACATACATTATAAAAAAATATTTTTTTTCAAAACTCTGGTCACGCGTGTTGCAAGCTTAGACAAGGAATTCCTTGTCTAAGGTTGCAAGCGTTTGCCTTTTGTTGCGTATTTAAATGGAAAACACGATTGAATATTGAGTTTAAACTTATTTTATTGTCGTAATTTTATAAATATCTGTATTTTAAGCTTTATAAAGTCTACAGATGGTTAAAATAATATTTAAAACATTTAAAGTTACCTTAAAAGCTTTATGAATAAAATAATCAAGATGCCCTTGCCTGCCGTGTCACACGCGTGACGTAAGCAGCTGACATACCTTGTATTTATTGTATCATGCCACATACCACATTTAAAGGTAATCGGGTAAGTACGTAAAAGTTGGTCAAATGTTAATTAAAATTTGTCCAAAGCATATACGTCAACATTGTCAAGTTAAATAAAAGGTTATAAAAACAGCATTTATTGCAATTTGTTGCAGCTGATTTTAGTGTGATTTGATTAACCGAATATATCTCAACAGTATACCGGTCGATTTAACTGTAATTGAGTGTAATTTGACAATAATATTACCAACTTAAACATATAACAAAAATACTATACTTCCCATCCTGAAGGGATGTGGAAGTAAAATATATAACAGACGTTTGGTTATATAAAAAATACTAGATAATAAAATGTACTTACCTTGCATATTTACCATACTATTGTTGCAAAAACTAAATTACTTTCTAAGCTCACAAAACAAGAACCTGATTTTGACGTTAATTATCAACAAATAATAGAAACTATTTGACGTTTAGTATACTTACTATTTTTCCAGAGCCTACTATAAAATAAGTTACCCGAAAAATTCAAAACAAACAAATATGTTTGTAGGGACATATTAAGCATTCAATGATGCATTTGAAGGACAAAAAACGTAATGTTCAATATTTGACTTTTTATTTTCTAATTTTGTATTTTTGCCTTCTGTGAGACGGGCCGACGAAATTGATAAAACATATTTTTTGGCATCTAACGACGCTAAAACGTAAAAGTGTGTAAAACCTGAGAGGGTGATTTTTTTACGATTACAAACATTTTATTTGGTCGCCATTTTGTTCGGTCATCTTGAATTAGTACCACTATTTTACTAGTTGATCCCTATACCACAATTAGTTATAGCACACAATTTGCCATATTGGATTCCTACCAATATTTTACTAGTTTCTTTTTACCTTCAAACTATATCACATTTAATTGCCCAAAAACTGAAAATAATTTAATAAGAAGTATTTTCTTCATTTCATATTTAATATAAATGCCTAATAGTTTTGTGCTTTAGTTTAATGTGCGTGAGTGTTAAAACCCCTGGGTTGGATTAATGGCTCTTCTAGTGTTTTTGACTCATATTAAGACACCTATAAAGTTACCGACTCAAAACTGCGATAAAGTTATCATGAATCCATTTAAAGTATTTAAAAATGTTTATTTGGTTGTTATATAGAGTATAGAAAATAATCTGTTCTGAAAGCTGCGTGTGTACTGATATATTTACTTCCTAGTATTTATGGGCCTTTCAGTTCTTATAAGATTATAATTTGTAGAGAATGTAAGATGATAACTAGAGTGTGGAGACGGTCTTGAGAAAAAGGGAAAACCCTTGCTCTTGGTTTGGCTTATTAAATGCCGACCAGTTTAATCTTGTGGATAATTTAAGTTTTTTTTAAAATATTGATTTTTGTTGGAAATAATCTAGTTTCTACGTATATGTAAGCAATCATCCCCTTGGAATCTGAACATTTGATATCGGCGCCAAACAAGACTCAGTTCCCGTTACACCACCTATTAGATTATTAATATTATTATATTATTATTCTAAGAACTTGATAGAATGTTTTTGAAGTACAATCGATTTTGATATCCTGTCGAGAACATATCAATACGTGTCACTCGGATAAATAATTTTTGTAATTTAAATTAGAATAAACTAATTGTTGTTCTTTGCATCATTTCGCAAATATAATTAATACATTTTTATTTTACATTTGTTGTTAATACCTATCGAATTTAGTCCATAAGTTAACATTTTATTAAGTTGAACATCAACTGCTAATAAATATTAAAATGAATATCTAAAGTAACTAATACAGTTATTGATCGTTCCCCGTAGATGTATTTATTGCGATAAAATATGATGGTAGAGGACCAGAAATCATGATCGCAGGAGGGTACCCTGTGACATAATCGAAAGCAATTCTTCTTGTAGGCCGTTTTGCACCTGCAGAAATTATATATTTGTAGTACTATTTCAGTATGATAGACGTTTCGATTTTGTTATATCGAGCAATCTGTTATTTCAGATCTCCCTGGGTATAGGCCTTCCTGATGAGGGTAAAGGCCCAGAAATCATGATCGCAGGAGGGGGTACCCTGTCACTAGCGGTGGGCAATCTGGCTCTTTTAAAAGAGCCGGGTCAATGGATCTGGATCAGTTAAAAGATCCGGGTCAGTGAGCCGGATCCAGGTCAGTTGGATCACTTGGATCCCTGGCTATTTAATAGAAGTGACACTTTTGGCTCAGTTGGCTCAGTCGGGTGGCGAACGAGACCCGGGTGATCCGTCGTTTCCTTTGTAATTGATGCTACAGCGGATGTTTTTAACAAAATCAATTTTAATATTTTACGCAGTGAATTAAATATACAAATAACAATTATTAATTGATGAAAAATATAACTAAATATAAAAATAGATTTTAAGATTGGTAATTATTTTTCAACCATCATTAAAAATTACTGTTTTGTTTACTAAGATAATTCTTTTTTAATTTAATTAGTATAACATCCCTACGTGTTACGTAGCTTTTAGAAAAAGCTTAATTGTTTATAAACATCCTAATTTGCCTATTTAATTGTGGTTTCAGAAGAAAATATGAAAACCAATCATTTATATTTTAATATTTTTTTTCGTAACTGTTCAACAAAAAGTTCTATACATTATATATAAAAGTTTCAAACAATTTTCAGAAAATAGATTGTGCTTTTTTTTTTGTATATACTAATTTGATACCATAAAAATCCAAACTGACATCTATTTTGACGTGGATGTACGGTAGTGTTTCCACGATCCGCAAAAATTGGAAATTCGCGAAATACTTTTTTAAAAGTGATATTTTTTAGACATCTCGTTAACTATTTACGCCCGGTAAATATATTCACCGCATTCAACCGCGCTCAGTATCAACAAATAATTATGAAGCGTCTTGGAAATAAAAATAAAACTTTCATACAAAAATTTCGAAAAATTTTCGCATAATAAATTTTGCTTAAACTTTGTTTATATGCTAATTTGATACCATAAAAATCGAAACTGACGTCCATCCTGAGTAAAAGATATACGATTCGCCGAAAATCGTAAATTTTCAAAAATGTATTTTATATGCATATGTCGTGATATTAAGTTATTCCAATATGTTATTTTTACACACCAAATAAATATTGGTTTTTACGGTACCTATTTAAAAATTATGGGATCGGACCTAGTCAAGACATCATAACACATGTTTTTTTTCTTTTTAGCTCTGAATAATACTGAATATATGTATTTAAAAAAAATTAATTTTTAAAAGCATATATAAAACACCCTGTATCTTAAAAATTAGGTTGTTTCAGACATGTGTTTATTTATATGAACTTTATGTCTTAGAATTAACTAAGAAATAACCTTTAAAATATTTTACCTTACTTGGTAAACACCCTGTATATAGACTACTACCACCTACATAAATTTTAATTTTTTTAGGCCTTATTAATTAATTTAAATATAAAACTTCAAACTTTTGTGATATAGTATTTTTTATAATAATATAATGAATAAACTTTTCTATTTAGAATTTCATGTTTTCAAGTGCACCGTAACGCAACCGATTCCTGACACAAAACAAACAAACATCGAGAATGAATAGAAATTGGAAAAGGCCCGGCGCGGCGTTTCAAGAAGGCAACACGTGTGTGCAATTAGTGAACGAATCAACAACGACTAAACACGTTCAGCCGCTCCGATCAGGGACCTGCGAAACAGACGAGATCTGATATTTCTGGGATCCGGAGCCGGCTCACTATATTTGAACGATCCGGCTCTTACGGATCACTTTGAAGATCCGGATCACTGAGCCGGGTCGGTCGTGAACGACCCACCTCCCTGTCACATAATCGAAAGCAATTCTTCTTGTAGGCCGTTTTGCACCTGCAGAAATTATATATTTCTGCTATTATACATAAAATGTGAAGACTATTTTAGGTTGATTTCCGTTACGAATGTGTGTGTATATATAATACTTTGTTATATGAATTTTCGCAATTTTGTTATATGAATTAGCTACGACATACCCTTTTTTCCAAGTTAGGACTTCATCAAGGATGTAAGTACAAAACCTCGTAAAACGAACTTTAAATGACAGAACTGGATTGGATCACACTTCACCATTCCTAATAAACGAAAAGGTTCATGTCAAAAGATGTTTCAAGTAAATGAAATTACTGATTTTGTGGGATCTAGGAACCCAAAAATAGAAACATTGGCAAAAATCTCAGAGGGTGCAAAGTACCGATCAAGAAAATTGTTATAAAATTGACGTAAAAGTAACTTGTTCCGTTTTTGTTGGGGCTTCCTAGAATAATATCTAACGAAGTAGTCGCAGAAAAATATTTGAAAACGCATCGCAATTTTTCCCTCGTGTTTCTATTACCTCCTGGTCGTTTGTTCTCGCGAATATTTTTCCAAATTGCCTCTGCTGGCTCGGGCATTGTCTGCAGTCGTCAGCCTGGAACAAAGGACCTTTCACTGGCTCTGATGCTGCTGCTTATTCATAAACTAGTCTGATTAAGCTACGTCGCTCGGCTCCCTTCACACCGCTTATAAGGGCCGAACTCAGAAGATTAGCTTTTATAAGAAAAAATTCACCCTTTCCTAATTATACACTTCTCAAAAAAATATGGAATAGTTACAAATCTATTATAAGTTCAACTCCTCGAATTCGGTTAATATTTTACCTATTTCATTTTATAAACGTCAGTAAAAGTATAATTTTTTTTAATAGTACCCTATTTTGATTGTTTGAAGTAATATATAGCGTGTTTTAAAATTACCAGGGCAACATCTAGAACCCAAGAAGCGAAAAATCCAAATGTCAACTTTTTAATTATTGATCTGATAGGAGTACGTTACAATGTCAAATAAATTATTACTAACAAATGGTTTAAAACCTTTTTCAAATATTCAACAATCTTAATTTTTTAAATAAATAAGTATGTACAGTTGATATTGTTTAAATATAACTACTTCGGTTTTTTAAGTCAGAGGAACTGCTATTCAAATTAATATCGCCAACATTCTCGGAAGCCAGTAAGGTTGCACTTAGGGCACTCCCAATAATATTTGAAACATTCTTCGGGTCTGGTACGATTTAATACATCCGGATATTTTACTTTTTTTTTGGTTTTGTTAGGAAGCTTACCTTAAATTTACTATATTTAAGTAAAAAAAAAACGTGGATGAAGAATTTAAAAAGTCACAAAACAACCCATAAATAACCAATAAACTTGAGAAATATCACTGCTTTTCCAACGCATTGAATTCGTATCAGTTTATCCGTATATCACATTTAATACTTCTGCAAAATTTAAAGTCAATTAATTGAATAATATATTTTTTTATGTTGATTTTTTTAAAATTTTATTCGGCCGCTAGTTTGTTTTGCCACTTTGAATTAGTACCACAGCTTTACCAGTTTTTCACTATATCACACCTAAAGCTTGCACAAATTGTGAAATTCATCTAATAAGTAGTTATTTTCAAACTGATTTTAAAAATTCTTTATTAGACCGCCATCTTGCTTTGCTATCTTGGATTCATACTTTTAAGGTCACCAGTTTATGCTTATATAACACTCAGTTTTCAACTAAGGGATCCATTAGAGTGGCTTACAGAAATCAAATATCAAAAAACATTGTTAACAACAAGTCAAAATATGTTTGTCGCAAAAATACTGAAGTTATCCAGTGACTGAAGAAAAAAGAATGTTTTTATTTAAAAGCTGACAAAGGAAATAAGGTTGTTATACTAGACAAAACAGATTATTTTGAAAGAGTAGACAATTTGATTCAAACTGGGCCTTACGATTTAATTGAGAAAACCCCGTTATCAAAAATGGTAACAGAAGCAAAAAGTACCTTAAAACAGTATAAAACTCTTGTGTCCGATAAACTAAAATTCAAACTAACACATAGTAACCCACAGTTATCTAAATTGTATTGCCTTCCCAAAATCCATAAACCAGGGAAGTCCGTGAGACCTATTGTTGCGTTGGATCACCAACGTACAAAATGGTTAGTAGAAGAATTCAGCAAATTAAATATCTCGTACGATAACTTTGAGGTTACTAACTCGTTAGAATTCTTAGATAAAATTAAAAACGTTCACTTAAAAGAAGGTGAAATTTTAATATCATTTGATGTAAGCTCATTGTTTCTTAGTGTACCTATACCACTAGCTTTACAGTACCTAAAGGAGCTACTTGAATTCAATAATTTGAAGAAAGAAATTATTGAGGAATATTTGCTTCTCACAAAATTATGTATAAATCAACAATAAATATTATAAACTACCTGAGGGAACTGCGATGAGTGATTGCTTATCTCCTTTCCTTGCAAATTTGTTTATGGGTAGATTAGAAACCCAATTCAAAAAAGAACTCAAGTATTTCCCAAGAGTGTGATATAGATGTGTAGACGATATATTTGCTATTTTTGATACTAAAACAGAAAATTTGGACACTTTCTTAGCAGTGGCGGCTCGCGGGTGAAAAAGTAAATGAAGTGCAAATAAAGCAAGAAAATATCGCAATAATTTTTTTTCCACAATTTAGTTTATATGTGGAAGGGCTAGAATATTTTTTTACGATTTATCTAAATTTTGTATACTAAATAGATTCTCCTATCCTTCATAACAGCAGATTTATTTATAACATCCTCATAAAATAGATGAGTTGCCCTTGCTCTCTCTTTTTTGAGATATTGTATTTCTTATTCTTTCCACTGAAGCACTTGTCGACGGTATTGTCAAAATAAGGGAAAACACTTTATATGCTTTGGTTAAAATATATTTATTTTCATTAATTTTTTTCACTTGCTCTTGCAGCGATATATTCCAATTACTGTCATATTATTAATATTATTTTAATTATTATATTAATTTAATTCATATTAAAATATGATCCAATATTTCATAAAAAAAGGTTCTATACTTAGCCCTAATTTCTTCAGGTGAAAGCTTAGCAAGCTCACGTTTGTAATGATTTATTTCTGTAATAGAATTTGCTTTATCAAACATGGTATTAAAAAAAATGTTTATTTCTTTTTTTACAGAGCGCCTCACGACAGCGTTTTATATTGGATATGCAAAAATGTATGTCAAACGCTTTTTTTGAACAACGCAACTTGAACAATCACATTTACTAACTTTGAATTTGAAGACCAACGAGTTTCTGTAATTGTTGGTATACGCCTTGTAGATGCAGATGTAAGAGCACTAAGAGCATACGTTCGTTTGGCTGAGTGATGAAAAAATAAGGGAATACCACTAAGGCTTGCAAAAAAATTCGACATTTAGAAATATTTTTAAACTTTGCTGCATCAGGACAAATACAGCCTGTGGCGCTTTTTCTTTTTTTATTTGGAAGGGCTATTTAGATGGCCAGATATCACACTTGCGAGATCGTAACATTTCCCTATTAGCAACTGAAGCACTGGGAAATTTGCGCAATATCAGTGGTGTCATCCACTTGCACAGAAAAAAAACTGTGTGTTCATTATGTCATTTTTTACATGATCATTTAAATAATCAGAAATGCATTCAATTATTTCGTTTTGAATAGTTTTCGAGTCACCAGTAAAAACATTTTTAATTTTTGTGTGATGATCTTTTAGTTCTTGGGAACTTCTCGATATTAATAAACCTAAAAGCTTTTTAAAATTCCCCCTATTTATTGACTCGCTACTCTCAACATGGCCGCGAAAGACTAACTCTTGTTTTGCAAGGTACAAAACTGCGTCAATTACCAAGCACAGAAATAGTCTATTTAATAGGACGTTTTCGTTAAAATGTATTTTATATAGTTTAGCATTTTCTTTTAAAGTGTCAGCTAAAGTGCTTTGATTTTTTAAATTACAAATGTTTTTAGCATTAATTCGCATTTTAAATGGTCCGCCGAGGCTTCATGTTTATGTAAAGACCTTCATATATTTAACATACCTGCAAATCTTTCCTTATTCCACACTGAATATTTATTGGAAACTAGTAAACAAGGCCAGCAAAACAACGTTTGTAATATTTAACTACTAAATAACCATTTGAACGCCGAAAACCAGGATGACGATTAAAGCTCTGATCCTGTTGCTTCCATCGATTAAATTGAGTTTCCAGCAAAATGCAAACCACATCCGTGATCGCATTCATCAATAATGTAAATTAATAAACCCGACACCAAATAAAGTTGTAACAACACCATAAATAAATGTAACACAAAACAGTCAAGTAAACCGCAAAGGAACTAAGCGGTTGCAGCGAAATCCGCGAAAATAAAAGTAAACAACCACCCCAAAGTTAACGTCACTTGGGTGTAGTGTACTGCGTTAGCAATTCACCGAGAGCGTTGTATCGCGCTGGTTAACATTAATCTTCCATGCGGTCGACGTCATCGCGTACGCGTTGTCATAGCAACGGAGTAGGAAGATCGTAAACTATTAGTCGAGATGTACAGTTTATTTTTTACCAATTAAGGGAACAAATGAATGCAAAAACTTAAATTTTAAGAAATATATAATAAATACTGGGTGGTGCAACGAAGATGGGGTGGACGATTGTGGGCAAACGGAGAGGAATTTAAAAAAAGAAAATTGGGATATGATTGATAGTCAAGAACGCTGTGTTTTAAAATTATACCCATTATACAGGGTGGTCTGAAAAGTTCGTGGTGAACCAAACTTGTGTTTTTTTAAATGGGATACCCGGTATATTATTATTTTAGTTGATTCTCCTATTCGTTGCGATCATTTTGATATAAGGTTAGTTTGGTCCAAAATTTATACCAAGGGAATGGGACGAGGTTAAAGTGGAAAAAAGGGTTATACTCCGGCCATTTTTTGAAAACAATTGAAGCAGGTATGGAAAAACCAAATATTCTATAAAATGTATTGTATCTAGGACTACAATAATCGCTTCTAAGTCGTTCAAAATTATTCACTGTTATACAGGGTGGTCAAGTTTTGCAAATTTACGTTGGATTGCATTTTTTTAAATGGAACACCCTGTATATTTTACTTTCATGTTAAAGATAACATTACTAGCTTTTAGAAAATGCTATATTTGATACCTTTCTGACCATCAGTTTTTCAGTAAATTAGCTGTGAAATCAAAATTTCTTCATTTTAACACGAATAACTCTGAATTCACGTTGTTAAAATTGATAATTTAATATTAGGAGGCTATGATATCATCATAAATTGAACAAAAGATTGACAGTCCTGTCAAAACAGCAAAGTGTCAGAATATTGTAATCAGTAAATAAATAAATATTGTTCTTTGATGATGCGATGCCGAAATAAAAACAAGATAGAAGCTTTTGCAAGTTTATCATAGAGATTTAAAGAAACAGGAAATGTTGCTTTCAAAAAAACGTAAAGTAATTAATAAACCAGTTACCAATGAAGATAATGCTTTGACAGTATTAATAACAGATCTTTTTTTACAAAAAAAATAAATTTAATATAAATCATCAAAAACAATGTAATTAAAACTTATAAAAGATGTTCAACTAAACCACCGTTGTTAAAATAAAATGTGCGACATGTAATAAACAAACCTGGTAGGTTCCAAAATACACCAATTTATTATACCGTACTTGTATATAAAATAAAAACCAACCAAAGTATTCAAAGGGAAAAATCACTGCCACATAAAACAACGTCGTATCATTCTAGTATTGTTAGATATTGAAGTAAATGTCCAGTCTGATCGGTGTAGTTTTAATTTATTTTTCAATGTAATTGTGTCAATATACATTTGAAACTATGTCTGTTTTCCAAAGTTCCTACTGTAAATTATTTTAGTATTTTATTTTAAAACCCATTTTAATCTTTCTAATACTGTAGAATTTGATTAAGGCTCAAAAAAACGTAAAGTAATTATTAATAAACCAGTTACCAATGAAGATAATGCTTTGACAGTATTAATAACAGATCTTTTTTTACAAAAAAAATAAATTTAATATAAATCAACAAAAACAATGTAGCCGTTGCTTTTAAAAGTTGCTTCATCTGAAAACAGCACCCTATCTACAAAACCAGGATTAACCCAAATTTTATTTAAAAACCAAATTGAAAACTCTTGTCGTTGGACGTAATCGCGATCATTCAGTTCTTGGTGTAATTCAATGTGGTAGGCATGATATTTATGTTGTTTCAGAATCCGTTTAATACTAGTGCGTTCAATATCAGTAGCTCTCTCAATTTCCCTAGTATTTGTGTGTGGATTTTCTTGCACTGTTAATAACACTATCAAAGCATTATTTTCATTGGTAACTGGTTTATTAATTACTTTACGTTTCTTAGAAGCAACATTGCCTGTTTCTTGAAACCTCTCCAATAAACTTGCAAAAGCTTCAGGGCTTGGTTTTTTTTCGGCATCGGGATATCGTACCGCATAAACCCTGCTTGCTAGTAAAGGGTTTTTTTGACTCTCGCCCAACATAAAAGTCATGTTTATCAACTCTAGAGTACTCAAACTCATTGTTACTTAACAATTTCTCGGCTTATCGTCAAAAAACAATGGTAATTGATGCCAATTCTCTGACACTTTGCGGTTTTGACAAGAATGTCAATCTTACTTTTCATTTATGATTATATCATGGCCTCCTTATATTATAGGTAGTCAATTTAAGCAACGTAAATAATACCGTTTCTGTTAGAATGAGTAAATTTTGGTTTCACGGTTAATTTACTAAAAAACTGTTGGTTAGAAAGATATCAAATAGGGTATTTTCTGAAAGCTGGCGATGTTATCTTTAATAGGACAGTAAACTATATGGGGTGTTCCATTTAAAAAAATTCAATCCAAGGTAAATTTGCAAAACTTGACCACCCTGTATAACAGTGAATAATTTTGAACGACTTACAAGCGATTATTGTAGTCCTAGATATAATATATTTTATAGAATATTTGGTTTTTCCATACCTGCTTCAATTGTTTTCAAAAAATGGCCGGAGTATAACCCTTTTTTCCACTTTAACCTCGTCCCATTCCCTTGGTATAAATTTTAGACCCAACCAACCTCATATCAAAATGATCGTAACGAATAGGAGAATCAACTAAAATAATAATATACCGGGTGTCCCATTTAAAAAAACACAAGTTTGATTCATCACGAACTTTTCAGACCACCCTGTATAATGGGTATAATTTTAAAACACAGCGTTCTTGACTATCAATCATATCCCAAAAATGTTTTTTCAAATTTCTCTCCGTTTGCCCACAATCGTCCACCCCATCTTGGTTGCACCAACCTGTATAGTTAGATGTTTGCTTGTTTATTTTTCCTGGTGAAGTAGCACTTCACCACATTAACTATAAATATCCTTCCATTAAGTTTTAAAAATGTAACGAATTGGATTAAAAATATAACTAAAAGTAATGGATATAATGATAATTTTGTACATAAATTAGTAAATAGACATAAGCATAAGAAAATGTTTAAAGATGCCACTAGTCTTCAAGCATTTAAGGATCCCAATAAGTTCATAGTAATCTCATATGATCCCAGATATACGAGGGGTCTACAAAATGGAGAACAGTTTGAAAAATCTTCTTGGAAACCCTATAGACAAAGTCGACTTGAAGGAGAGGAGTGGCATCTATGAAATCAGCTGTAATGACTGCGATTTAAAATATGTTGGGCAAACTGAACGCTCCATAAACATTCCTTTTAAAGAACACATGGCACATTTAAATTAAAAAAGAACAGAATAGTCAAGCGTTGCTCAACATGCTTTGGAATCTTAAGTTGATTCAAAATGTATCTAATAATAAATTATTGGATGCATTTGAAAGTATAATAGTGAAATGTGGTAAGAAAGCACTAAATAAAGACAGAGGGCTTATTCTCTATAGTCCCTTCTATTGCTTACTTGACAACGGTGCAGTCGCGTCGGGTGCAACGAAGTGTGACCATATTTACCTATAAATAGTCTCGGTTAGGATAAGTTACTTTAGTTTATATCATCTGCTGATGATGCTAACTTGGTTAGCGAAACGCGCGTCCAGAACGTAACAAGTTGTATTTTAAAGTTATAAAATCACATTAACTCTTTAAGTTTTGAAGTCATCGGATAAGTCGTTTTAGCTACGCCACGTTTTTTTCACGATTACCTACAATACTTCCCTTTTACGAGGGAAGTAAAAATATTAAGAAATGTATTGCTAAATGTTGGCAGGGAAGAGAAGCAGATTTCCAAATCAACCAAGTTCAAAAGCAAGTTTTACAGCAGCGATATAAAGCCGAGTATTTAAATGGTATGCTTGGATGTGAAGCTTTTAAATCGAAAAAAGTTATAACTTGTCAGCTTCAATTGTAGGTGTGGTCCAATTTTTTTTTTATCAAAAAGGCCCGGTCTGAGGTAATGACTCCGTTTCTGAGTCTGAATCCGCGATCGGATTCTTTCTGGCTCGTTCCGTTGAGGGTCTGTCAGAATTACAGCTATCAAACTTTGAAGGTACAAAAAAAAACGCCATTTTCGTGTTTCTAGCGATAAGCAGTCGAGTGCGGAAAACTCACTTTCCGTATGAGATAGGTACATAATTTTTCCTATAAGCATGCATAAACGTACCTATGTATCGGCAAATGCAATTTACTGAGGAGGGTGAATGTTCAGTTTTTACTTATTAGAACTGATTACTTTAGATTAGATTTGATCACAAATTAGAAGTTTAAAATATGTCAAATGTGATTTTCAGATGCATTTACCTTTAGCGACTTTCAAAAATAGTTACAAAACGCACATAAAAATAAAAATAAAAAAATATATTTTGAAATTATTATTTTATTAAATAATTATTTATTGTTGGTTAATTGGATTCTTTTCATTTTGAGGAGTTGTCATTTCTAAACACTGTTTATTGTAAGTTGTACTGCTTGTTAATGGAAATAAAACAGCTTCCTTTTCGGTAAATTTTTTTTTCTGTTCTCAATTGGGTCTTCTAAATAACCTTCTGCCACGGTAGTTAGGGTTGCCAGATTTCAATTTTGGAAAAGCGTGACAGTCAACCGGATGAAAAAAATTCTCGGATGATACTTTGCCAGACCCATTTTTTGTCCTAAACTTCTTAAAAATAATCCTCCGATGATTGCTTCTTATAACTATTAAAACTACTATTTTGTATCATTTAGGTCTTAGAGCCAATCAACACTTATTACTTCAGCTTCATCAGTTGCTTCCTTTAAGTCAGAAATAAATAACACCCATTTAAAAATGAAAATATATTTTTTAATATAAAAACACATATTAAGGCTTAAACAAAAAAAATAGAAACCAAAACAAAATAAAAACCCAAACAAACATAGGTACCGTATACATATTACCATAAAAACGGGTTTAAATGTAAAATAATATAGAAGAAAAAAATTAACAACTAGTAAAAGTTTATAATCCCAATAAAAAAATAACATTTTAAACATACACAAATTATGAATATTTCAAATTTGACTTCACTTTTTCAAGCATTTTTTTACCAACGTCGGTTTTCAAAAATGCAATAAAGTGCAAGTTAATATGGAATTGTTTGTTACCATTAGCTCAGCTTCAAGTGTGTTCATATTTAAACGATTCCTCTCTTTCCTCCATGCTACTATCATCAAACTAAAAATTTAAGCATTACAATGTGGAATTGAGAAGATATAATTACAATTTTTTCCAAAATTTACTGCCGAATACTTTTCAAAGAACTTCATCCACTTTTGATCTGTTTTCATCTCCAAGAGTTTGGCGAAGCATTACTTTGAAATGAAACCAAATCAACATAGTCTTCAAATAAGTGATCTTCTTCAATGTTAATACCGAATTGTGCCGCAATATTCAAAAAATCATTGAGCTCCGGTTTGGAATCAAGTTTCATACATGATAAGAACTTAAATTTATTATCCTTAAAATTATACCATTTTTCTAAATATGCAACAGTTCTTACAAAAAACACATCCACTTCTTTCTCAAATTGCGTCACTGCCGACTCGTTATCACATTTTCTTATGATAGAGGAAGCCAGAGAGCCCTAGAATTTTTGAGTTCTTTTTAGATTTAACGATTGTTTTAATCGTTCCATAATTGAAAAAATCTCAACCACAAGAGTATCTTCGCTTTCCAATTTACCAGTTGTACCATTCATTGTTTGACCTACATTCATCAAAAATCCTAGGTTAGCTTCCGCTAATTCATGATCAAACAAATGTTTTAGAATCGGTGGGGGAGAATTAGATGACAAAAAGTAGGCTTTAACTGGTGCAAAGTGCTTTAAGAGGCGTTCTATAGTTGGAATTAAGCTTAACCATCTTGTTGGACCTAACCTTAACAATTCTGACCATTCTTCATCGCAGAACACGTAAAATTCTTTAAGTTCTGCTGTTTTTTTCGTACTGCTACTAAATTCATTATAGCATTTAATAACAACATTTTCAATGTCAAATTTTAGTTGAATTTGCCCGTTTTCCCCAGTATTGTGAACAATGTGGCATACACAACTAGCAGGTATTATTTTGGGATTAATCTTTTTTAATTCAGTTAGAACGTTTTGTAAGCGTCAATTCTCCAGCTTCTAAGTGAGAAATTAAGCATTTGGCAATGTCTCCAGATTTTTAGAATCAGCAGAATAAAATTTTAGAAGTTTTGTGCAAACACCAACTTATATATATTACTTATAGTATCGAATAATTATTGGAAATGTTTTTACATTGCCTTTGTTTGAGGCATCTGTAGCCAAAGAAAAGGTGTCGCTTTAAGAAGCCCACAAAAGTATTTCCGTGCAATTTTTGAATCTGTGATTAGCTGTGAGAGTAATTTTCCTGTGCAATCAAATGAAGGTAGCTATGTGAATGATTGACTGTGTGAAAGACTAAGGCACACTCCGCTAAAGTTGCGCTGTTTCGTATATTTGCGTCTTCTGGTAATGACGAGGGGAAAGATTTTTGTATATCACTCGTGCCCTTTACAGCTAGCATGTTTGATTTATGTTTAGCGGATTTCATGTGCTTAGTAACATCATACAAACCACTATGACCCACTGAAAACTGACATTTACACATTCGACAGTAAGCCTGCGTTGTAGTGTTTCCTTCCAAGAGCCAGTCAAATTGTTTCTTCCAGTTAACATTGAATATGACTAAACGAAATGTGGATTTATTTTCAAGCGCCTTTTTTTTGGGCGATGGTGGTGATAGATCCCTCTCTCTTTTGGTGGTCCTTCGCCTTCAGAGTTGGTCTCATCTTAGAGTTCATTTTCCATCCTCACCCAGTCGATTGAATTATCTGACTCCGAACTAGAATCCATATTTACTATATGTCACTAAAAATAATAAATTTTTTAAATAAATATCAAATATCAAACATATACAGATTTAACCTACCTAATAAAGATTTGAATTAGAAAATAATTTATAATATAAAATGAAAACGTTTCAGTCTTTAGGTCTTTACGCTCACAGGCACGTTATCGCTTATTCATGTTGTATTCTAAAAGCACTGAGTAACTGAGTAACCGAACCGCGAATGCGAATACCCTTGCGTACTCGAAAGTCGGCTAATAATAGTAATGGGCTATAATTATCGATATTTTTTAAATGACGATCTTGTTTCTTGTTCAATCGATGTTTCAGATAAATGTTGAAAGTTTAAAGCAGTCTATTTTTAACTGCTAAATAATTTATTTAGTATGCATTTACATAAAATTACGAAAAAGCGTGTCACGCACATACTCAGGCGTGATGTGTGATAAGCATTAAAAAATCGTGACAATCACGCCTAATGCGTGACGCCTGGCAATCCTAACGGTAGTCGATATCCATCGGCCATGCTTCTTGATATTAGTTATATTTTCTCCTGAATCAGCTAACATTGTTATAATATAAATAATAGGATGAATTTTTTAATTTTTTAGGATATAGAAGAATTGCAAATTTGGTTAAGCGGATTTTTTAATAATTTTTGAGAAAAAATAATATCCAATACTTTTGGTAAAACTGAAAAAAAATAATTCTTTTTTCAACCATACATACATACCATACAAAAATAACTTTCCATACTAACATGCGTACGGAAAGTGCTTACTTTCCACACGCTCGTAGGAAAAGAAAATTATTTATTATTTAAAATTTGTTAACTCCAACCCTGTAAATCTCATTACATAAATTTCTTGTTCTGGCATTCATCCAGCGAATGCTTCAAAGCCCGCCAGCGTATAATATAACTAATGGACGTAATGGATAAAAAAAATCGAGAACGAAAGCCTGTTCCACTTTTGTGTTTTGTCATTAGTTCATCATTTCATTCGCGCTCGGTTTTTAGTATTACCTTTGTGAGTTACGGGAAAAACTCGCGTTCCTCCATACTGCAATATTATTTAAAAAAAATAAATTATCGATTTTTATCTCGTTTAAATGATCATATGAGGCGTTCAGTGAGGGGGACTATAGGGGATATCCCCCTCTCCAAATCCCCCAATTTACGATCTAAGCTAATTGTTTTATATACTGGGTCTCCCAGAATATGTGAAAATTGGGTTTGAGTAGTTTATGAAAAAATTCAGTTCATATAAACTTTTTTCCTAATGTACCCCTTAACAGAGTTACAGCGAGTCAAATTGATATTATTTTTGTTTTTTGTGAATACGTTTTAAGACAATAGTGATTTTTTAATTTGTATCTAGGTGTTTTTTGATATGAAAAATTCAAGTTTGTTGTTAGTAATTCTCTAACTTGTAGAGAGCGCAGTCTACACGTTTTATTTGTTTTTTTTTAAAAGTTCATCACTTTTTTATACGTTCTTGTAATACTTTTTTTAACAAAAAAAAAATAGCTAACTCTATCATTTTTTTGTCGAAAAGTTATTCTTGTTAATAGGCGTCTACTTCGCAGTCGTTTGTTACTATGGCCACAGTTTATATCGTAATTTACGATATAAACTGTGCTATATATTTTGGAAACTGTTCTAGATCTACATGATTAGTTTGCAGATTTTTCTTCACCATATTGAGATGTGTTGAGATCACAATTTTATTTTTTTCTGACGAAATTTTCTGGAACTATGGTTCTTCCGGTCCTACAGAACCCTATTGTTTTTGACTGGGTTTCGATTTCGTTTGACTATTTTAAGGGTGTTTTGGGGAGCTTATATCTCAAAATGGGTGAGTCCTATCGAAATTTTCCAAGTATCGTTTTTCATAGGAGATATCTAGGAGAACAAAAACCGAAATGCATCTCTGTCGGAAAAATGGCGAGAAAACGGGAATTTTTGAGAAAAAGTAATAAAAAAATGAATTATTCTAATCACTTTTTCTTTTTTATTAATAAAAGTAGGCATCTGGTCAAAAAACTAGTTACGGAACCGGAAAGTGCAACAGAAAATAGACTATTTAGTGCACGTGGTGCACTAACGAGTTGAAGTTGGCACCAAAGTTCCCAATAATGGGTACATATTTTTAACATTATCCTGTATTACAAGGAAACTAATATATCTAAGCCCATAGAGTATTTTTTGGTGGGTGAAAATTTGATTTAAAGAAAAAGTGCACATATCAGTCAAAAATCGATAGGTACCGATCCATATACGACGCGAAATGATAGGTGACATTAGCCTAGGATGATAATGAAATAAGTACAGAGATATTTGACATGTCAGTTTTAGTGAGTTTTAGTTTGTTTAAAGCAAATATGTCCGTGATATTTTTTATCGCTTAAATTTATGTGTGTGCATTTACCCGTTAAAGAGTCGTGAATACGATTTGTATTTTAACTTACGAGTTTAAGTGTATGTATATTTTCATTGTGTTCAGAGAACTCTCTTGTGAGAAGAAAACTGAGTTTTTCTAAGAGAATTTGCCTGAGTTATTGAAAAATCGAAGAAAATATAAACATATAATAATATCCTCTCTTATCAAACATTTTTATTGGACTCCATTTTATTCAAATATATTACATCCCTACCTATATTTTACCAGTTTCTACTTGATTTTGGGCATAATTTAAAATTAATGCAAGAAGTAGTTTTTACATTGACACACACAACACAATTTTGTTGTTAGGTTGAATTCATACCAGTTTATCCTTATATCATATTTTTCCCCAAAATTTACAGTTAATTCAATAAGAACA
Source organism: Kuschelorhynchus macadamiae (assembly GCA_030620095.1). Lineage (NCBI taxonomy): Eukaryota > Metazoa > Arthropoda > Insecta > Coleoptera > Curculionidae > Kuschelorhynchus > Kuschelorhynchus macadamiae. The sequence continues at coordinate 1,658,292 of JAUTXW010000200.1, read as the reverse complement.
TTTTTTACCTTAGGTTTTTTAACATGTTGTTTGGCCGCTATCTTGAAATTCAAAATTTGAAGTCAATCGGATTAGTAGTTTTTAGCTATGCCGCAAACAGACAGACAGACCGGCGAATAAGAGAATTTCAACATCCCTGAATCACGAAGATCTGTAAGGAGGGTGATTTCTATACGATTACAATACTTTCCTCTTACAAGGGAATAGGGGTTCGCGCGACCACGAGACTAGTCTCGGTCTCGGTCTCAAAACGAGACCGAGACCGAGACTTGAAAAAGTATTTCGAGACCGAGACCGAGACTTGGTGTTCGAGACCGAGACTTACCTATCGAGACTCTCGGTCTCGATCTCAAAGTGAAGTAGCAAAATAACTAACGTTCGTAAATTATTTGTTTTGACAAAATAATTCAAAAAATGTATGTTTGGGGGCAAATTAATGGATGCAAAAAATAATGTTTCTATAATCAATTATATTATACTAGCATTGTGTATGTTCTTATAACAATGATACTAGTGAAATAGTCATTTAAAAAACGATATAAATAACCATAAAAAGAGAATTTCCCAAATTTAGAAATTCTAGTAGCGGAATTCCATTTCACATGTCGAAAACCATAAATTGCTACCCTGTTCTCAAAGAGAGACACTTTATCACAACTATACTATATAGGATTTTGATATTGTGGTCTTTATAAATTTATAGTCGGTTTTTATGTTTAATTATTGAAAGTAACTAAAATCCAAAAATTTTTAGTTTTTTGATTCAATAATTAATAACTAATATTCTGTAACAACTAAAAACATCGCAATATGATATTCTTATAAATAAATAATAAATAAATAAATAAATAAATGCTTTATTGTCAAAAAAATTTTACAATTTTGTGGACAAAGCTGTTGTAAAAAAAAATAGTTTACAAACATCAAAATTAGCAAACAAAACAAAACAAAAACACATCATAAATATTATAGAAAAATAATATTTAAATTAAGAATTTAGAATATTAATATAATAGAATCCTAAAAGAAGTACATTAGAAATGTACTTTGTCAGTCGTACTATGTTATAAACATTTTCATAAATATAATGTAAAAAAAATAAAAAAGCAAAGTAAAAAATAAAAAATAAAAAAGTACGAAACAATTAAAAAAATACATATACAAAATTCGGTAAAAATGGTTGGTAATGGCAACTATCACACTAGGGGTTCATAAGGATAAATTTATGTGTTGTAAAACTCGTTCACGGTGTAGAAGGCGCTTTCCAGTAAGAATGACTTTGCGAAATGAAGTCAGAGATATTATGGATTTGATGTTAAATGGCAGGTGATTATGCATTTTTGTGCATTGTAGATTACTGATCTTTTAATTAACTCTGAGTGTGGGGTTGGAAGATAGAGATCGTGCTCAGTGTTTCTGAGAGGGTAGTTGTGAGAAGGTCTCTCTAATAGAGCAGGTGCATGCTTACGAATTAAGCAAACCGATTCCAAAATGAATAAGCAAGGAAGGGTTAGTATTTTATATCTTTTAAAGAAATCTCGGCAGTGAGTTCTACTGTTAAGTCTCAGTAGGTAACGAACAGCTCTTTTTTGTAGTATAAAAATTCGATCAAATTGAGTCGCACAACATGTACTCCAGAATGGAATAGCATATCTGAGGTGCGACTCAACAAGAGCAAAATAAACAGTTCTAGAGGTAGAAAAGCTAAGCTCCTCGGAAACAGATCTTAAAGCAAAGCAAGCAGAACCCAACTTCCTTGATAAAGCGTCGATATGTGGATCCCATTTTAAAGAATCATCTACAAGAAGCCCTAGAAATTTTACAGAGTTTACGACATCAATAGTGGTGCCATTAAGGTCAAAAGGTTGCAGCGTGTTTTTATAAGACAAGACTTTCGTTTTAGAGATGTTCAAACATAGGAGATTAGAATCGCACCAGGATTTAATGGTGATTATGTCATTAGATACAATCCTATGTAGGTCCGTGACATCTGGGTGGCTCCACGTAAAGCTGGTATCGTCCGCAAAGAGACATATTTTTCCACTAATGTTTAAATTAGCCATGTCGTTTATGAACAGAAGAAACAAGATAGGGCCTAGTACCGAGCCTTGAGGCACTCCATATTCCATTGGCCTACTTATATAGTATAAATACAGTAAAGACTCCAACAGACGAAGTAATTGTGGTGATTTTTGTTTAAAAAATTTCCGACTCAAAATAAACAAAAAATTGTTAAAAAAAATCAGTGAAAATTTTTCTTTTTCTTGTTTAATCGCTTCGATGGCTTGCTAATTAAAGAAGGTACGTGTTTTATAGAACAATATTTTTGTATTGATTTTGTTTGTATTTTCAAATAATGGACGATATACAATTTTTAACTATATGTGTATAATAAAAATATTACATATACATACGGACAAGATTTTCAACAAACAAAACACAAAGTAGAATTTGGGTTAGGATTTTAAATATATTTGACAATAAAGCTAATTCAACTATAACGCTTAAAAAATAACGAACTGTTCTAATAACAAAGTAAAAATTTAACTTTCTAAACATACATTATAAGCATATTTTTAGATTTAATTTCAACCTATATAATAAACCTAAAAATATTATTTTCAAGTTACTTTTATACCTTAGATCAGTACATAATAAGCATTTCTTTGAAGTTTCATTTAACATGCTTCTTAGTTTTGTATTAATTAACCCTGCTTGTGAAAATAAACGCTCTACTGCTACAGAGGCCGCCTGTATAGACAAAAGATATTTTGCCACTTTGGCTAAATTTGGAAATTGTTTATCGTGTACTTTCCACCTTTCTAAAATATCTGTACCCTTTGGAGCGCGCTTTAAATGTAAATATTCTTTTATTTCTTTTCTCCAATTTTCGGAATCACTTTTTTTTCAAATACTGATGTATAATCGATGTCATAGTTATCATCGCTTGAGGAACTTGATATTACTGATGATTCAGCAGGCACAATATAATATTTATCCCTCTACATTTTCTCAAAAAAGGCTATAGATTGATTTTTCAGGCGAAAAATTGAACAAGTAGATATTTGTTTAATAAATAAATTTACTTTTAAAATCTACTCCACTTTTAAAATTTATAGTTAATTTACCAAATTACAAAAATAGTTGATTCACAAGTAGTATTATGAACCATAGCCGCCTTTGTGCAAGCACAACGTGCAGACCCATAAAAACGGACCTGGTTAAGAAAGTAAATACGCATCAAAGTAATAAAAGTTTGGTTCAAAATAGCAAAGTTTACAAAATACCTAAGGGTGGTGCTTTACTTGGCCATCGATCGTTTTTCTACCTATTGAGTTATAACGTCTGTCCCTAGAATGTCCAGCACGTAGCTTGCATGAGTTCGGCAGCATTATACAGTGTGTCCTTATTTTGTGTTTAATATATCTTATTCCATTTGTATATCTTTCGAAATGTCAAATAATTATTGTTCTGTGGATGGTTGTTTAAGTAACTCTAGTGATTGATGTGTGGCCTTTCTTTTGATGTCCAAAGAACAAGGGATATGTGATATTTATTTTGATACACCTACTATTGTCCATATATCTTCCTTTACTGAATCCATCTGTTGGCAACATCATTTCGAATTATAGATTTTTGGAATAATTTTTTATATAAATATACCTACATTTTTTCTACATTACTGAAATGTTCAAACATTGGGTTTTTTTACATTAAATTTTTAAGATTGGAAAAACTCTGGGTTTCGAACGAAGGCTTCCGTGTATTTTTGTCTAATTAACATCTCGGCGAACAATTATTATTTTTAAAATTTTGTTTTCGAGACCACCGAGACTTTCGAGACCGATACCGAGACTAAGTAGGTCCCGGTCTCGGTCTCGAAGCATCGAGACCGATACCGAGACCGGAACCGTAAACTAATTCAGTCTCGGTCTCGGTCTCGCGAACCCCTACAAGGGAAGTAAAAGGGAACCGCAAAATAATTATATCACCTGCTTTCGAACCCGAAAGTCCGAATTTTTGACTACTCGTTTGACAGATTACTTGAAATTGGCAAAAACACATTAAATTGCTTGCTATAAACATATATTAAATTAAAGAGAAACGAGCCGCCGCTGGTTCAGTCTATAGAGAGACCCAACCGGGTTGCCATTTTTGAGACCGTCGACGTAGAGGAAGATATATGTTTTCTCTCGCAGCCATAGTGCGCGAAAACCGATAAAAGATCCAACTTTCGAAACTATTTATGAATGAAATGTTGAGTCTATCCTTTGTTTTATAGTCCAAGGTTAAAATACTTTGGAAGTTGAATCTATCCTCTCAATTTTAACCATCGTTGGACCCTGCTACCCTCGATAATTTGTCCCAAATCCAATTGCCGCACCGGCACAAGCCCTTAAAAAGGGATAATCGTTTGATGGTCGAGCGGTGTCCTCTTTATCCGCTATTCATGTCGCCCGAACAACAACGTGAATGGATAAGTGAACGTATAATGACTCCGACCGGCTGGTCTATCAAAGTCAAATCTATTTAAGGGATTTGGAATTTCATTTGGGGTTCAATATACACAAATACCCTTACATTAAATTAGAAACAAGGTGGTAAATATTGCGCATATTATTTGTCGCTGTAAGATGGTATTAGAATTATTGGACAATGTCTCACAGTGTTTATTTGTAGGAAATAATGCGAATTTAAATTACAAGCAGTGACGTAACAAATATCCTAAGGACTCGGGTTCCAAACCCTTATTTGGGTCTCTTTGAGTAATTACTAATATATATATATATATATATATATATATATATATATATATATATATATTTGTCTCTTACAAAAAGAGAGACACAAAAGGGTACTCAACTGGCAGGGTTTCTATCAATAAAAACACTGCAAAACTAATCTATAAAATAATGCAAATTTAAGTTACAAGCAGTGGCGTAACCAATATCCCAAGGACTCGGGTTCCAATCCCTTATTTGGGCCTCTTTGAGTAAAACACAGAAAATATCATTTTAATAAATATATTACTAATATATATATATATATATATATATATATATATATATATATATATATATATATATAGGGTGACAATTTAAAAACTTGAAATGATCATATCTTAGGAAGGAAAAACTTAATCAAAAAACGCTCAAAAGACTTTCTATAAAATGAAGAGGGAACAAATAAAAGCGTATTATTCCACCCTTATCTGTAACCCCTTGGACAGGATAAGATACACCCTTAAAATCTTAAATAGAAAGGGGGGTCGAGTGATACATCATCTTAAAGCTCTTGAAAAATGCTTTCCAATGGTACGATAGAAAGCTGCTTCTCGTGAAATTCTTCTGTGTTTATTAACGGAAACCATAAATTAAAACACAATTGTGAAATTTTTTATAATTATTTAATTAAATGTTCAAAATGGTTTCCGTTGTTTTGAAAACAATAATAAAGCCTTTGTTCAAATTCTTCGCGTACTATCCTGTCCTTGAGTTGCTCTATTGATTCAAGTTACGTTTTAAACACCACAGATTTAATGTGACCCCACAAAAAAAAGTGAAGAGGTGTTAGGTCCGGGGATCTAGGTGGCCATTCAACAGGACCTCTTCTTCCAATCCATTGCCTCACGGGAACTACATAATGAGGAGGTGCCCCATCCTGTTTAAAATGTAGTAAGCGTTCTTTTAATGCTAAATTTCCTTGTATGTCCCTCTGATTTTCTAATTCCCGCACTATTAGTGGTTCAATAGACCTCTGTAGCATTTCAGCATACATGTTGCCATTTAAATTCCCTTCTATAAATATTGTGTCGATAATTACGTCTCTTAATATACCAGCCCAAACATTAATTTTCTGGGGGTACTGGGTATGCGCTTCTCTAAATACGTGTGGGTTCTCGTCATTCCAGTAACGACAGTTTTGCTTATTAACATGTCCATTCAAATAAAAGATACATTCATCACTGAAACAAATATTTTTAACTAGTCGAAGTTCTGTCGTAATTCTATCTGTCATTATTTCACAAAACTGGATTCTTCTATCCGGGTCGTCGTCACCAAGTTCTTGCAGTATGCGCAGTTTATAGGGATGAAACTTATGAAATTTAAGTACCTTTCTTATTGTTTTACAAGATAAGCCAGTTGCTACAGCTGCTTGACGAGTTGATAAAGTTGAATTAATTGCAAACTGCCCCAGGACTTTAATTTGCGCTGCTTCGTCAACTGGTCTCGGTTGATTTCTCTTTTTATTCGCGACAAAGCCAGTTTCTTCAAATTTGGCTACTAGTTGGCGAACATACTCCGGACTTACATTTTGATCTGGATGCCTTTCATTAAATCTTTGGGCTGTCCATAAGAAACATTGATCCTGAGAACCATAAATGAAAATCTTTTCTATACGTTCAGTTGTGTTGTACACCATTGTTTAAGATAAGTGCTGCTTTTCGTTTAAACTGAACCAAAAGTCAACTGTTTAAATATCAATACTAATAGTACAAATTACTTTTAAAGTAAATATTGTGATAATAAAATGTGAATATTCAAAAACAAATAAAATACCAGGCTTAAAATGTTTACAATTTTTAAGAGACATGCCAGGATATCGGTACCAATCATTTTAAACATTTACTTAAATAAAAATAAAAATGTTCAAAACTGTGCTTTTATTTATTGTTTCCTTTAAAAAATACAGAAGATTTTTACGAAAAGTTGCTTTCTAAGGTATCATTGAAAAGCATTTTTCAAGAGCTTTAAGATGATTTATCACTTGACCCCTTTCTATTTAAGAATTTAGGGGTGTATCTCACCCTGCCCAAGGGGTTACAGATAAGGGTCCAATAATACGCTCTCTTACAAAAAAAGAGACACAAAAGGGTACTCAACTGGCAGAGTTTCTCTAAATAAAAACATTGCAAAACTAATCTAATATACATATTTAAATTACAAGCAGTGTAGTACTTCATTAGATTTTTACTTTCCTCTTACCAGCGAAGTTAAAATAATGGTTCCTTAAACTGTTCTGCAAGGAACTTTTTTGTGTTAATTTCAAAATCCCCATTGCCAAAGTCTAGTAACAACCCTGTATAAAATCAATTTCGAAACTAGATGGAATCCTAAAAATCAAGTAATAGAAGATAACAAAATAAAGCGCATTATAAGCAAGGTCAACACGATATTGCAATTAAGATACTACTTGAGTTTTGTTTGCGATTATAATAATTGTAGCTATGATAACATCTTAGTTAAATAATTATATACGGATTTTCTTATTAGTATATAATAACTGTATGTTTTCCGTATCAGGGGAATGGATAAATTTCTTTAATTTTCCGTCGGTCTGTCTGTCTGTTCGCCTCAGCTAAAAAACTACTTACCCGATTGACTTCAAATGTTTGGGGATGAGTTGAGGGTCCGCGAAGTCAGCCCCCAAAATATTTTCGATTTTGGTTTCGTTAGTGCTTCCTTAGTTTCGCAAATATTCATATTTTTTAAATTTCTAGTGCTTCAAGTAGTTTCGATATAGCTTCATTTTCGAAAGATTCGTTTATCTTGTTTCAAGGTCAGCACTCAAAGTATTTTCCGATTCGCTCAAATTTGGTGTCATTCGTTAGTGCTTTATCTGGTTTTATTAGAGCCTCCTTTGTTTAAGTAGATCAGGAAAACTTTGGGGGCTAACGTTGAAACTGAAAAAAAGTTAATATTGGGAAAACTAAGGAAGTACTAACGAAACGAAATAAAGCACTAAGAAGTACTACTGAAACACTAACGAATTACCCAAAATTTGGGTAAATCAAAAACAGTTTGGGAGCTGACCTTGAAACAAAATAAACGAATATTTCCAAAATTAAGGAAGCTATAACGAAACTACGTGAAGCACATAAAAGCACTAATGACGCTTAATATGGGTCGATCAGAAAAACTTTGCAAAATTAAGGAAGCACTAACGAAACCAAATAAAGCACCAAGAAGCACTAACGAACAACATCTAGTTTGGGTCGATCGGAAAAACTTTGTGAGCTTACCTTGAATTTTAAAAAATATTTGTATTTGCGAAATTACGAAGGCACTAATGAAACCAAATAAAGCACTAAGAAGCACTAAGGAATGACACCAAATTAGAGCGAATCGGAAATACTTTGGAGGCTAACTTCACGGACGGTAATATTTTGATAAAAATCCTCCCGAAGCAAGACGGCGCGGCGGCCTAGTCAAATATTGAAAAACTTATTACTAAAAAAAAACACTTATTCAATTTACCCCAAGTTTTGCAGAAAAATCAAGTATTACGTAGTAATGAACTGCTAAAATTTTGGTATGAATTCTAAATTGTGAAACAAAATGGCGGTTTAATAAAATATTTAATTTAATAATTCAGCCTGAAAAAACTACTTAATAGATTGGTTTCAAATTTTGTGCAAGCATTAATTGTGATATAGGTGATAAAATGGTAAGGTTGTGCTACGCATTCAAGATAGCGGAACAAAATATTCTTCTTCTTCTTCTTCTTCCTCAACCATTTTCCATCCACTTCTGAATGTAGACCTCTTCCAAATTCTTCCATGTTTCTCTATCCTCGGCTATCCGCATCCTGTTTTTCCCAGCTTTAAGTCATCTTGCCATCTTCTAGGAGGTCTGCCGATTTCTTTTCTGCCTAGGACGCCACTGAAGTAGTCTTTTTGTCCATTTTGAAGGTTGCCACATGCCCAGCCCATCAAAATAGCGGTCAAATAATAATAAATTATGCTCAAAAATTAAGTGTCGCATAAATAGAAACTGGTGAAATGTAGGTTGGAATTCAATATGATGGAACAAAATGGTGCAATATATATATATATATTTAAAATTTAAAATTTAAAATTTTTCCAAAGCCTACTTTCTGACAAATCGATCGCCGCAGTTCGTCGTGGGACACCCTGTATATATATATATATATATATATATATATATATATATATATATATATATATATATATATATATATATATATATATATATATATATATATATATATATATATATATATATATATATATATATATATATATATATATATATATATATATATATATATATATATATATATATATATATATATATATACAGTGAATATCGGTTATAACGACATTGAACGGACCGCTTAATTTCGGTCGTTATAACCGAGCGTCGTTATAGAGAGAAAAAAGTAAGAAAATGCCTTATATATTTTTATTACGAAAAAGTGATTATATCTCTTAAAATTTTCAATAAAAACTTAATTAAAAAAAAAAGTTAAAAACATGGAATATTTTCAGATGTATGTGCGTACACATACATACATACATATAATGTTATGTGAGTATGTACATATTATGTATGTATGTACATACTTAATGTACATTGGTATACAAAATTATATATGTTTGTAAGACTTTAGTTAGCTGCAATTTTCTAAACTCATTTTTTAATGCCTTGATTACTCCCTGGCTCTAGCACCGAAGTTGTATTCGGCGGTAGAAACACAAGTTTTATGGCTTTTAAATTTTTTAGGTTTGGATGAGCTGAACAGTTGTCTAGTAACAAAAGTATTTTCTTATTTGCTCTAAACAGTTTATTGTGCCACTTTCTTATTGCCTTTTCAAACAGTGAGGCAACCATCCAGGCTTTTGCATTGTTTTCGTAATCAACTGGCAGGGTTTTTATATTTTTGAAGCAGCGTGGAGATTTGGCCTTCCCAATAACTAAAAGTTTCATTTTTTCCGTACCAGTCATATTAGCTCCAACCAAAACAGTTAGCCTGTCCTTAGACAGTTTTCCGCCTACGCATTTTTCACCCTTAAACTTCATGGTTTTATTTGGCAACATTCGAAAGAATAACCTCGTTTCATCTGCATTAAATATTTCTTCATCCTTGTACCCCTGCGTAAATTAGGCCATACAGCAGATAACCAATCTTCACAAACCCTTTTAGGTACACTTGCCGCTTCTCTACTAACTGTTCCACTCACTATGTTGTGCCTCTTTTCAAATCGCTGAATCCATCCACGTGAACACGTAAAATCAATCTTAAGCTGCCTCGCAAAATCATTAGCTTTTGCGATTAAAATGGGACCTGTCAGTATTGCATTCTGGCTCCTTTTTACCTTAAACCACTTTAACATTGCCTCATCCACTGCTGATTCGTTACAATATCTCATTTTTTTCATGGTCAACGAAGTATCGCCACTATCAAATGCTTGATGTATCTTTTCACGATTTTTCCATATGGTTGATATTGTTGAATGAGCGACCTGAAAATACAATTTTTTCTCATGTAAAAACTTTATGGGTAAACAAGTGTTGCAGCAAAGTTATCAAAAATAATAATTATCAAAATTAATAAACTGGATAAGCATTACTTACATTTAACTCTTTGGCAATATCATTATTCGATTCCCCACTTTCCAAACGCCAAATTATATGCGCTTTCTCCTCAACTGTAAAAGCCTTTCGTTTAGACATCGCGTTTTATACTCTCAGATTCAGCACCTTAGATTATGTAAACACAAATGCACACTACATCAATAGCTTTAATACAATAAAGGTAACAGTCGTTTATAACAGACCAAATGCCGATTCGCATGAAGCGGGGATTTACCGCCTACAAGAAAAGGAATTCCCCGAACTTCGGCGCTCAATAGCTAAATAAAATAAAGACCCGTCGTGCGTCGTTATAACAGGTTGGTTCCGCCACTATAAGCTAAATTAATGGGTCACTATATCAGTTCGTCGTTACATGCGATATCGCTCGCCGTTATAACCGATTACTTGGACCAATTTAACTTAAATTATTGGTCGCAATATAAGTACGTCGTTATATGCGATGTCGTTATAGGCAACACGTCTTCAATGCATTTAGCATAGAACTCAGTCGGGACTTTAATATGTCGTCGCTATAACCGATATGTCGTAATATCCGATATCGTTAAGTTCTCAGAAGGTAGGCTATGGAAAAATTTTAAATTTTGGCAGCTAACTAAAGACGATTGGGGCAATTCGCGCAAAATATTTTCAAAATGGCGGCACTTCCGGTTATACCGGAAGTAGACGGCAACTTTCTTTTTTTAAATAGAACACCCTATATATTATCGAATTATTGGATTCCTCAAAAAATTCTAGGTATATTTCATGTATAATATCCTATACCTAAGTTGAACTGTTTTTGAGATATTTTGAATTTTACGTAAAAAATGACGTTTGCAGGTCTAGACATAACTATAAATATCTGCTTATCGAAGTCTCTATTATTTATTTGCGGTTGGCTTCCTTGTCCAAAAGGATCCACTTTAGTGGCCTGTGCTGATATTTTTATAATAAATAAATATAGGATGATCAAAAACTGACATTATAAATATACCCTAAAAAATCGTTAAGTTACTTTTTTCAAACGGAAACCCCCAATTTAAAATATCTTATTTAGCACTTAAAATAAGGGTGACTTTGTATAAAGTTGTCTATTCCAAAAATTTGTAGTTTTTGAGTTATTGACGATTTAACATTTTTTATTCTAATAATGCCAGACGGCTTCTAAGTTTTCTTGTTAGTTGGCCGTGGTAGGGAGGCCTGGCGAGAACAAAACCAATTGGTTACTATAGAAACGTAATATTTATTGTCGTTTAACAATTACCTACGAAAATATTATTTATTTATTATAGTAATTATAATAATTATTAAACTAATAATCATGCCGGGGCGATTAAATTACACACACGAGGATTATTTGAATTTGTTTATTATCTATGTGGGAATCTAACAGAGTTTTAACAAGAACATGCCAGATATTTGCTGATAGATATCCAGATAAACAGAAACCGTCACCGAACAGCGTTAAACAAATGTTGGAAAACTGTAAAAATTTTAGAAACGTCAAGACAAAAATTAATAAGAGGAAGCCCATTGTTGATAATGAAAATGTCGAGATTGCAATTCTGGGATATTTTGCAGCATATTCAATGACATCCCTAAGAAACGTGGCAAGACAATCAGGAATCTTGAGGAACTCAGTGCATAGGATTCTGTTAAAACATAACTTCCAACCTTATTTAATATCATTGGTTTAACATCTAAAAGACATTGATTTGCCAAAAAGAGTACAGTTTTGCGAGTTTATTTTAACAATGGTACAAGATAACCCTAGAGTTTTGGACAATATAATTTGGACCGATGAAGCAAAGTTTACTAAAAATGGCCTTTTCAATAGACACAATTCCCATTTTTGGAGTGATTCGAATTCTTATGCAGTAAGATCGCGGAACTTTCAAGAATCCTGGCAATTTAATGTATTTTGTGAAGTAAGGAACGATGAAATAATAAAACTGCCTAAACACAAGGACTTTTTTAATGAAAAATAATCTATTAAGGTAATATTACAATAAATTTTTTTATCAATTTAGCGTCAATCCAAAATTAGATAAATTATTAGGAAATATTATTACATAAATAAATTAAATTAAATTATTTATATAGGTCACACTACACTACTTCATACAAATACTGGTCCACATACCGTAACACATCATATCTAAAAAAATATATCGTCCCAAGTTTTATAGGAAAGTTATCTTTAGTTAGATATTTACAAGCTATTTATACAGGGTACTTTAGAAAGTCATAAAATACTAAATCTTCTTTTTTTTATTGAGCACTCTTCAGATTAAATTAATTGAATTTTGACGTATTTTGTTTCTTCTTAAATCAATAAATCGATGCATATTATCAAAGCATTTCTTTCCATAAAATTATGTCTAATAAACTTTTGTAGGAAAAAGATATCTGAATATTCTTGAAGAGTTGGACAACGAATATTTAAGTAATTAACCTTTGGTAGAATGTAGTCAAATTTTCTACCAACACGAAGGCGCCCCATCACATAGAACCGTTGCAGTTACTAACTTTTTACAAGCTACGTTTTACGACCAGTGGATTGTCAATAATGGACCTTTCCTGAGGCCTCCTAGTTTCCGCGATCTGACAGTCTTAGACTATTTTATATGGGGAACGATAAAAGGAATCGTTTATTTTAATCCAGTAACAACGAAAGAGGACAGGGACGCGTTCGAAAGTTTATCTCCAGCTTCAATTAGGGCGGCCACCCACGAGGGACTTATTCGGACATGCGAAAAATGTTTGGAAGCACAAGGTGGACATTTTCAACATTTATTGAAAAAATAAGTTGTGCTCTTGTGTAGACTAGACTATAATAGGAATAGGCTTTCTTTAATTAATTTTTGTCTTCACGGTTTCAACATTTTTATAGTTTTCCAACATTTGTTTAACGCTGTTCGGTGACGGTTTCTGTTTATCTATCAGCAAATATCTGGCATGTTCTTATTAAGATTCCCCATAGATAATAAACAAATTCAAATAATCCTCGTGTGTGTAATTTAATCGCCCCGGCATGATTATTAGTTCAAAAATTATTATAATTACTATAATAAATAAATAATATTTTAGTAGATAATTGTCAAACGACAACAAATATTACGTTTCTATAGTAACCAATTGGTTTTGTTCTCGCCAGGCCTCCCCGTCACGGCTAATTAACAAGAAAACTTAGAAGCCGTCTGGTATTATTAGAATAAAAAATGTTAAATAGTCAATAACTCAAAAACGACAAATTTTTGGAATGGACAACTTTATACAAAGTCACTTTTACGTTAAGTATTAAATAAGATAAAAATTGGGGGTTTCCATTTGAAAAAAGTAACTTTTAACGATTTTTTAAAATATATATATATATTATATATATATATATATATATATATATATATATATATGTCAGTTTTTGATCACCCTATATTTATTTATTATAAAAATATCAGCACAGGCTACTAAAGTGTACCCTTTTGGACAAGGAAGCCAACCGCAAATAAATAATAGAGACTTCGATAAGCAAACGTCATTTTTTACATAAAATTCAAAATATCTCCAAAATAGTTGAACTTAGGTATAGGATATTATATGCGAAATATACCTAGAATTTTTCGAGGAATCCAAAAATTCGATTATATAAAGGGTGTTCCGTTTAAAATAAGAAAGTTGACGTCTACTTCCGGTATAACCGAAAGTGCAAAAATTTCAAATTTTTTTAAAGCCTACTTTCTGAGAAATTGATCGCTGCAGTTCGTCGTGGGACACCCTGTATGTAAAAATTCATAACGAGGGACGTTCCGGGTAAAGGAAATTTACCATTTTTTTAAAATCTTGAGGGGTGCTTCAAACTGTCAATTAGCCTAGAGTCCCAGGAAAATCACGATACGCCACTGCCTGACAATATCAACTATTCGTAGTTAGGCACCTAAGTACGGTAATCAATTGTGTGAATAAAAACAAAATAAAATGTTTTAAAAAGTTTTCCTGTGTGATAAACGACATATAGCATTATCTTTTGCAATCCTGACAAAAGTAATCAGTCAGTTGATTAGCTTTGGCAGTTTGAACAATGTGTTTTGAGGAGGCCTTTCGTATTTTTACAGATCCAATGGGTGCTAATGTTCCAAACTTGAGAGAGTTGGGTGAAGTGATAAAGGGTCATTTGACGCCTACTGAAAAGGTTGTGGGTAATGAGGTTTTCACATTGACAGTCCCAGGGGAGAATTATGGATCTTTATTGTTGAGGTATCTATTTCTACCGCCTTTAAAATTACCCTTTGATTACTCAGAACTGAGTATTTGATATTATTTAATTATAATTATTACAATAATTAATTAGTAAGGAACTGTGGTTTTGATATTAGTTGAGTACCTTTAGAACTAATTCATTTTTATCGGCTTCAGAATAGGAGAGTATCAATTCGACCATATGTATTTTTTATGACCAATTTAGATGAAACTGTTAGGAAGTTTTCCAATTGCAAGAATATTGACAAAAAAAATAAAATTGCGTAATGAGACCATTTTGAAAGTTATATTTTGACACCCACTTATATCAAAATACAAGAGTTCTAACCACACTACACCACAATTTGTTACGTTCTGGACGCGTGTTTCGCTAACCAATTTAGCATCATCAGCAGATGATATAAACTAAAGTAACTTATCCTAACCGAGACTATTTATGTAAATGTGGTCACACTTGGTTACACCCGACTGCACCATTGTCAAGTAAGCAATAGAGGGGGCTATAGGGAATAGGCCCTGTGTCTTTATTTAGTGCTTTCTTACCACATTTAACTATTTCTATACTCTCAAATGCATCCAATAATCTATTATTAGATACATTTTTAATCAACTTAAGATTATTTATTCCTATTCGGTGACTGTTTTCCAAAGCATGTTGGGCAACGCTTGACTTTTCTGTTCTTCCGTATCTTAAATGTGCCATGTGTTCTTTAAAACGAATGTTTATGGAGCGTTTAGTTTGCTCCACATATTTGAGATCGCAGTCATTACAGTTAATTTCATAGATGCCACTCCTCTCCCTCAAGTCGACTTTGTCTTTGGGGTTTCCAAGGAGATTTTTCAAACTGTTCTCCGTTTTGTAGGCTACTCTAAAACCTACTTTTTTAAATACTTTTTCTAGACCTCTCATATATCTGGGATCATATGGGATTACTATGAATTTATTGGAAGCCCAGGTGTTTGAAGAGTAGTGGCATCGTTTAATATTTTCTTATGCTTATGTCATTATATCCATTACTTTTAGCTATATATTTTTTTATGTAAGCTCATTGTTTCCTAGTGTACCCATACCACTAGTTTTAGAGTACCTAAATGAACTACTTAAAATCAATAATTTGAAGAAAGAAATTATTGATGAATATTTACTTTACACAAAATTATATATGAATCAAAATTTTTTTCAGTTCAACAATAAATATTATAAACAACTTGAGGGACCTGCGATGGGCAATTGCTTATCTCCGTTTCTTGCAAATTTGTTTATGGGCAGATTAGAAACCCAATTCAAAAAAAGAACTTAAGTATTTCCCAAGGGTGTGGTATAGATACGTAGACGATATATTTGCTATTTTTGATACTAAAACAGAAAATTTGAACACTTTCTTAGAAACATTAAACAATAAATATCCTTCCAATAATTTTACGTTCGAAAAGGAGAACAATGGGCAATTACCTTTTCTCGACACGTTAGTTATTAGAAATAACGATAAATTAGAATTTGATATTTATAGGAAATTTACTAATACTGAAAGGTATATAACACCCTACTGAGTTCATTGCCGTCAACACAAAATGGAAGCATTCCATTTCTTAACTCACAGGTAAAAGTATTTAAAAACGTAGGTTTTAGAGTAGCCTACAAAACGGAGAACAGTTTGAAAAATCTCCTTGGAAACCCTAAAGACAAAGTCGACTTGAGGGAGAGGAGTGGCATCTATGAAATTAGCTGTAATGACTGCGATCTAAAATATGTTGGGCAAACTAAACGCTCCATAAACATTCGTTTTAAAGAACACATGGCACATTTAAAATACGGAAGAACAGAAAAGTCAAGCGTTGCCCAACATGCTTTGGAAAACAGTCACCGAATAGGAATAAATAATCTTACGTTGATTAAAAATGTATCAAATAATAGATTATTGGATGCATTTGAGAGTATTAGTAGAAATAGTTAAATGTGGTAAGAAAGCACTAAATAAAGACAGAGGGCCTATTCCCTATAGTCCCCTCTATTGTTTACTTGTAGTGTGGTGTAGTGTGGTTAGAACTCTTTTATTTTGATCTATCTTCCACCACAGGATCCACATATAGCTTTTATTAAGAGTTATATCAAAAAATGGTAAACACAAAAGATTGTCCCGAGCATATGATAGAAATGACGGCCTAATTACAAAGAGTTCACGATACGGGTAGTGTAAACGTCCGTCAAACTAGTCGTGGGCCTGAAAGGCAAATAACCCCCGAAAATCTCGCAACAAGTTGGATTTTCTAATTGGACCATTCATCGTACCCTTCGTGAAAACCCTCTGTACACTTATCATGTGCAGCTAGTACAGGCTTTGACTTTAAAGAACATTCCCCGAAGAGAAGAATTTTCCCGGTGGTTTCTCCGAAAAAAACAAGAACACGAAAATTTTACTTTAAACATACTGACAACCGATGAATGTTGTTTTACGAGAGATGGCATTTTAAATTATCATAACACTCGCACCTGGGCTCAACAAAATCCACACACCGTTCAACAAGGCCGATTTCAATACCGGTTTTCAATAAATATTTGGGCTGGAATAATCCACAGTCAGTTACTCGGACCTGTTGAACTACCAAGGCGTTTAACAGGAGAGGCATACCTCCAATTTTTAACTAATAACTTGCCAACTCTTTTTAGCTCAGCGAGCCAGTGCTGCTGGTTTCTTCACGATGGAGCTCCCGCCCATATTCATGGGAATGTGTTACAACATCTGGATAATACGTTTGCTAATAGGTGAATAGATCGAAAAAATATCCTCCGAAGTCACCAGACCTAAACCCCCTTGATTTTTATTTTTGGTGTCACATGAAAACAGTGTATAATAGGGTTGAAATTGAAAATGGAGATGACCTTAGAAACCGCATTTTTTGCTGCAGCGGAACAAATTAGACAAAGACCTAATATTCTTGAATCTGTTCAAAAAAATTGGCTTCGCCGTATTCGTGCGTGTTTAAATAGTTCTGTAGTCATTGTGTGTGAATTACCCCTAGTTCTATAAAGAGAACGACAGACAGACCAACAAACTGACGGAAATGGGAGAACAAGTTTTTTGGGATCCAGGGCCCCAAAAACGCAACAAGTAAAAATTAAAAGAATCATACTTTATTATAACAATTTGAGACAGACTGTATATCTGTGAAGAAGTGCAGTGACAATGCAAAACCGTTGACAATATAACTATTTGTAGTTAGGCTCCTAAGTATGGTTAGTTTATGAACTTTGTAAATATAATAATATAATTATCTCTTTGCATTCCTCGGAAAAGTAATCAGTCAGTTGCCGATAAACATTTGCAGTTTAAACAATCTGCTTTGGGACCGTTCGTGTTTTGCCGGATCCAATGGGTGGCAATGTTCGAAACTTGAGAGATCTCGGTGAACTGTTAAAGGGTCATTTGAGGTCCAATGAAAAAGTTGTCGATAACGAAATTTCCACATTGACAACCCCAGGGGAGAATTATGGATCTTTATTGTTGAGGTATCTAGATTAAATGCTATTTCTACTGCCTACTATAACCTCATAAATCGTTAATTAAAAAGAAGTAAAAATAATAAAAATTAAGAAAAATGTATAAAAAATCGGTAAATTTCCTTTACCCGGAACTTCTTTCGTTATGAATCTTTCCTTAGGAATAGTTAAAGTGTGACCCAATTTGGTTCACTAGTCATTACTGTGTTTCCAAATTTTGTTTTTTGGGAGGCATATGTCACATACTCTTGGGCATAATTCAAAATAAATTCAATAAGCCATTTTGTTCAGTCATGTTGAATTCCTACCAGTTTATCTCTACATCATATATAATTTTTCTGCAAATTTTAAAAACAGTTAAATAATACTTTTTTTACGTTAATTTTTTAAGAATTTTATTTGGCAGCCATTTTGTTCCGCGATTTTGAATTCGTACCACAACTTTACCAGTTTATCTCTATATCACATTTAATCCTTGCACAAAATTTGAAATTAATCTAATAAGATTAGAGGTAAATTCAATAGTTAGTTTTTTTAGTAATAATTTTTTAACGTTTCACAAGAGCGCCATCTTGTTCCAGCATATTGAATTCTTACCAAAATATCATCAGGTACAGGGTGGTCCACTTAAGATGCTCCTATACTTTATCTCAATAAATAAGACACTGAGAAAAAAAGTTAAATACAAAAAGTATTTGACCCTAAGTATGTTTTTTATTTATAATATTTTTATGTATACAGGGTGTTCCATTGTGCCAGGACAGTAACCAACTTTTTTTAATGAAATGGTATGAACATTTTTAGAAATTCTAATTCTACGCTTGATTTTGAGTATTTTTTGCCATCATAGGATACGAAATTTTGAGTAGTTTTTGAGAAAAATTAACTTTTCTAATTTTTTTCGGAAAACAGGTTTTTGGAAAAATGTGATTTTTGCAGGATACAACAACCGATACTCCCGTAGGGCTAATGCTGGACTCTTATTATTTCTTATGTAACATTCATGAAGATTTAAACGCTCTTGGACACTGTATAAAGAAAAATGTTCATACCATTTCATTAAAAAGAAAAAACTTGGTTACTGTCCTGGCACAATGGAACACCCTGTATACATAAAAATATTATAAAAAAAAAACAAATTAGGGTCAAATACTTTTTGTATTTAACTTTTTTTTCTCAGTGTCTTATTTATTGAGATAAAGTATAAGAGCATCTTAAGTGGACCACCCTGTACAGGGTGTCCAGATTTGGTTGCAAAAGCAGGGTATCTCGCTTATTTTTAAAGATAGAACCTTGCGGTTTTCACGAACCTGAGCTAATTTTTTGTGAAACTCATGAAGCCGTAAACAAAATTTTCATAGCCTTCTTCGTTTATGAGATACAGGGCGAAATAGAAAAATTTGCATTTTGGGACCCCCCTCGTATCTCGGTTATCCTTTAACTTAACGCAAAGGGAAAAATTGCTGCTTATGCAGTTTTTTACGCTGGATCCAGTGGCGTAGTCATATTTTTCATTTCAGTTGTTATTTTTCAAATATGACCCAAAGTTTTTTTTTAAATGGGCACCCTGTATATTTCTCCAGAAATTGATTTTTCCTTTTAAAAGCTTCTCAAAAATATATAATAGTATGGGTCTATTTTAATAAACAAGAACAAAAATCCTAATTTTTATAATTATCATCCCAAATTTTGCAGTAGGCCATGCAAAACGATGCCGTTTTCTTTTGTTTTCTTGGAAGCAAATCACATTTCCCAATTTTGTACGCGTATATAAAATATAGCGCTAGTTTTTTGTATTTATTTATTGTGTAAAAATATATTTGTATTATTATAGAAGAAAACCAAACTTTCGAACGTTATGAAAAGTACGATATGTTAGCTTGTTTTATACTAAGTAATGAAAATGTTGAAGCTGCTTCTGAGATGTATTTTAATAAGTAAATAGTTAATTATTAGGTATGTTGAAATACTATTGCTTAATTTTTATTTAGATATCCAGAAAGGAGGCAACCTAATATATCCACTTTTTATCGGATAAAAAAGAATTTACTTAATCACGGATCATTTATCAAACCTCGTACGAAAACATATAATAAAGAAAATCGGGAGGCTGAGGAAATTACGGTTTTGGCTAATGCAGAAGCTTACCCTACAAACTCTTGTAGGGCCAGTGAAAAGAGCATAGGGATTCCAAAAACTAGAGTTCAAGAAATTCTAAAAAAGCACAAATACTACCCATACAAATTTAGGCTCGTGCAGCACTTACAGCCAGGGGATGCAGAGCGTCGGGTAGTCTTCTGCAATTGGTTTCGAGAAAGATGCAATATGTTTAGAGATTTTGAAAGGAAGGTAATATGGTCAGACGAAGCACATTTCAGTAATTCTGGTATACTCACTAGGCACAATAGTAGATTCTGGTCCCAGGAAAATCAACACCAAATATTTCCCAGAAGACAGCAGAGCAGGTTTGGTCTAAATGTGTCTTGCTTCATATTAGGAACACATATAAAATTTTATATATTTGAGGGAAATCTAACAGCCAATCGCTATATAGAAATTTTAGAGGCAGCTATACCTGAATTACTTGACGATGTTTCTCTAGCGCAAATTAATGAAATTTATTTTCAACAGGACGGTGCTCCTGCACACAATTCTGGAATGACGAGATTATTTCTAGACAATAATTCTACCAATCAATGGATCGGAACAAATGGACCTATAAGATGACCCCCTAGGTCCCCAGATTTGTCGATTTTAGATTTCTTTTTATGGGGATATCTGGAAAATAGAACATACAAAGACCACTATGATCATGTCAAAGATTTAGGAAATGCAATAAGAGAAAATTGTCGCTATTTACAAAATCATCCCGTTATTTTGCTTAATTCCCTAAAATGAATACGAAAATTGTGCGAAGCATGTATAGAATAAAATGGAAATCAGTTTGAACAGTTCTTTTGATTTCCTTGGTTACTGTAGTTCTTATACGACAGTTGATTTTTTCTGAAAGGCTTGTTACATAATAATTTATTACTGTTTTGTTCTTGTGTTACATAAATCTAGGTAGGTGGTACTTTTTTGGTGCGAAATTATCAATACATATTTTGATAAATAGATTTAATTACATATTTATTTTGATTTACTGTTAGGATGCAGATATTGTTAACGACTTTAAATAAAAGGCAGCATTGTTTTGCATGGCCTACTGCAAAATTTGGATTTTTGTTGTTGTTTATTAAAATAGACCCATACTATTATATATTTTTAAGAAGCTTTTAAAAGGACAAATCAATTTCTGGGCAAATATACAGGGTGTCCTATTTAAAAAAACACAACTTTGGGTCATATCTAAAAAATAACAACTCAAATGAAAAATATGACTACGCCACTGGATCCAGCGTAAAAAACTGCATAAGCAGCAATTTTTCCCTTAGCGTTAAGTTAAAGGATAACCGAGATACGAGGGGGGTCGCAAAATGCAAATTTTTCTATTTCGCCCTGTATCTCATAAAGGAAGAAGGCTATGAAAATTTTGTTTACGGCTTCATGAGTTTTACAAAAAATTAGCTCAGGTTCGTGAAAAGCGCAAGGTTCTATCTTTAAAAATAGGCGAGATACCCTGCTTTTGCAACCAAATCCGGACACCCTGTACATTCCTAAATGACCCTTAATTTTTGACTAAAACTTGAAATTAATCCGATAATCCGACACAACATATTTTTTGGCATCTAGGGACGCTAAAACGTAAAACATAAGGGTGATTTTTTCACGATTACAAATATTTTATTTGATCGCTATTTTGTTCCGACATCTTGAATTAGTACCACGGTTTTACTAGTTCATCTATACATTACAATTAGTTATGGCACACAATTTGAGATCATTGAAATAAATAGTTTTTCCGGCCGAATTTTTAAACCACTTATTAAGACGCGTTTTTGTTCCGCCATCTTGGATTAGTACTGAAATTTTACCAGGTGATTTCTACATAATACTCGATTTTTACACAAAATTTGAGACAAACTGAACAAGCAGTTTTTAAGGAATATTTTATTTTTAATTCACTAGGCCGCCATTTTGTTTCGCCATATTGGATTTTTACCAAAATGTTACCAGGTCATCCCCATATAACTCGTAATTTTTTACTAAAATTTAACAGACATACCGACGGAATTGAGAAAAACTTGTTTTTTTGGCATCTAGCGATCTTGAAACGTAAAGATTTGAATTTAAACTAATTTTTTTAAATTGACTTACGAATTCGGCGTCAAACCACCGTTTCATTACTAAGATCTGTGTACCTGATATTATATAATTATAATTGTTGTAATAATTAGGTACTAAGGAATGTGTATTTGATATTAGTAGATGTTCTTTAGAACAATACTTTTCAAGTTACTTCAAAAAAGGAGAAGTTTATCAATTTGACTCTATGTATTTTTTATGTATGTACACTAATTATTCTGGGATACTTTAATCAATTTAGACGACATTTCCAGGAAATGTTTATGGTAGTGCCGGAGTAGTCACATCAACAGTTATCGAAATATGTTTATCTAAATAAAACATAAAACACATCAGGAAATTAAATAAGAAAACTACTTTATTAAATTTTGAAAATGTCCAACATTTACAGCTCTATAATGCCCTAGACGATGGAAAAACTCTTGTTGCACATCAGTAACTGTATCACATTGAATATTTCTTATAACGGTTCGAATACGATCCTTAAGAATTTCAATAGTATGTGGCTTATTTTTATACACTTCGTTTTTCACATACCCCCAAAGAAAAAAGTCTAACGGGCTTAAGTCCGGCGATCTTGCCGGCCACTCTATTGTCCCACGTCGCCCAATCCATCGTCTCGGAAAGGTTTCATTTAAGTATCTCCTGACATCAGCTGCAAAATGGGGTGGTGCCTCATCCTGTTGATACCATAACAGTTCACTGGGAAGATCCGGATCGTTTACATTAGGATGTAGGGTAGCTAATGCTGGTATAAGATTCTCTTCCAAAAATTGAAGATACATTTGCCCCGTTAGTGAGGAATCAAAGAAATATGGACCTATAACTTTATTGCCTACAATACCTACCCATACATTAACACATTGACGATACTGTGTATGACTTTCCCTGTACCAGTTAGGATTTTCTTGTGTCCAGTGTCTAAAATTTTGTTTATTTACTTCTCCATTGAGACAAAACGTTGCCTTATCTGTGAAACAAATTCTTTTGACAAATAATGGATCATGATTACACATGTTGGTCATAATTTCGCAAAACTCGTTTCTGCGATCTGAATCATCATTTATTAATTCTTGAACGAATTTCACTTTATAGGGATAAAAATTTTCTTTTTTCAAAAATTTGGAAACTGTTGTTTGATGTATATCATTATCATAGGCTGCGTCAATAGTTGAGGAATGTGGATTATCTTGAAAAGTTAAGAGAACGTCTAGTTTCTTTTCATCTGAGATCCTAGGGCGACCTTTTCAAAGCGGTCCGTAACACTACCAGTATCCGTCCATTTCCTTTCTATTTTGCTCACTGCAGACTGAGTAATAGGTTGCCTATGAGGATATCTGTTGTTAAACAGCTGACAAACTTCTTTTTGTGTCCTAGTCTTACCACCAGTACCAAGCATTATTAGAATTTCAATTCTATCTTTCTCTGTTAAACGCATAGTCAATATTTGAAATCAAAATGGCAGATCGTAAATAAATTATATGACTTGTCAACACAGTGACAGTGGCAAAGTCGTTTTTCTTTGGGATTACGCGACAGACATAGGCAGGGTATACAAATGTCCGATAGGTTATTAAATACACAGGGTTTATTTAGATAAGAATATTTCGATAACTGTTGATTTTCAGTATAGGTTATGTTATACCAAAAATGTCTAGAATTTCATAGAGAATTCAAATCATCTTTTGTCCAAATTTAAATGCATCTTGGCACAAAAGCTTTGAGGTAAAGGGTTAACACATTTTTTTGAGCTGTGTATTCAGTGATTCAGGCATAAACTAAACAAAATGTATTTAATTTTTATTAAAATTATTATTATTAAGTTATTTTTAATAAAACATAGGCTAGGTTTTATAATTTTCAACAGCATTGAGTATAGCCTCTTTTAGTTCAACGGCAGGTCCCGATTCTCTTTCAGATACGATTTTCGCATTTGGAAACATCCCGGATTCTCCAGCAGTAGCGTAAACTTATTGAAAAACTCTTCTATCTGGTACCCCCCAGACACATGGCATATCTGCATATTCGAGATGCGAGAATTTCACAGGCTTAATGACGAACTTAGATCTAATGATTCTTAAATGATTGAAGCCTGGGTTATAGATTGAAAATTTTTGCGTCTTGCGTCGCCGTTTCCGCTGTCCTTGAAGTTTACTTAACGCAAAGCAATGCGTACGGTTATATTTTTACCGCCATCCGTTTGAGTTTCCGCTAGCCGTCGAAAAGGTGGCGACTTTGACATGCGGCTGGTGAAAATCGACGTTTGCGTTAAGCTGCAACCAATGAAATTGTTGGATTTTAGAGAGTCTTTTTCAAACGTTCGTCCTTCATAATAAATTTGACATTAATATATACACATAACATCCTCGTCCATTTAGAAAAACTGCTTGGGGTCATTGTCTTTAATTTTAAGAAAATGCTTGTAGTTGTTTTGAGTATTTCCACCCCAATTAACAGGCCGCCATCTTCTAGAGATGGCAAAGGCGAGTCTTTTTATTGAGTTAAGTCAGTCGAGTCGTCAGCATTAAATGAATCGTGTCACTGACTCGAGTCATCGAGTCATTTATCGGAGCGGAGCTAGTTATTCCCCGGATTCTGAACGCAACGTAGATGTGTTTAGTTGATATGATATTTTAATCATTGGTATTATTCGCAATCATTAACAGTGTGCCCTTGAATAATATTTTGAAAATTAAAAGTTAACTAGCAATGTCAAGATTAGAAAAACAAACGAGTGTAGTGTGGGAATACTTTACTTGTATAATTCCTTAAGTTATAAGTTTTGTTTGCTAAATACTTAAATAAATATATTTTGTAATGTTCTTATCGTTGTTATAGTTTATTTATAATGTATTAATTTTATTCTATTATTATCTGAAAGTCTGGGGTGCAAATATAAATTACACTCATTTATAATCATTATTGATTAACATCGAATAAAATTGTGTTTCTTTTAGTATTAAGAATAAAAAATAGGCGAATGAAAACACAACTTTGGGCAGCAGTGCTTTTTTTTTACTCTCTGTATATATAAAAATATCATATAAAAAAATGTAAATTAGATGCTACAACTTTCATATTTATTATTTTTATTCTAAAATGTAAAGAAAAAAGTTAATTGGGGGTAACTTTTATAATGGGTCATCCTGTAGATATTTTAACTTTTTCAATTTTTGCAAACTTCTCGTAACCGCCCTATAGTTAATTATGTAATTACTTTGACATAATTTTGATAGGCATGGTGAAAAATCAAAGGAACCAGCTACCCGAAGCTGCACTATTTGCACTACAAATTAAGAAGTGCTAATTTAAAAAAATTGGTAAATTTCTTTACTTTGTTTTAGGTGTTCCATTTGTTGGGGTTAGGATCCAATAAAAAAACAAAAGCCTTTTTTTAAAATGTCGACGTTTCGCAATTTTATTGTTGCATCCTCAGGACACATGCAGGTCATATGCATGAAACCAATATTATCAGTCTTTACCTACTAAGTCATTTATTTTACTCAAAAATGTAATACAGAGCTGTACCAAAAAGTTGGGATTATTTGAAGGAGTAGAAAGACATGTAGGCAGCGCCCCCTATAAGTAAGAGCTATACTAAGATTAGATTTGAATTCGTCATACCAAAAAAACCCCGGATAAAAATTTTCACTCCAATATTTACATTATCATACAAATAAAATTAAATAAAAACTTTTGCACCCTGTATCTCGAGAACGAAGGCCTTGCAGACACATATGTATATGGACTTTTATGTTTATTTTTGGGTCCTGAAGTCTTGACATTTCCTCATGAATCACCCTGTATATAAAATATGTTATGTTTGTGGTGAAATCTGTTACTGGAAAGTTCTGGGTAAACGCAGATTTTTTATCATTTGTTCTTTTAATGTACATAAAACTTATTTTCGATTTAATAATGATAAAAAATGCATTTTTTTTTTCAGAATAGTGATTAAAATTAAAGACATCAAGAATGGCACTGAAAGAACTTTAGACGCAGTGGCAAAAGTTATGCCTGAAAGTCAGAAGATACAAGAGCTATTTGACACTCAAATAACCTTTAGGTAAGCGGTGTCTTATAGAAGGGCGTCTCTTTTACTATTTTTGTATTCAGATCTTTGTGATTATTTTCACTATTATCAATTTAAATCTGAAACCGAATTATTCTGTTCTTGACATTGTGTTACCTGATGTTTTTCTTTCAGAAATGAATACAAATATTACTCTACGATAATACCAATCTTGGATAAACTTCTGAAGAGCAAGGGTTTTGAAGATGGCGCCAATTTTGCTGCCCCTTTTTATGGGGGAAGATTGAATCTCGACAACAGCGAACGAGTAGACGAAGACGGCATCATTTTAATGGCTAATTTGAAATCAGCAGGTACATACTTTACACTATAACATAAGTTATGTACCGTATTTAAGTTTTAAAGTTCTAGTTCTATATATTATATTGAAATTGCACATCGGCATCTTGTACAAACATTACAAGTTTATTCCTATATCACATGTAATTTTTGTACAAAATTTGAATCCAAATGAATAAAAAGGTTTTTAACGCTGATTTTTTAAACATTTTTGTGCGCCACTTTGTTCCGCCATCTTCAATTGAAACTAAAATTTTACCAGTTCATCTATGAAAACATTTTGAAACAAAAGATTGCCACTCGCAATGCCACGTGTTATCGTTTAAATCGGGTTATGTTTAAATCTTTAAATTGCCTGATTTATTTCGTTTTTTACGTTCGTGGGTATTTCTAAACTACCTACTTAATATGGCGATGTTACAATAAAAGAAAAATAATTGGATATGATAAAACTTTATTTCAGAGCTGACAGAAATACAAAAGTTTCAGCAAAATTCCGGAATGACATCAATAAAACCAGATACATTTTAGATTCTTCACTAAAAACTTATTAGCTTATGACTCTTTTGAAAACGTAACCCAAAATTTATACAAAAAATAATGAAACTTTTTTATAATAATTTTTACTACACTAACAGTATCTTAAGAAAATTAAAAAAAAACTGTCAAAGGAAAATGTAAACAAAATGACGGCACATGCCTCCCTCTATTTTCCAGACGTTTTTCGCACTTCTCTGTCACTTTACGAATAAATCTTCTTAATGTGTTTCTGTTTATTGTAGTAAAAACGTCTCGTACCCTGTCTTTCAATTCCTGACGATGGAAAACTCATAAACCTCATTTTTGACGTATTCCCATAAATAAAAATCGGGGGGTATGATGTCCGGTGATTTGGCCGGCCACCTAATGGGACCAATATTGGATTAATATTATCGGCGAAAGTATTTCTGAGGTCCTCCATCACCTATCTGGACAGCCATCTTGCTGGAACCACATTATACAGGGTGTCCCGAATTGCAGTGTTCAAACTTTAACAGCGCCTTCTGCATTCAAAATAAGCCCTGATTTTCTATATAAACATATATCGGCAAATGCTTCGTTTTCGAAATACAGGGTGTTAAAGTTTTAAGAAAAAAATTGTTATTTAGTCATAACTTTTTTAGTACTTGAGATATTGTTATTAAATTTGGTTAACAGCATTTGAGTAACAAAAGGCATTTTTTGATTTGAAATATTTTTTAATTCTTTATCAGTGGCGTCCGTACAGGTTTTTTTATTGAATATTCTTGAAGAAAAAATGATATGCTACTGCTTTTTCTGAAAACAAAAATCATTCCTAAAATCCCCACTCAGTTTGGAACAAATTTGATCCCTTGTCTTTTTTTCGTGCGATGCAAGGATTTCGAGTTAAAAACTAAAAACTATTTTTATGTATGGCGTAGTTAAAATTTCCATTATTGTTAATTATTTCAGTGGCAAAACCTTTAACATCTTGGTATTCCATGATTGCATTTTTGTGACAATTGAACAATTGCTAGTTTCGTCTTTAAAGTGTGACACTTGAGTTTTTAGAGTAAATAAATGTCAGGTACATTACAGTTTATACAAAAAGGTAATTATCAGTCTAACTAGTGATTTCAAAATGGTGTTATTCAGTAACTTTGAGTATGCTGATATTCATTTCGTTTATGGTTTCTGTAATGGAAATGCAAATGCAGCAGTACGGGAATACCAACGAAGATTTCCAAATAAAAGATTACCTTGCAAACAAGTGTTCATTAAAACGCATTTAATGTTTAGGAATTGTGGACTCAAAAAGAATCCGAGAAACGAAGGTAGGAGAAATGAACAATATCGAAACGTAATTTTAAATAAGTTTGACAACGATAGGACATTAAGCCTACGAAGAGCAGCTCATAATTTACAAGGCAACGCAGTTTTTGTTTCTAAAAATAAGGTTCATCGCGTTTTGAGAAAAGATCACAGGAAGCCATTTCAGATGCAGCCAGTTCAAAACTTACAACCTGGTGATGCCGAAAAACGTGTCGGTTTTTGCAATTGGTTTTTGCGCCAAATAGAGGAAGACGAGAACTTCTCAAAAAAAATTTTATGGACTGATGAAGCCACATTTACCCGAAGCGGCTCAAAAAGTTTCCATAATTTACGAATCTGGAGCCATGACAATCCACGTGTTGTACGAACTAGAGCATTTCAGCAAGAATTTTCTGTTAATGTTTGGTGTGGTGTAATAAATGAAATTTTTTGCGGGCCCCATATTCTACCACCACGCCTAGATGGACAGTTATTTAATGATTTTCTGCAAAATGAGTTATTTCAATATCTAGAAAATATTGCTCTAAATCTTAGAAACGAATTCTGGATTCAAATGGACGGGGCTCCCGCGCATTTTGCACTTGTAAATCGCGAGTGGTTAAATAATAATTATCCAGAACGGTGGATTGGACGATTAGGAGCTACAGCCTGGCCACCACGTTCCCCTGACCTCACACCTGTCGACTTCTTTGTGTGGGGTTATTTGAAAAATTTAGTTTATTCCAGACCAGTTCATACAAGAGAAGAACTGATTCTAAGGATAGAGCAAGCCTGTGAAACTTTGCGAGCCAATACGAATTTTATACGCCATGCCACTGACACAGTTAAGAGCAAATGCCGAAAATGTGTCGAAGTTAGAGGAGCTCATTTTGAGCAATTATTGTGAATTTTAAGGCCCACATTAATCCTTAATGATATTTAAAGTGCTCTATAAATTTTTTTCACGATCTAAGTTAATAAAAATTATGAATTCTAGTTTTTGTAAAATTAATTACGAACTTAGTTAATAAAGAGTAGTTTCTGTAAAATGAAGTATCATCTTCAAAATTGAATTAATTCTAATTACCGTTTTACAAAATGAATCGACGATTTTAGAATTATAAACTCATCTGTCATACTTTAAAGACGAACCTAGCAATTGTTCAATTATCACAAAAATGCAATCCTGGCATACCAAGAGTCGACAATGAAGGAATGATGGTAAGTACCAAGGACATTAGATTTTAATAGGTTGCCTGCTAACTTCTGCGATGTCACCCTGATAACCCAAACATAATGCAAATCTCCATTACAACGGGTCGATGACGTCATCTCTCCTTAGTTGTCAGACAAGCTTTTATTTTAGAAACCCTACATACGTTGTTCAGAAATTATGAACTCACCCGGAATGCATGAAATAAATATCGGAAACCAAATAATTTTAAAAACTTGCTGTTACAATCCCACCTTAAAGGTTTTGCTACTGAAATTAACAATAATGGAAATTTTAACTATGCCATACATAAAAATGGTTTTTAGTTTTTTACTCGAAATCCTTACACCGCACGAAAAAAAGACAAGGGATCAAATATGCTTTTCAGAAAAGGCAGTAGAGTACCATTTTTTCTTCAAGAATATTCAATAAAAAATCCCGTACGGACGCCACTGATGAAAAATTAAAAAATATTTCAAATAAAAAAATGCCTTTTGTTACTTTAGGCTGTTTACCAAATTTAATAACAATATCTCAAGTAATAAAAAAGTTATGACTAAAAAACAATTTTTTTCTTAAAACTTTAACACCCTGTATTTCGAAAACGAAGCATTTGCCGATATATGTTTATATAGAAAATTAGGCCTTATTTTGAATGCAGAATGCGCTGTTAAAGTTTAGACACTGCAATTCGGGACACCCTGTATGTAGTTCATTTGGCGGAACAGTATTTGTAATTGCTGATATGATTTGTTCCTGCAAGAGTAGCAAATATCTATTTCCATTGAAAATAAATGGCCCATTCAAACGATTGTTTAAAACACAAAAATAAAAGTTTTACTTATTTTGTTACGTCATATTGAATTCGTACCAGTTTATCCGTATATTACATTTAATAGAATAATTTTTTTTTATTGATTTAAAAAAATATTTGGCCGCCATTTTGTTCCACCATCTTGAATTCGTACCACAAATGTACCAGTTTATATCAGTTATATCAAACCGAATGGTAGTATATGTTTGAAATTAATATTACGAGTAGTTTTTTCAGGACGACTTATTAAATATTATTATTTCAAATTGTGTGTCATAACTAATTGTGGCATAGAGGAGAACTAGTAAAATGGTGGCACTAATTCAAGATGGCGGAACAAAATAGCGGCCAAATAAAATATTCATAATCTTGAAAAGTCACTCTCTCAGATTTTACATATTTTCAGGTTTTAGCATCCTAGAAGCCAAAAAATATTTTTAACAATTTCGTCGGTCCGTCTGTCTATCTGTCAGTTCATAGCATAACTTAAAAACTTCTCATCAAAGTGACTTCACATTTTAGTCTAACATTAAGGCTCATATGGGGATAATAATTTGGTAAAAATCGAATATGCTGAAATAAGATAAATAATAAATTATTACTATAAAAACTAATTATCCAATTTCCTCAAATTTTATTTTGTCCAAAAAGCAAGTGTTACATAAGAATAAACTGGTAACATATGTGTATGAATATAAGATAGCAAAACAAAATGGCGGCCTAATAAAATATTTAAAAAATCGGCCTGAAGAAACTACTCATTAGATTAATTTTAAAATGTATGCAAGCATTAAGTGTAATATAAAGAAACTGGTAAAGTTGTGGTGCGAATACAAGATGGCGTGACAAAATGGTGCCCAACTATTTTAATCAACGCAAAAAAAATCTTACTCGATTGAATGTGTTACAGGAATTAAATGGCAGGAATTCAACACGACGTAACAAAATGGCGGTTTGTCAATGAAAAAAATACTTATTGAATTTATCTTAAATTATGCCCAAAAATCAAGTATGACTAAGGTAAAATATTGGTAGGAATTAAACATGAAGGAACAAAATGGCTCCCAATAACAATCTTTGAAAAGATAGTATATATGTGTTATTAAATGAACTAAATTGGGTCAGACTTCACTATTTCTAATAAAAATAAAGATTCGTAACGAGGGATTTTTGAAATTATCTTGTTTGTTTTGTGTTTATATTTTAATTTTTAACCTATAAAGTTGAATGGTGCGCAAACTAATCTAAAAATGGTTTCGAACCTACGAATCGCCTCCGACTAGCCAGTGTAGCCTATTTATTAATTTGTCACATCAAAATGAGTGTTACCTTGAGTTAATTAAGTTTACACTAACAAACGGTCTCTTTTTCTAGGTTATGTCACCGGTGGTGAAAAAGCTGTAGGTCTCGACGTAGAATCTGTCAAATGTATTTTAGATTCCTTGGCCAAATTTCACAGCGCCGGGATTGCACTGCGACTCTTTCATCCGGCTTCTTTCAAAAGAAATGTGGAACCCTACTTTTACGGCTTCAAACCGCCCAAAGAAGTAGGCAGACTGGTAAGACTAATCTAATTCACTCAAAAAAGTTTGCAATATTATCAGTACTTAATTAGGCAGTATAAAGGGCACCAGTATACTGGCGCCACTATAAAGGAGTGCAAAACCGGGGGTTTGAAAGAGAGTTGGGAAAAAATAAAAAGAACATTTACTTTTATACAACTCGATTTTTGAATTTTTAAACATTTTGCAACGAACAAGTCACCAAAAATTTCCTAATGAAGAAAACGAGATTCGATTGATTCCATATTATCAATTAAGACATTAATTATTATCCTGAATATTAATGAGGATTGGTGTAGAAATTTGCAATAATAATAGAAAAAAACAAAAAACATAATCTTAAACGAATAATTAGGCATGCCATGAAGTATACTGGGTGGCGCAACCAAGATGGGGTGGACGATTGTGTGCAAACGGAGAGGAATTAAAAAAAAAAAATTGGGATATGATTGATAGTCAAGAACGCTGTGTTTTAAAATTATACTCATTATACAGGGTGGTCCGAAAAGTTCGTGGTGAACCATACTTGTGTTTTTTTTAATGGGACACCCGGTATATTATTATTTTAGTTGATTCTCCTATTCGTTACGATCATTTTGATATAAGGTTTGTTGGGTCTAAAATTTATACCAAGGGAATGGGACGAGGTTAAAGTGGAAAAAAAGGTTATACTCCGGCCATTTTTTGAAAACAATTGAAGCAGGTATGGAAAAACCAAATATTCTATAAAATGTATTGTATCTAGGATTACAATAATGGCTTGTAAGTCGTTCAAAATTATTCACTGTTATACAGGGTGGTCAAGTTTTGCAAATTTACCTTGGATTGAATTTTTTTAAATGGAACACCCCGTATATTTTACTTTCATGTTAAAGATAACATTACTAGCTTTCAGAAAATATCATATTTGATACCTTTCTGACCAACAGTTTTTCAGTAAATTAGCTGTGAAATCAAAATTTCTTCATTTTAACACGAATTACTCTGAATTCACGTTGTTAAAATTGACAATTTAGGAGGCCATGATATCATCATAAATAGAACAAAAGATTGACAGTCCTGTCAAAACAGCAAAGTGTCAGAATATTGTCATCAGTAAATAAATAAATATTGTTCTTTGATGATGCGATGCCGAAATAAAAACAAGATAGAAAGAATTGAAATGTTGCTTTCAAAAAAACGTAAAGTAATTAGTAAACCAGTTACCAATGAAGATAATGCTTTGACAGTATTAATAACAGATCTTTTTTTACAAAAAAAATAAATTTAATACAAATCAACAAAAACAATGTAATTAAAACTTATAAAAGATGTTCAACTAAACCACCGCTTTGCTGAAGGCACATTTCGAGTCTATCCATAAATGAAAGTTTCACTTTTCTCAAAGTCAGGTCTGAAATGTTGCGAAAACTGCTTATTATTCTCAACTTCATATCTTCCAATGTGGTTGGAACCTCTTTATAAACTTCTTCTTTAACATAAAAAGAAATCTAGTGGCGTTAAATCGGGTGACCTCGCAGGCCACTTAACTGGTCCACCTCGCCCAAGCCAATGCTCTCCTTTCCAATTATTGAGAAAATGTCTTACATGCCTATGGTAATGCGGAGGTGCTCCATCATGTTGGAACCATAAGGAATTTCTTAACATTAAAGGTAAGTCTTCGAGCAATACGGGCAACTCATTTCTCAAAAAATTTAAATAGACTTCTCCCGTTAAATGCTCTCAAAGAAATATGATCCTATAACATGAGAGCCAATTATACCTCCCCAAACATTAATTGACCATTTATTTTGATGGTCCACCTGACGAATCCAATGTGGATTTTCGGTTGAATAATAGTGCATATTATGTTTGTTAACAAGCCGTTGCTTTTAAAAGTTTCTTCATCTGAAAACAGCACCCTATCTACAAAACCTGGATCATCCCAAATTGTATTTAAAAGCCAAATTGAAAACTCTTGTCGTTGGACGTAATCGCGATCATACAGTTCTTGGTGTAATTCAATGTGGTAGGCATGATATTTATGTTGTTTCAGAATCCGTTTAATACTAGTGCGTTCAATATCAGTAGCTCTCTCAATTTCCCTGGTACTTGTGTGTGGATTTTCTTGCACTGTTAATAACACTGTCAAAGCATTATCTTCATTGGTAACTAGTTTATTAATTACTTTACGTTTCTTAAAAGCAACATTGCCTGTTTCTTGAAACCTCTCTAATAAACTTGCAAAAGCTTCAGGTCTTGGTTTTTTTTCGGCATCGGGATATCGTACCGCATAAACCCTGCTTGCTAGTAAAGGGTTTTTTTGACACTCGCCCAACATAAAAGTCATGTTTATCAACTCTGGAGTACTCAAACTCATTGTTACTTAACAATTTCTCGGCTTGTCGTCAAAAAACAATGGTAATTGATGCCAATTCTCTGACACTTTGCGGTTTTGACAAGAATGTCAATCTTTCTTTTCATTTATGATTATATCATGGCCTCCTTATATTATAGGTAGGCAATTTAAGCAACGTAAATAATACCGTTTCTGTTAAAATGAGTAAATTTTGGTTTCACGGTTAATTTACTAAAAAACTGTTGATCAGAAAGGTATCAAATAAGGTATTTTCTGAAAGCTAGTAATGTTATCTTTAATATGTAAGTAAAATATACAGGGTGTTCCATTTAAAAAAATTCAATCCAAGGTAAATTTGTAAAACTTGACCACTCTGTATAACAGTGAATAATTTTGAACGACTTACAAGCGATTATTGTAATCCTAGATACAATCCATTTTATAGAATATTTGGTTTTTCCATACCTGCTTCAATTGTTTTCAAAAAATGGCCGGAGTATAACCCTTTTTTCCACTTTAACCTCGTCCCATTCCCTTGGTATAAATTTTAGACCCAACTAACCTTATATCAAAATGATCGCAACGAATAGGAGAATCAACTAAAATAATAATATACCGGGTGTCCCATTTAAAAAAACACAAGTTTGGTTCACCACGAACTTTTCAGACCACCCTGTATAATGAGTATAATTTTAAAACACAGCGTTCTTGACTATCAATCATATCCCAATTTTTTTTTTCAAATTCCGGTCCGTTTGCCCACAATCGTCCACCCCATCTTGGTTGCACCACCCTGTACAATCTATCACCTATAGGTGTGGTGGATCAATGAAGGTCATATAGTACAAAAAATATGGCAAGACAAAAATATAGCCAGTACTGCCCGCCAAGCTTAGAGAAACTAAAATCGATAAAAATGCGCTTTCACGCATCTTTATCAAAAGTTCTTGGCCGGAAAAGATATAGTAGAATAGCAAAAATATAAAATTTCTGCAGGTGCAAAACGGCCTACGGGAAGAATTACTTTCGGTTATGCACAGGGTACCCTCCCAGTGTTGCCAGGTCAAAATTTTAAATTTCCCTAGCAAAATCTCAGAAAATTCCCTAGAATTTTTCTAAATCTTTCGTTTCCAAAATTCCCTATAGTTTCCCCAGAAAAACGTAAATTTTCCAAAAAAACGAAACAAAACTTTTGTTGTTTCATGATTTTTATATAAAGTTATTCGTGTTTGATACATAAATAAAATATCATGTTTTATTACCTACTCTATTTTTAATATAACCAATTCTTCTTGAACTTTCGGGAAATAGCTAAAATATTCCCAGATAAAAATAAAAATTTCATACCTTTCTTAAATTGCAGCCTACAAACTAATTACACAGCAAAGTCGAGTTACATAACTCTTTGTCAGGAACTATATATAAAATATACAAACAAAATCGGCATTACCTTCTGCAGCGGTATTTCCCCGAAACCATTTATATGAACATTCAATTACTAAACCGCGGAATTGCAGAATTCTCGACATGTCATATTATTAATTGAATTTACAGGAATCTCTCGATACTGTTAGTTATTTCCGTTGCGAAAATACAAACTTTGATGTGGTAGTTATAGATGGCAGCATGTTAAAACTAAATTAATAAATGCATAATGTCTTTATGTGTTTTTGTCTTTAAAAAAACTATTAATTTTGATTTAAATTAAAAAAATATCCCAACTTAACGTATGCTAAATAATTACAAAAAATATCCCTTTTTCCCAATAGAGTTCATTTTTTCCGAAGATTTGGGGAAATTTCTCTGCCAATGGCAATACTGTACCCTCCTGCGATCACGATTTCTAGGCCTCTGCCCTCATCAGGCAGGCTTGTACCCAGGGAGATCTGAAATAACAGATTGCTCAATATGACAAAATCGAAAACGAAACGTCAATCATCCTGGAACAGTACTACGTGCTAAGTTTAACACTTAGCGCCACCTATTACCCATAGGTATTTTGGCAAAGTATGCACTAACACCATCATGTGGAGAGTAGATACTAAAATCGATAAAAATGCACTTTCACACATCTTTATCAAAAGTTCTTCGGAAAATATATGTGTAGGATAGCAAAAATATATGATTTAAAATATCCAACCGCACATTTAGTACTAATTCCCTTTTCTCACCTTGCAGTGCAATTTACTGCCGCATGAGAGTGAATCAATTTAAATATTTCAGGAGTCAAATTTAAAAAAAAAAAAAAAGTTCCACTAATATAATAAAAACAAAGCAAAGAGCCACGTAAATACGAATAAACATTAAATGATCAAGGCAAACTAATGGATTGCTGCCGTAATTAGGTCCATCTCTCTCGCACTGCGTTGGAGTTGACGAAGCGTCGCAAAGTTCAGTGTTTAACCGATCATGTCACTGGTTTCCTACTAATTTTGATTAAATATAGTTAAACAAAGAGGCAATCAACAACTAAACCATTTTTATTTTTATTTACGCAGGCTCATACCGGTTTGATAAGTACTTTAGAAAAGGGAGGATTCACCAAAGAGGAAATAGTCACAGTTGAAAAGGTATGGAACATGCAAGGCAAGAAGACAAATATTAGCGATATTTGGGGCACCATGATACATTATGACTCGTGGGTAAGACATTTTAAAACAATCTTTAAGAGTTATGATATTATGAACACTTTGTATAATGACTGAGAATTGTGTTTACAATCGAAATGCTAAAACTAAATATCATATTAAATTTTTCGCGTTGTTATGTGTTATACATACAGCGTGTAATAAAAGTAAGGAAACTGAGAAATGTACAGGTACCGCTTATCTGAATTTAACGAAAATAAGTACACTTAGGTATAAAAATTATGCCGGACCCAATGGGGAATTTTTTATTAAGAGCACTTTTTATGGAAGTGATCAGTTTTTGCGAAAATAAGGTTCTAATATCCATAATTTAATGTATTACCTTTTTGACAACGTAATTTTTTGTTGATTTACAAAAATGAATCGTTTAGCTGAATCCCAAAGAATTGAAATTTCAATTACACTGGGTTATGTGGATAGAATGCGAAATCTGAAAGATATTTGTAATATTTTTAATGACAAATATCAACAGAAATCCAATAACCAAGTAAAATTAACAACAAATTTCATGAAATTGGAAAGGTAAAAGATGGTGTAAGTTCTGGCAGACCGGAAAGTACAATAATAATTCCTCATTTTGTTACCAAAACACTATAGCAAGAGAAAACAGCGTCCCAACTTTAATAAAAGTAGGTTGTAAAAAACAACGGAAACGATACAAAACGAGAAATTCCTAATACAACAAACAATAAATTACTGAAACTAAGTAAGGTGTTTAAAAGGTCGGCTATTTTCGTAGGCCAAATGCTGTGGGAAAACATTTCATACATTAAAAAGTATGCCAGCCTCCTCAATTAGTCTATTCGTTTTCTTATGTGTGTGTGGAAGATTGTACGTATGTTGGACCGGCGAAGTAACCTTGCAGTTTTATCTATGATTCCGTAACTCCTTATTAGTTTCATTTCGTGGAGTAGGATTGTTATATTTTCTAACTGATTGTCTAATATCCTCAGTTCAATATCCATTCCCTCTTAAAGCTTGAGTCAGTTTCTTTGTTTCCGATTGTAAAGAATTTTGATCACAAATTGCGAGCGCTCTGTATATCAAACAATTAATAACTGATTGCTCTTGTGCCGGATGATGATATGAATTTGCATTTGGGTATCTGTTCGTATGCCTTGGTTTTCTATATACAGAGAGTCCGAAGGAGCCATCCCCTTTCCTTTGTACAAAAACATCTAGAAAGGGAATTGTGCCTTCTGATTCAATCTCCATTGAAAATTGGATGTTGCAGATTCAGATGATCAAGAAACACGGGAAGCTTTTCTGGACTATGCGACCATATTACAAAAGTATAGTCTACATATCTAAACAATGTCTTTGGCTTTAATGGGCACGACTCTAGGGCTTCCTCCTCAAAAGCTTCCATGAAGATATTGGCTGCCACGGGTGACATCGACGATCCTGAGGTTTGTTCGTAAAAAGTCCCTTGAAAAACAAAATAAGTTGACGTGAGACATACTTCAGTCAGATCTAGAAGTGAGTTGTCTCTTTTATTATGGTAAAATAAGTCTGATATTATGGAAATTAATTCGTATAGAAAATGGACGGAGTTTCTAATATATGAATACGTTTTTCCTGTAAAATTATTAACAATATTTGACAGATATTTACCTATTTTGTAACGTCTTCTTTTTCTCTACTGGCTGAAGGCGATTATAAACTTGGTTATTCGTCTTTCGATTTTGTCCGTCTGCTCGGATTACTCTGTAATATTGCTATTACATATTTTGTTTTATCCTTGACGACAGGGACATTTTCCTTGTTTGCTGGAAGAGCCAGTCTGTGTTTAATCTTTTTATCCCCATTTTTTCTGCAGCCGATTGATTCGTAAAAAGTGTCATCTATATACTTGAACCAGTGTTTTGGTTTGAGTGGAGCGGATGTTAAAGCAATATCCTCAAAGGCCTTCAAAAAGATATTCACTACTACAGGTGATAAAGGAAATCTCATAGCTGCCCTTGAGGTTTGTTCATCAAAAATTCTTTGAAAAATAGAATAAGTAGATTTGAAACAAGCTTCCACTAGGTTTATTCACTTATTATCAATATTATTATGGTCCATATGTCTGATATAATGTATCGTTAACCGGGACATTTGTATATAGTAGATTGTCTTCAATTTTTCTCCACGTAACGTGAGTTTTTTATAAAAGAATCTGTTTTTCCAATAAATGGATTTTGGAGCTACTTGCCCTTAATGATTTTTTCTCCGCTAGTGGTAGGTTGGATGCGTTAATCAGATTGGTGATACGTCTTTCTATTCTACTTGTAGGGTCTGCCTGCATAACCGTATCGATGTTGTAATAAAGTTGAGTTATCTTTTCCTCGTATCCCGTTCTATCCATGACGTCTGTGGCGTTGCTAACTAGCTAGGAGGAAATGTTAAAGCTTTTTTGTAGCCAAATAAATGCTCCATCCACGGGTCTAGAAATAATTTCGATTTTTATTCGCAGTAAGAGGCAAAATAAAATTGAAGTTGAAATTTAAATTATCAATTTTAAAAAATTGCAGTGATTTAAAAATATCTTGTTTCGTAAAAAAATACCCTAGGGACTAAGATATATTAGTTTTCTTCAAATTTCACCTCGTTAGTGCGGTATATAATCCAGGACCCTTCCTAAATAGTCCATTTTGTGTGGCTTTTTAAGCACTTTTCAGTGCCGTAATTAGTTTTCAGACCAGATGCCTACCTAGATATTTCCTGTGGAAAACGTCTGTGGGAAAATTTCAATAGGATTCATCCAGTTTGATATAAGTGCTCCAAAACACCCTTTTGTCTTAGGTCTAATAAATCTAAAAAATATTAGGTGTATGTGTTTCATTACGAATTTTTGTGTCTTTTTTTAATAATTATACATTTTTAAATTGAGCTGTAATATCTATTTCCGTTTGTATTGTAATTTTTTTAAACCTGCTCATTAAAATGTTTAACATTAATGATTGCCTTTTGTTTTAAAATAAACTATAGTTATTTGTCTAATAAGGCACTAAAATAACGGATTGGTTGGCGTCAGAAAATCCAAGGCAGTATCTCAGTTTAGTGCCCTATTGAACACAGCTTTGGTAACAATCGGAGAAAAATATGTTATAATAAATAAAACTTCTAGTTGAGTTGCTGTTACCGTGCACTGTTTCTAGCGCAGGTGCAGTGACGGCTTTCAGGTCGGCCGGGCCGTACCAGAAAATATAGAGGGAAAATTCTCTTTTTTAAAAAATTAGGTAAACATTTTTCAAAAATAATTTTGCAAACATCCTAAAAACGCCCAAAAACCAAAATGTAGTTGGGCACATAGCAAAATAGGTAGGTAAGTATCCCTAGTATAGTTACTTGACTAACATACAAATAACGCCATTAACAGCAGTCCGTGGGCCACAGATATTCTAATATATTTATTATAGACGGTGGCTCGGCCAGCTGATTCCATCATCTCACATGCTAGACTTCAGCTACTAATTCACGCGGTACGTAGTCCGTTCGCATACATCCCCATGCTATAAAGTTCGTCGTAGCTTATATCACCCAACACCGGCTCGTCTCGATGTGGCCGTATCCCCGGAATTTTTCCCAATTGAATACTACCATTTTCAGATATTAATTGTAATTATTATAAAATGATACTACTTATTTTTAAATTAATTTGTTAGTTCTTTACATGACTAATGATTGTTAATATATTATATTAGTAATTTTCACTCCATGTTACATGTTTAAATGTGGTGACGAAATGTGAAGTGAATATTTTAAAATATCATTTGCAATTTGTTTTATAAGTCGGCCGGCCACATGGTGGTTCTTGCTGGGCAATATACTTTTTTGGTTGTGTATGTAACTTTCACTTTGGCATCTATTTTATATTCCTCTTGAGGCAAGATACATTAAAATATCAAAAAATTAAATTGACTGACTAGAGCGTTTTACTAACATTTTTTTCTTATTTATTAAATTTATACTCTAGCCTATAAGTGTGGCCTCAAGGGCGATTTTAGGAAACTTTCCTGGGGGGGAGGGTTAATTTAAAAAAAAGTTTGTTAATATTTCGGCGCAGTCACTCCACTCAAGTTTCCTTTCAGTATATACTTGAAAACTGGACGAGAAACATAGCAAATAAAGAAATTATAATAGCGGTATTTTAAGATTTTAAAAGAGCATTTGAAACAATAGATAGAAATAGAATATTAGACAAATTATACAAATATAGGATAAGGGGTAATGTTCTTGAATGGTTCAAAAATTATTTAAAGACCAGAACGCAAATAACAAAATTTTCTAATGCAAATAAACAAATTAATAATGTAGGTGTACCACAAGGAAGCAAACTAAGTCCTTTATTATTTATTTTATATATGAATGATTTACAGGTGTTTTAAAAAACTATGTAAAATACAAATGTTTGCAGATGACACACTAATTTACATTAAAGATACGGATAAATAAGTTAAAACTGAATGTAGAAAAAACAAAATGTATGACTATTAACGCGACAGACAAAATTAGCATATTTATTGATGGTAAGAATTTGGATATTGTTGATTCCTTTAAATATTTGGGTATTATTTTAGATTCAAAGTTAAAATGTAATGATTTTTTTTGAAAAAACTAGTTCAAAAATGGGGGGTAATATTAAATATCTAAAAAGAATGAGCAATCATTTATCACTGTTTGCTAAAAAACAATTTATAATACAATCATATTACCACTTTTCTTGTATTGTCCAACAATTATATATATATATATATATATATATATATATATATATATATATAAGGCAAATGAAGATTTTTTTCAAAAACTTCAAGTTTTACAAAACAAGGGAATGAGAGTAATTTTAAATAAAGATAAATATACGAAAATTAGTGATATGTTACGTATTTTAAAATGGCTAGATGTAAAAATTTGTGTACTCATTTATAAAATTGAGAATAGTTTACTTCTAAATCATTAAAAAAAATGTATAAATCAAAATTTAGAGTTTCATCAACATAATACAAGGCAAAAAGACCATTTTCATTTAATTCGACCCAACAACAATTTATTGTATAAATCGATATTTTATAAAGGATTAAAAGAATTTAACAATTTAAAAAAAGAAATAAAAAATGAACCTTCACGTAAGAAATTCAAAGAGTCCTTAAAAATTTACTTATTTAAAAAACAGTTTATATGATTTTGATATGTTAAAAGTTTTATTATTATTGTTATATTTGTATAGGTTAATAATAACTGTATAATAGTTACTTCAAATAATATTGTAATGCAAATTTTGTAGCAGATTTTTGCTAATAAACTCTTAAACTAAGTGAAAAAAAAAACAGCCTCTAATAAATAATTATAGAATATCGTCCAATTTTTTTCCTGCAGCAAATTTATTAATTACATTATTTATATTTACATCAATACTCTATCTATGGATTAGCAAGAGACTCAATCCAACAGGTTGCTCTTGTGCTATTGTGTTTCCTAGCCAAGTTTTTATTCGTAATTTTCACATAAAAATATATAAATTAAGCATGATATTTGACCAGTCGGGGGGAGAGGAAGGTATTTACCTCATTACCCCCTCACCATAAAACTGTGTCTAACATCGGTTCGCTAGATTCGCCTAGTACAGGTGCTGTTATTGTATATGCGTCCCGACCAAAGCTAGTTTCTTATAAAAAGGGTCATCACGCCTGTAGTCACGACTTAACAACGATTTTTTATCATATTTCAGACGAACAACATTCTTTTAAAATACCAAAAATCCAAACCAGTTCACGCTGTCCTAGTGGACTTTCAAATTTTCGAGTATGGCACACCACTAAACGACGTCCTGTTTTGCCTCTTCTCTAGTCTAAAAGAAGACCAGTTCCTGCAGAACCTGGACTCTCTCCTAGACTATTACTATGAAAAAATTATAGGCAACCTTAAAAAATTGGGAGTGGATGTCAAAGACTATACCAAGGCTAGTTACGATGAGGAAGTAAAACTGGCAGCAAATAAAAGTGAATTTTTTCACGCTGTGTGGATGCTGGTGCCCCTCATGGAAGAACACTTTCAGTCAATTGACCAATTGGATACCCTAGAGGTCACTGAGGTCAATGAGGGCCGTGCCAGGAAGATTCGGGTGCTCACGAGGCTGTGCTTCAAGAAAGGATGGCTTTAAAGGTTTAGTTTTTCTACAGGGTATCTGGAATGTTCGTTCCTTTATTTCGAGGAGCTATTCTACACACAAAAAATTTTTTGTGAGCATGTACCTGAAGACGCTTAGCTTTGTAAATACAGGGTATTTTAATTTTAAATACTTTTAAAACGCGGGGATCTCAGAAACCGTAAAAGATAGGAAGTCAGCTAAATTAGGGCAATGTTGTATAATTGTGAGCTGAATTAATTGCTGCTTACTAATCTTTTTTATTTTATTTTTTCGTGACGCTGTTTACAAATGGAATGCGAAATAAATGCCCCTTTAACAGTGGCACTTTTTGTCTTTTATAAAATGATATAATCAAATTTAAAATTGGTCGTCTCGTCTTTGAGGAAGAGTCATCAACTATCATTTTTTAAACACGGCCCTGGATTAGTAATCTCATTTTTAAATCGCCCTTGAGCTTGTAACACACAATATACAGCGTGTTAATGT
This sequence comes from Kuschelorhynchus macadamiae, assembly GCA_030620095.1. Taxonomy (NCBI): domain Eukaryota; kingdom Metazoa; phylum Arthropoda; class Insecta; order Coleoptera; family Curculionidae; genus Kuschelorhynchus; species Kuschelorhynchus macadamiae. The sequence goes on along the minus strand of JAUTXW010000200.1, from coordinate 1,614,534 downwards.
ATAGGCGCCCGGAGGAGCAAGCGTATCCCTTGGCCGCTTCCTCTGAAAATGCAAATGTTGAATATTACATATATATTATAAAGTTTAATAAATAACCACTACATATTATCTAAAATCATTGTATTATAACATTATTATACAACCCACAATTGTAACATACTTTTTTCCTGACCTAATGGTGAACGTATATATATTGTCCAATTTAACATAATGTAAACCGTAAAAATGGCTCTATTCCGGCACTTTTAAAATGTTTTCAATATACTTGCCATGTTAGGGGACCACTCTGATAACATGCTGAATATTCCATGAAAGTTTCATCCCAACTAGTCAAACCATTGCAGAGTATTCTATAGACACATAGAATCAAATTGAAAACTTGCTCCTTTTTTGAAGTCGGTCAAAAAGTGTATGTCTTATGTATGCTAAATATGCCGTTTGTCGAAAAATTGCAATCGTTCGTTCATATAACTTCATTTTAAAAAATCTTTAGTGTCCGGTTGAAATGCCCATGCAGAGGTACATCGAAAAAACTAAAAGGTATTCTAACACCCTGTATCTTAAAAACAAAGCCTTTTTAGGCCCATGTCTACAGAAACTTTTTTAAATATTTGTATATGTAGAATTGTTTTTCCAAATAGTGTCTATATTATACTTGTTAATTAATAAATTGTTTTCCAAAAAACCTAATAGTAGTAATTATTTTAAGATTAGACAAAATAAATAGCATCGTTTTAGTTTATTGCATGTTGTATGAGTTATTGTTACAAACGTGACGCAAAGTTAGATACATCTGTTATTCTAAATGTATACGGGGGATGCAGTAATGCTGCACGTACCTACTACTGCTCACATTTCCATGTAACAAACATTTACCTCGAATCTGTACACCGCAATCTTAAGCCAAATTTGTATAAACAAGATGTTTAACATACAGGGACGGATTAAAGGGAGCTATGTGGCCCCATAGGCAGAAATCGTCCTATGTTTCATTATTGAATAGGATCTACAGTAGTGAGTGGCCGGCAAGAGGTAACAGTAGTTTAATCAGTGAAATACAAATCGAAGAACTTTTTTTGGTACATCGGGTTTTTATTTCAAGAGCGACAAATAATTTTTCTTTTGAGTCATCATTTGTTTATTTTACTTTCGCTGGTTCAGAGATCCAGGCCCCATAATTACTTAATCCAACCCTGTTAACATACGCTAAATGAAACACGCGCATAAGGCTCAAACACGGAGATCTAACCGGTCTGAGGGCCGACTTATTTTTATCAATCTTCTTTCCAGAGCGTACAAGTTCTCAAATCTAAACTACCGATCAGTTTCAAATAATAATCAAAATGTTGCTATCATTTTTAAAGTCTAATACCTCTAGTTTTGATAAAGGAAATCGAACATGGTCCTTGTGTTGAATAAATTATAGTATTACTTACCCATGAGTCTAAGTGGATTGGTATTATAAGAGTCACGCGGTCTATTATATGAGGTGGTGTTATAGAATATGTGCAACATTTTGAAAATTTTAACTCGCCTTTAATTTTGATAAAATTAATTTCTTTACTCATTTAATTCCATAATGATAAACAACTCTCTTTTAAAATAGGAAAGATCTAAATCCAGTGGCGGGCTCTTCCATAGGGTCATTTGGTCAATGACCCCCCAAAAATATTTCAGAAAATAAATTATTCCTCCTAATAGATGTAATAAAACGCGAACCTTGGGAAAAGTTAAATACGCTACACTATTATATACATAATAAAATACGCTACACTAACCTAGGCTGGGCAGCCCGAATTGCCCTGATTACCTTAAAGCTTGACGAAAGTACCCGAAGATTTCACAGCTACCGAGCGGCAGCCGAACGTGATAGCACATGGAATATAAAATCGCGATTTGGGTCATCAGCCGGTCTCTTCTCATAATTCGATCGATCGGTAGCGGCATCACGTCGGCATGCGGAAGTTCAGGTGTTCAGAGGTCGCGCGGTCAATATTCCAACTCGATATTGTTTCGGACGTTTTTAATCGATGAAAATTGATTTATATATTGTTTTTTGTAATATATATTTTTTTATTTTTAAGATCCATGTGTGAGTTGGAAATATACAGGAAATAAAATGTTGGTAGTGACTAGTGCAAAAAATTAAACAACTAAAAAGTGCTTACGAACTTAATTTTGCAAAAATAACCAATTTCAAGGTGGTCTATGTTTGAATTGTGAATGTAGATGAAATAAAATGTCGGTAGTGCAAAAATTAAACAACTAAAGAGTGCTAACGAACTTAATTTTGAGGAAATAACCTAATTCAAGGGTAAGTGGTTGCAATTTTCCAGAACTTAGTATACGACAAACTAGTAAAGACAAAATTAGAGGTTCATCGAAACTTTCGCAAAAGTATGTACGATTTAGCTAACTGGATATGTGGTTGTAGTCTATAACTCATTTCAGTACTATATTTGACTATGACTATCCGCTTTAGCAATGTTAAGTATTGAGAAATCGGTTATAAAAGGAATGTGCCTGCAATTTTAACGAACGTGTCATTCAACATTTTTCCAATTCTAAAGAACGGAGAGTAGACCTGAACTTCAAGAGATTTTAAAGGTAAGATATTTATTTTTATTTTAAGTATGCCTATTTTTAAATTTTTTATTGACCTCTCAATATAATTTACCACGAGCCGCCTCTGTCCAAACCCATGGGTAGTTTGGCTTGAAACTAGATATAGTTGGCTCCAATAATTTCTGAGCTATTTTGTGTTTTTAAATGCGAACTTGTTTCCGGTAAAATTAAGAAATTCATCGAAGAAAACTTACAATATTGCCGCAAAAAACTTCGCATTCGTGATACATTAAACATGAAATACAACGATATCTTTTTTTCTGTGTGGACGTTGTTCATGCATATCATTCCGTTTGCCGAAAAAACGTATTGGCAATCCCTAAAAGATATATTCAAATAAACGATCTTCAAAACAAATACACCGAAGTAGGTGCTAATACTGTTTATGTTACGAGAGCTTCCAATCTCATTTGCAAGGTTCCCAGTTTTAATATTTACAGTAATAGTTTATATGTTTAAACAATAAACGCTATCTCCCCGCCATCCCCACGATCACTTCCCGCTCCCTATCAACTCTTTCTCCTCTCTCTCTCTCTCTCTCTCCCAGGTCTTTACCTGTTTTTTTCCGGCACTTACCCCTCTCTTTTTCTCTCTACTCTTTTCCCACTTCTCTTACCACAACTGGTAAAGTTGTGGTACAAACTCAAGATGGCAAAACGAACTGGTGGACAAATAAAATGTTTAAAAAATAGAAGTAAAAAAATTTTTATTCAACTGACTCAAATTTTTCAAAAAAAAATAAGATATAGGGATAAAGTGCTACGAATTCAACATGACGTAACAAAATGGCGGTGTGTGTCAATGGTAGAAAGGGAAAGAAACTCGTAGAAATTTATAGATTTTTTCAAAAAATCACAAATCAATGTATATGTATAGAATAGCATTTTATCATACTAAAGCTATAAATCCTTTAAAAAATGTTTGTTAATAAAACTGCTTTTTTTCTGTTTATAATACCATATATTATTCTAATACAAATAGGAATGAAAACATTTAAACAAAATAAATACACCAACACACTAACGTAGTGTAACAAAATGATAATCCTTTTTTTAAGCATAACTAACTCTGGTGACATACAGTGTATGCAATAACTGAGCCCAACGGATCGAGAAGCTTCACGTTTACTGTAATAAATTAATAATTAATAATTTGTTTTGTACCTAAGGTAATCTTTCACTTTACAGCTAATTCATGGGTTTAAGGCAAAAAAGGTGGTAAGAAAATACAGCCTGCCATATCACTAGTAATTTATAACAACAAAATATTTAAGTGAAATTTTGTATTCTGACTAGAGCTGGAATTTAAAAAAAAAATAAAAAAAAGATTTATCTTCTGGCGTGTCATTTGTAGTGTCGAAATAACACATTGTTTCGGACTGAGTACTGGGTGATCTCTTATATTTTGCAGCCCCCATCTCCCTCCATGTCCCGGTTATTATTAAAAATTTATATTCGAGCCCCCGTCAACGTTTAGAAATCCACTTATTTCTTGTCATCAAAATGTTCAGAGTCTAACAAATAAAATTTTGATTCTTGACGTGGTACTCGAAGAGTCTAAATGTGATATTTTGTTAATAAGCGAACACTGGTTGAATAAGGACCAATTATACCAAATTAAAAAAATTACGCTCTCGTGACATCTTTTTCTAGAGAAGCCTCAATACATGGCGGTGTCGCCATTTTTAAAAATGATTTATTCTGTAAACCTGTTATTGTCTGTGATGTGTCAAAATTTTGTGTAGAGGGCATTTTAGAGTGTTGTTGTATAAGGATTGATTGTGTTAAACTCTTCGAAATTGTGATATACAGACCACCTCTTGGAAATTTTAATATTTTCTTACAGTTGCTAAATGATTTATTATCTGAACTGAATAGACCCGATTACTGTTTCATCATAGGTGGCGATTTTAATGTACATTTTTTATCATCCTGTTATAATCTTAGTCTTTTGTTGGATCTTCTGGGTATCTATAACTTAACTGTAAAAATAAACTCACCTACTAGAGTAAATAGTACATCGGCAACATGTATTGATAATTTTTTGACAAACACTCTGGTTAGTAGTTTTAGTGAGGTTATAAATCTACATGTATCAGATCATTATTCCCAATATTTATGTCTTGAAACAGAAAATAGTATAAATACATCGCAGAGGAAGAGCTTTTTGAAGAGAAATTTTTGTACAAGTAATATAAAAACGTTCTTACGTTTTCTAAAACATGAGAATTTTGATTCGGTTTTCAAAACAGCGCTCCCAAATGGAGCGTTTAATAATTTTGCCGAAATATTTTTTTATTAGTTTAATTTGTCTTTCCCTTTAAAAAAATACTACCCTTCTAATAAAAGCAGTAAGAAAATTAAATTAAATCCTGAGTTAACACGTCTTAAAGAAAAAGTTAGCATGTTTGCCACTTTAGCTAAATATGACAAAAAGTATCTTCCTCTTTACAAACAAATGAATAGCATTTACAGGGAAAAACTAAAATTTTTTATGTGTAGTAAAAACGATTTGAAAATTCTAAACGCAGAGAACAAATCAAAAACAATGTGGCAGTGCATAAAGAATATTCAGAAAAATGAAGGAAAGAATAATATTGAAATCAGTATAAACGGTACTTTGTTATCTAATAATGAAATGGCCGAGCGGTTTAACACACAGTTCACATTGCTCAATGATAACATGCCTTTAGATTTGGATTTTGTGGAACATAATATACCTCTATCTAATAAATCATTTTTTTTTATCGCCCATATGTAAGGAAGATGTGTTAAATGTTATAGGTAGGCTTAAGAATTCTAGTTCTAGTGGTCACGATGGCATCTCTAATAATATTTTAAAAAAATGTAAAGAATTTATTGCAGATGTTCTTGCGTATTTAATAAACATTTCAATTGAAAATGAATATTTCCCAGATGAGCTAAAACTTGCTACTGTAATTCCTTTACATAAAAAGGGTGACCAAAATAATTTCGACAATTACCGTGGAATAAGTCTTTTAAACAGCATTTCAAAAATTTTTCAATTAATAATTAAAGATCAGCTTGTTTCATTTTTCTATAGAAATAAATTACTCTCGCCGTCACAGCATGGTTTCACCCCTAAGAAAAGCACAGAAACTGCGTTGTGCGAGTTTCAACGGTTGATTGTGGAGGCCCTTGATAAAAAACTGCTTGTATTGGGAATGTTTATAGATTTTTCACGGGCATTTGATGTAGTAAATCACGATATTTTACTCGCTAAACTTTATAGATACGGGGTAAGAGGTAAACCGCTAAATTTTATTAAGTCATATTTGTCAAATAGATTGCAGATAGTATCTGTAAATGGCGTACAAAGTAGTTGCATGACTATTGAAAAGGGTGTGCCCCAGGGCTCAATTTTGGGTCCTTTTCTTTTTCTGGTCTTTGTCAACGACCTCATAAATTTTATCAATAACTCTGCAGAAAATACTTTCGTGATTTCTTACGCCGACGACACCAATGTTCTAATAGTTAGAGAAGACTCTACATCGTTAAAGTTAACTGCTGAAGAAACTTATATTAAAATTTTTTGGTCAGAAAAAAACAAACTTAAATTAAACAAAAAAATAAAACGACAATCATTAATTTCTCTCTTAAGCCCAAAAATGTGCATTTGGAACTGTTTGAAGGAAGGGATTTGCATTTACGGTCGGCAGACCAATCTAAGCTGCTCGGAGTCATTTTCGACGATAACTTAAAATGGAATCCGCATATTGAGGGTCTTTGCAGTAAGTTGCGTGGTGGTTGTTACGCACTTAAGTTTATGTCTATGCATTGCAGTAAAGAAATACTTTTATCGCTTTATTACGCCAACATACACTCAAGAATCAGATATGGAATATTAAACTGGGGGATGAGTGCTAGCGTCGATAGAGTTTTTATAATGCAAAAATACGCTGTACGCATAGTGGCTGGACTAAAATTTAGAGAATCGTGTAGAAATGCTTTTAAAAATTTGAACATTTTGACTGTAGCAAGTATATATATTTACGAGGTTTGTTGCTTTATCTATCAACACAGAGTTACTTTTCAGGATGTTAGGCCAGACCACAATTATAATACCAGATTAAAAATACTTTTATTACCTGTTAATCACCGATCTGCTCTTTTTCAAAAATACATTTACTTTCCAGGGTGCAAGTTTTTCAACAAGTTAGATGCAAATATTAGAGATGCTGTTAACGTCAATATTTTTAAAAAAAGACTAAAAACCTACCTTCTAAACGTAAATTGTTATAGTTTTGAGGAATTTTATATTTTATAATATTAATTTTTTAGTACTGGTTTTGCCATAGTTTTATGAACTGCATGACTTTTTCTTCAATTTTTGTATTTTTTTTTGCATTTTAATTGAAGAAATAAACGTTTTTCCTCCAATTTTTAACTAATGACTTGCCCCAGTTACTTCATGATGGAGCTCCTGCCCACTTTCACTAATTGCCCCAGAACCGAGAAAATGGCCTCCAAGGCCACCAGACCTAAACCCCCCTTGATTTTTATTTTTGGGACCACATGAAAACATTAGTGTATAATAGGGTTGAAACTGAAAATGAACATGAACTTAGAAATTGTATTTTTGCTGCAACGGAACAAATTAGACAAAGACCTAACGTTCTTGAATCTGTTCAAGAAAATTGGCTTCGCTGAATTCGTTAAAAACTATACCAATAAATAATCTAAAAAGCTTTAATAACAGGTTATTATTTTTTTTATACACGCTGATACCGTGTTAACAAACCATAGTTTATTAAAAAATTAGTTCATACATTTCAAAAAAATTGTTTTCAAACCTACAGATTTTTTTATACTTCTTTGTTGACAGAACACAGGTGATGATATTTTCATCACCTGTGATGAATTGCTTGATGGCCAAGCAAATAGCAACGTTGCCATGTTGTCTTGGAATTAGTTGAAACCTTATCCAAAATTAGACATTTTAAAATTAAATATCTCGAAAATTCTTTCGAATTTACCGATGGTTTAAAGGATATTTTGTTTAAAATCGTTCATACTATCCTATGTTAAAATATTTGTAGTCAAACCCCTAACACCCTGTAGTCCTGCAACAATGAAATTAGCAACGAGAAAACGTCTCCCTTTCGGTAATATTTTTTTACAAAATTTGCATAATGTTTGACTCAACTGACGCCAGAAGATAAAGTTTTGTATGTTATTTGGATCGAGAACAATCATTATGAGACTAGCCGTGAATATTAACAGAACGAGATTTCCATCCTTACAACATATATAATTATTCTCAAAGTAATTAATATTTTTAGTAACAAAAAGTTTTTTCAAGAATGGCTTTTCACAACAAATTAAATTTTTGGACCTTTCATCCTTTTGGACATACTGTATAGTTTTAATCGACATAGCAGTACTAAAGTTTATATCTTTTAATTTTAATACATTTACTATTTTAAGATTCTCTTTATAAACAATTAAAAGAAACTAATTAGCGAAATGGTATACTTAAAAAAAAATTAAAAGACAATAAAAAAATGTACTCAACTCTGGATACACTGCTATCATATGCTTAATTAATTAACACGCCTTTTAGAATATATTTTCCTTGCAAAATATTCACAATTTGCAGGAAACCTATCTAAGTGCCTAGCACTGAACAATAAATAAAAATTTCTGTATTCTTCCACTATAACAACATACTGAACTATATCTAATTTATATTAGGTGAAAACGGCAAAGATATGGTACAATTTATGGTAAATAATATATTCCGAAGAAAGCTAGAAAAATCCAAACTAAAAACAACTGTAATTTTATTAGGAATATCATTCTTCAATATACAGGGTGTCCATAAATGTAAGTGACATTTCAAAAACTCTATTATTATTATTATTTTATCAAAAAATGTTAAGATTTAAAAAAGAATGACATTATTACAGAGTATGAAATAAATACAAAAATTTAAGTGTGCAAAACAAAAAATGTTTGAATTTCCAATTTTTAAGACAACTAAATTAAAAAGTCAAAAAGGTTTTGGAAGTTTTTTGATAAAAGACTTAGTTTTTGAGAAAATTAATAGTGAATAATGTAAAAAATGTGTAATTTTTACGTATTCGCCATTCATTTTCTCAAAAACTAAATCTATTATCCAAAAACTTCTAAAAGCTTTTCAACTTCTATTTGCAAGATCTTTGAATTAGCTGACTCAAAAGTTGAGTTATCTGAGACAATTGGTTTAAAAGAGAATGACATTTTATAAACAGAGTATGAAATAAATACAAAAATAAGTTTGCAAAAATTGAATTTCCAATTTTTGAGACAGCTAAATTAAAGAGCCTACAAATACGAGTCAAAAAGCTTATAGAAATTGTTTGATAAAAGACTTAGTTTATGAAAAAAGTAATGGCGAATATGTAAAAAATGTGTCATTCACCATTAATTTTCTCAAAAACTTAGTATATTATCAAAAGCTTGTAGAACTTGTATTTACAGACCTTTTAATTTAGCTGGCTCAAAAGTTGGAATTTAATTTTGTTTTTTTTTTTCGCGAACTTCTATTTTTGTATTTATATCGAACCCCGTATATAAAATGGCACTCTTCCTGAAATCAATCTTATTTTTCAGAAAAGCAAATGATAACTTTTTCGCCTAAAATCACAAATAAAAAAGTTGCCAATATGTTACCCAAAACCACACACACGCTGTATTATATTTTTAGTATTTGAATTTGTAAGTAGCGATTTCCAAAGATAGGTCATTTCTTATAGTCATATCTCCCGTAAAGGTCAGGACATAAAACAAAGTCTACACTAAAGAATTTTTGTTGCTGTTGTAACTTGAAAACCGGCAAAAATTGAGTATGAGGTAGGTTTTATCAAGTGTCCTGAACCACACTGGCCGAGATCACAATCACACAAAAACAGGGTATCAAACGTAAATAAAAACCTCTTTTACACGTGTACGTTACAACCTACAACAGAAGAAGTTTTAGATCTTTTTATATCTAGAATTTATTACAATCTGGCCTTCCAAACTATCTGACACAATGGCAACGATCCAGGAGATTTTATTGCAGTCAAAACCATTTATACTGTTCAGTGCATTTTCTTTATCAGTTTATTTCTTATCAATTTATTTGAAAAAAGAACAAATCGCCGGAATAATTTCTCAGCAAATTTCTAATATTTTTTTTGTACCATCATATCTTGTGAATATTTTATCAAGCTTCTAAAATCAATATTCTGATATTAATCTAGGAGATTTTGATGTTTTTTGGAACTTTTTAGCATTGAATTTTTATTTCGGACATTGAAGCATAAATTAAGATGGAGTTTGGATTCAAATGTTGTAAAAGGAAAGATTTCAACAATTATTGCTGTAAAATATGTTTGTGAATATTCCACCCGAGTTGTATGGACAGGTACAAAACTGTTAAGATTTTAGAAAATAACATTATTCTCTGCTCTGAAGTATGTGCTATCAAGGATTCTGAGCATACTGGCGACCTTATTCGGATTCAAGGATCGCTCATAAAATGCAAACAGGATTTGGTAGAAAAAATTAAAGTTATTGATGGTCTGGAAGAAGAAAAGCAAAAACTGAAGTGTCCAGACTGGAAAAAGAAATACGGGAACAAAAGTCATTTATTAAAAGACTGGAAAGGAGATCGAAAGCTTTTGAAAATGAAGTGTTTGAGTACGAACAGAGTAGCATAGAAAAGCTAAATGAACAAAAGGGACAGCATAAATCAGCTGAAAATAGCTGCTTTCGAACTGGAGGAAAAAAATTAAGCCCTTTTGGCAGAAAAAGATGAACTGTCACTTTTATTAAGTAAGACAAGAAAGGATTATGAAGAAATCATGGAAATTAACCGCTCCATGGTAGAAACTATCAGATCATTGAAAGTGCGTAACAAACTAGTGTCCACTGAATTAAAATCAATGAAAGATTTATTTATGAATTGTAATATATGCAGACAAACAGATATACCAGGATTCTTTGAAGCCTTTAATTATTAAAGATAAAATAAAAGTTAAACTTTTTGGGAACCATAGTGGTCGTAATTGTACAGGTGCGTTGAGAAGTCTACTGAACCATGACCAATATGAAGTAGAAGGTATAATTAAACCCAGAGCAAACTTAAGGGAAATTGAAAGAACTGCTACATCCTGTGTTAGTAAAATGACAGCTATAGGCAGGGTAGTAATATTTTTGGACTTGGACTATTTATCATTTCTTCGCAAATAGCTTTAAAATCTCTTCTAAACATATAGGTAAAATAACGGGGGTCATACAATAAGTTTTATCAATCACTATACGATCTTATTTCAACTTTTTGTAAAAATAGGTATGTTTCTGTTAGAATTTTAGATTTTGTGTCTATTAGCGGTAAGTTTTATGCGAATGGTGTCGTTTCTTTATGTAAATCATTGGCTAGATACATCTTATATAGTAAGTATTCTCAGAGAATTGTGTTAAAGTCTGTATCACTTTATGAAATTAAATTATCTAAAATTCAGAACAGGGATCAGCATCGGGAAATCGATACTGACGTTAATCATTCTCTACAAGTATTAAATCCAGATAGTGATGTTTTTTTAGAGCAGACGGAGGAGCCTCCTGGTTTGAAGTAGTGCTACTTAACATGCAATTAAAACGCAATAAAAGACACGAACTGAATATATTTCTTGATAGTTTAGGTTTTGAGCCTTTCCAAGCAGGATGTCAACCAATGACGTGAAAATCAGATCTGACTGTATCACCTGTAATTTACATAGAAAACTCCTTGAACATTGTCTTTCATTGCTACATAACAGTTTTCACCAATTACATATTATATTTCATGTATCTTTAATGTTTAAGCGGTAAAGAAACTAATCAACAAAAACTGCATATTTAGATAAAACTTAGGTGGCCACGGAAGCGTATGTTTTTAAATGCCAGTGACAGGTGACGGTATTTTCTTACAGTTTGGAGACTTTTTCGAATTTTTGTGAAATTTAAAGGCAGTACAGGTAAAATTTTATTACCTGCCTGTTTTTTTTCTTTATGATTCCCCTGGTTCCGTCTGTAATACAAATTAGAGATTTTTTTAGCTCAATCCAAAGAAATACTTATTTCCACAATTTTCTGTTTAGTTCTTTACTCAAAATAAATACCAGAAAAATGGATGTAATTTTTATTTCACTTTCCGGGCATTCTCAAAACTGTCACTTTTAAGTTTTAAAATGTCCCGTCTGTAATATATTTCGCCTCGAATCGGAATCTGCCATGAATGCACCATTGTTGACAATCTTAATCAAGATTGCCTTGGAAAAAAGTTGACAACTAGTATGCCTGACGTGCATTCCAAATTATTTAATTTAGTTTGAGTACGTGTCATTAGTGACAGATACTTCCATACTTCATTTCGCCGTTGTGTTTTGGATTTGTGTCTATCTAAGCATTTTAGAAGTGTTTTTAAATGGATAAAAGTGTTAAAAAGTAAGTAATTGTACCCATTTTATATGAAAATAATAGTTGTGGTAGTTTAGAGTAACTTTACAATTCCTATTTTTGTTTGTCAAATTATGACGTCAGCACTAAAGACGCATATAGTTTAAATTTGAATATTTTTATAAAAGTTAATAAGGTTATTGTAGATAAAGTATAGTGTTCAATTCGCAATAATGCCTACTTATTATTCAACTCGGATGATTTACTCACCTCGTCTTTGGCTCGTAAATTTCATCCACGTTCAATAATAAATTTAAAAAAATAATAATAAATAAATAATAAAATAAAAAGCACTGTATTATTTTTACAGTGTATTAAAAGAACACTGTTATTTCAATTCAAATAGGTATAGCACTTTTTTCCGTCGTTGCGGTTAGTATGTTGAGCACTTTAGTTATTGGACAAATATTATTTTACTCTGAAATACCACAACACGCTTAATAACTCTTAGTAGATTTTGTGGGCACCCTGCACAATTTTTTCTGTAGGGAGTGTCAGCTTCGAAGCACCCACGGTGTCCGCGCCTATACAATATTTTCTGAATTTTTTTCAGAATAATGGCTGAGAGAACAGCTAAACAGAAAGAAAACGTGAGAAACGCTGTAAGAAGGTACAGAGAGAGATTAAATGAAGATCCTGAAAAGAAAAAGGCTATTCGAACACAGGATGCTGAGCGGCATAGGATTGCTAGATATTTGGTAGCTCAAGAACTTAAGAAAAAGGAAAATGAAAGTAAATTAATTCAAAAAAGGGAAAAGGAAAAAGAAAGAAAACGCAAATATAGAATGAAACTAAAAGCCGTGCAACGAAAAAATGTGGAAGACATGAAAAAACAAATAATGCAGCCCTACACGTGCCGTCAAACGATGGGAAAGGCCATGAAGAAAGTTAAGTCTGCGCTTCCTGAGTGTCCCCAACGACGTTCCTACCTCGTACAGCAATTATATCAAGAATCATTTGGCTCAATGAACAATAACCCGAAAGATTCAAAGCGAGAAGACAGAAGCAATAGAAACTTAATAAGTGAAGAAGAAGTCGCCTGTGCATCTCAGTTCTTCTGCAGAGATGATATCAGTCGTCAAGCGCCGAGGAAAAGAGATTGTAAAAGCATTAAAAATTCGATCACTGGGCTACGTGAAACCTATCAGAAACGCCACATGATGATGACTATTAAGGAAGCTTTTGAAGTGTTTAAAAAGGAATATCCTCAGGCCAAAATGCGCCGATCCACATTCTATACATTGAAACCTAAATATGTTATGTTATCATCTCAAATGCCACATAACGTCTGCGTTTGTCGATATCACGCAAATTTTAAAAACCTGATTAAAGGAATTTGCAAGGCCGTTCCTAATTTTCCTACAAAAGGCAAGGATCTTCTTGAAAAGGTCACCTGTGATGTGCAAAATGAACATTGTATGACCAATAAATGCTTGGAATGTGATTCTAGCTTAGAAGACTCTCTGATCCCGTTTACCTATTTTGACAGAATGGAAGATATTTTAGTTACTTTTGATGAATGGCGCACTGTTGATGGTCGAGTTCAGAATATCAGTACAACAGGATCTTTATCAATGGCGCTGACAAATCTTGAAGCTCAATTACCAAAATTTAAGACACACTGCCACGTCAAACGTTTTCAGGAAGCTTATTTTGAACATTGTAAGCAGAATTTGACAAATGAAGAAATTGTTCTACAAGTGGATTTCGCAGAAAATTATGCGCTGATTTCTCAAGATGAAATTCAAGCCGCACATTGGGCACATAATCAAGTTACGATCTTCACAGCCGTGGCATGGTCTTGTGAAGGGACTGATTCTTTTGCACTGGTTAGTGATGATTTGACCCATGACAAATATTGTGTTTTTACATTCTTGAAGAAAATTGTTGCTCATTGTAAATCGAAAATGAATTTGAAACGTTTAATTATATTCTCGGACGGGTGTACTAGTCAGTTCAAGAACAAATATACTATGTCAAACATTTGTTATTTTGAACACGATTTGTTCTTATCTAATGTTGAATGGAACTTTTTTGTGTCATCGCATGGTAAAGGAGCTGTAGATGCGATTGGTGGTTTGGTAAAAAGAGTTGTCTGGATGGAAGTCAAGGGTAGGCGTTCTAAAGTAACAAACGCTACAGAATTTAGCGAATGTGCAAAAGAAAAAATTGGAAAAGTTAGCGTAATTCTTGTTCTATCAACCGAAATCGATTTGGACCGAGAAGTTTTAATGAAGAGATGGTCTCAGACTCCCAAATCTATACCAGGAATCCAATCAAGCCATCATTTCAAAAGAATTACTGCTTCCGAGCTGCTCCATAAGAAAGCCGTAAGCTCTGAAGAGTTTTCATTACACAAATTATAATTTTTTAATAGTTAATGATTTTTTATACTTTAAAATTCATAAATAAAATTTCTTCGTAATAAATTTTCTGTTTATTTTTATTTAATTTATTTTAAAAAATAAATGGAAGTTATTGTCCCGTCTGTAATGTCCCATCTGTAAAATTTTAACATTTTTTTTTCTGTTCCTTCTTTATCATATAAGACAGTTGTGGCTACAGTGAGCCCTACCTGACCATATAAACCGCCCTACAAAAAATTGCTGCAAGTCAGTTTTTAACTTAGCAGAATTTTTAAAATTTTGTGATGTAAATTGTTACACGGCGCAAAACCTGTCCCATCTGTAATACAGATTCAAAAATGGTTTGCCTCTAAACTAATTACTTTTTCGTTCCGAAGTAAGTGTTGTGTAATAATTCAGCTCGTGTGCTAATCGCGTGTTCTTAGTAGCATTGGCTAAGGATAGATGAGACTATTTCTATTGCTGGATATTTTGTAGTGTCTAAGTTTTGCAGGGAAATTCATTTACATGGAGGGACTCTTATATTGATAAGTCAAAAAATTTCTGAGGTGGCTTCATTTATTAATATTAATAAGTATAATGATTTGGTTATTGAAAGAGATTTTTGAATTTTCTATTGCATTTTGTAGAGTTTTAAATTTGTATATAATCCGCCTGTATAGATCTCCCGGCAGTAGCGTTAACGTATTCTTGGAGAATCTTGAAAATCTTCTATCCCAGTTTCCTCCTAAATCAAAACTGTTAATAGCTGGTGACTTTAATATAAATTATTCTGATAAAGGCTCGAGGCATTTAACTTAGCAATGCATGTAGGAAGCACCAACTAGATTTTCAAGATTATCCTCTACAATTATAGACTATGTTCGAATTTAACATGTGTGTCTTGTGACACAGTGAATGCAGCACTATCAAATCATGAAGCAATTGTAACAAAGGTTAGTTTGAAAATTAAGAGAACATCGCGCAAATGTAGACTTGGAAGAATATATAGTAGAAATAACTTTCGCAAATTCCGTCAACTATGTAACAATGTGAACTGGAATATCCTAAACACACACGATCCGCTTTCAAGTTTTCATGACCTCGTTTTTAAAATGTTTACCACCTATTTTCCTGTGACAAAGATTAGGGTTAAAAGAAAGACACCATTAAGATTTCAGCTAGGAATATGGGGTCATTACATTACTTAAAAAAGTTTTTTTACGACAATTTAAATTTTATTGTTTATTTTAATAACTATAGAGCCATATATAGGAAAGTCATACAGTCGGCGAAGAGAGTGCTTTGCCAAAAGAATATTTAATTCTAAAAATAGGCAGAAAAACATGGTCAATTGTCAATGACTTGGCGGATAGGAAAGGAAATCCTATCACACCTGAAATATCACCATGCGAATTAAATCAATATTATTGTACTATAGCACAATAAAACAAACTCTTAAAGGTATTCTAAATAAAAAATCAGCGGGTTGGGATAGTTTATCAGTTAGAGTCCTGTTGGAATTAAACGACTCGTCTCTTAACAGTTTTGCGGATGCCATTAATATTTCCTTCATCGGGGGTCACTAAAGAAGGGATTGGTCATCCCTTTACATAAGGGTGGGGATACAAATGCATGTGGCAACTTTAGGCCAATTTCTTTGTCGCCTACCATAGCAAAGGTGGAAGAAAAAATAGTAAAAAAGAGAATGTTAAATATCCTAAATAAATATAAAGTACTGCATTTAAAGCAGTTTGGATTTCAGGCGGAAAAAAATACTTATGATGCTGTTTTTTCATTTTTGGAATCACTTTACCTTGGGTTGAATGATGGCAAGCTTTCAGCAGCAGTATACTGAGATCTCGCAAAAGCGTTTGATTGTGTTGATCATAGAGTGCTGCTGGGTAAGCTAGAGATCTATGGTTTTAGGGGAAACACACTTGCCTGGTTACAGTCCTACCGGACACAAGCGGTATCTCTCAGTGGAGAGTTATCTGAATATCTTACTATTAAGAGCGGTGTTCCTCTGGGATCTGTTTTGGGGCCCCTCCTCTTTTTGTTATATATGAATAATTTTGCTTCCCTGGATATTAAAGGGGAGGTAACTCTCTTCGCCCACGATACAAAGATACTTTGGCATGAGACTGAGGAGGTAAGGCTAAATGCTATGGTGAATGCTGACTTACGCGTTATTTATCATTTAATGTGTCATAAACCAATGTACTTAACCTTTAAATGTAATCTAGATAATATTTCCCTTGACAATCAGACTTGTTGCAGGTTTCTGGGTATTTTTATCGATAACAAACTGAAGTTTGACTCATATATTTCGGGACTGAGGCGGAGGTTGGCCTCGGGCTGCTATGCATTGAGAATGTTATCATCCGATTTAGAGCATGTTACACTGAGATCGGTATACTTCTCATTAATAGAGTCACACTTACGCTATGGTATTTGCTTTTGGGGTGGGTGCACCAATTATCTATTTAACTCAGTATTTGTTCTTCAAAAGAGAGCATTCAGTATAATATTCAAAGTGCCCTATCGGCAGTCTTGTAAGCCTCTGTTTCAAGAGCATGGAATATTGACTTTGGCGTGTTTATATTTTATGGAATGTCTATGTTTGGTACACAAAAACAAATCAAACACAATATACCTGCTTATCAGACGAGAAACGGTTTAAACAATGTTACCTTGCCGATACCGACCACATCCCAGATAAAAAATTCCATTGCCAACAATGCCAAAAAGGTATTTAACAAGCTTCCACAGAGCCTTAAATTGACAATGAATAGGATAAAGTTTAGAAAGGAAATAAAAAATGTAGTGTTGACGAAAGCATGCTATTCCATAGAGGAATTTTTCATTGATGCATGGTAGCCAATAGAGTGGGTCTCGCCTTGTTCTGTTACTTAATTTTTATTATATGTATTAATGTTTAATCTTTACTTTTGTTTTTAACCTTCTGACATTTTTGTTTCGTTTTTTTATATAGTTTAATTTTTATGTAATATTTTATTTAAATAATGTATGTTTATATATTTATTTTAGAGCTTTGTCAATAAGATGTATCTTTCGACAATATTGTTGATGTTTTGGAAACCACTACTTCACAAGAATGCAAGCCTACAGGAATCTTAACCATTCCCTCTGCAATTCAAACATTTCCTACATTGTAGGGCATAAGTATTTATTTTGTGTAGCGTTACCAAATTTAAATTCGAAAAAGGAGGGCATTTTATAATATTCTTCGCTAGTTTTTAAATAAATCTGAACTTAAGTGATGAACCTCCGTATTCATAAAAAGGTTCAAGAGTTACAAGTCCAGTTGCCATTTGCCAATTATGTTTTGCTCATGTCACTGTCATTTTGTAATTGTGACCTTTAGAAAAATTATTTGTTCAATTGTTGAACATCATGTTTTCGACTTATTATAGTTTGCAACACTGATGCACTTTCACATAACATCTATTTTCTTTTTACAACATAACAAAACGGTTTATGACCGGATTAATGGCAATTTGAAGAAAAAATATTTTCTTTAAAATGTCCTCCTCTTTGTACACCATATGGTAACTATATTCTTGCGCCTATACCGAGTCAACGATGTTTCTACTCCTGTTCGGGCACTCGTGACTGTTGACGCGAGCCCTCGTGTAAGATCGGAAGATACACGTCGGACATTTGAACTCTTTCCTCTCGCTGGGCCTCAAATGCGTCTCTCTGTGTCTCCTGATTGAACTGCGATGGATGGTGGTGAATGGGCAGTGCTCGCAATCGAATGTTTTCTTACCGTTCGGTATTATACGACTTTTCTGTATAAAAAAATGCCATATTAAAGTTAAAAAAACCTTATTATTTATTTATTTTTTATTATTGCTTGCCAGAACACTTTTTGAAACTACAGAACGATAAATTAAACAAGTTGTTGAACAATTAGATTAAAAACAAGCTAGCGGTTTCGATAATGTTTGTCAAAATGGTAAAAATTTGAAAGTATAAAGTATCTCCAATCTTAAAACAGTTAAAAATATAAATTATCTTTCGAATTAGGAAATATTCCAGAAAAAATGAAGATTATGAGTTGAATTTTTGAAAATGGAACAAAATTTGACTATAATAACTATTGTCCAATATCCGTATTGCCTATTGTTCCAAAAATTTTGGAAAAATTGATTAAAAAACAGAAACGAATTGTTTACCAAAACAAAATTTACTTTTTTTAGGACAATATGGTTTTCGTAAATTAAAAGACACAGAGGTTGTCATTACTGATACTGTTACAAAATATTGATAAATCAAATTCAAATTGAAAAACAATTTATTTACCAAAAAATAACAATGTTTGATATGGTTGTGAAGAGAATATTTTTCTCTCAAAACGGACAGCTTCTCGATTAGAAAACCGTTTTACATTGCTGCACTTTGTCTTTAGATTTACAAAAAGCCTTCTTTACTGTAAATCACGATATACAGGGTGTTACGGGTTTGACTGCAAATATTTTAACACATTATAGTATGGAACATTTTGATTAAAAAATTCTTAAATAACATACGGTCAATTTTGTTCTATTAATTTTTAAGCACATCATTCACACATTTAATACATGAAGTTATCTCCGATGCGCCACTAGGCCAGCCTAACAAG
Source organism: Kuschelorhynchus macadamiae (assembly GCA_030620095.1). NCBI lineage: Eukaryota > Metazoa > Arthropoda > Insecta > Coleoptera > Curculionidae > Kuschelorhynchus > Kuschelorhynchus macadamiae. The sequence continues at coordinate 1,595,431 of JAUTXW010000200.1, read as the reverse complement.
TCCATCAGTGAGAATCAGAAATACAGCAGAACAGCTGATCCACAAGCTTCTGGTAGCAATGCCCCGAAAAATTTACGGAATACCCGACATAACCAACAAAAGATGTCGGATGTAAATACGAATCTAAACAAACGAGCCTTCCGGTTCGTCTCGTCGAATGCAGACCTCTGTGTTGTTAACATAAGTGGTGCCACGTGTTCGGTTTTGCTGCTTTATTTCGGGGGGAAACGGGAGACTCAACCGCTCAGGTGGAAACTTACGACCCCGCTAGAAAGGGAGCATACGCTGTGAACGTGTGAGGCCTAGTTGTTCCTGCATTCTATCCCGTTCGTCTGCCGCAGTTCTACATAGAATATTAGCGTAACGGCCGCTACGTGGCGGGAGTGGGAGGGGTAAGGGGATAGCTTGAAAGAAAGGGTCATCTCGTGATATCAGTAGTACTCTCAAGGGGCACCTAGTGGAAGCCTAGATGCATTTCAAAAATTTAAAGAGGAATTATTAAAGTATTTGAAAGATTCGGGGTATTCGGGAGCCTAGAGCTCGCCATCCGGATATCCTACCGATAACGCCTCCAAACTGGACCAAGGTGCAGGGTCGACTTCGAGGGTCGCCGATTTAACGACTCTGAGCCCCGGACGGAGGGCAATCTGGCGACTGCCTCGTAGCAAAGCCAATAAGTCCTGTTATGTAACAGGCTAAACAGGAATGAAGAAGAAGAATCTAAACAAAGATAATAATAAACACATTTTCACTCTCAGTCAAGTGAAGGATTCAATTAATAATGTGTTACCTCGATCAGATTCAAGACAGCAGAGTGTTGATCAACAGCCTACCACAATTAATTCGCGTGATGCCCGAACCAAAAATGATGTTTTCTTTATTAGAGGAACTGCCTCTCACCAATCTGGAAATGGTGGTATGTTTGCAGGAATACCCTCTAAGCAGTGGTTTTATGTAGGAAGAGCAGCTAAGGATGTTACTGTAAAGTGTGTTTTTGACTATATAAAAAATAAACTTGATTTGGCTGATGAAAACCTTATATCGGTGAAATTACTTAAAAATGGTGACCATAGCTCTTCATTTAAGGTCGGCGTAGACCATTCATGTTCTGATGTCCTGTATAATGCAAATTTTTGGCCATCAAATATAGTGGTTAGAAGATTTAATTTTAGGAATTTTAATAGGGTATCATCACAGGGAAATTTTTCAATGGCTCCTCGAAGCGTGCCGATAGAGTAAATCTAAATGTCTACTACCAGGATGTAAGAAGCTTATTAAATAAACAGGAGGGACTGAGGCAAACATTATCTATTGATGCTTATGATATTTTGTGTTTCACCGAGACATGGTTGAATGAGTCAATTAAAAGCGAAGAGTTAGAAATGCATAATTATGAGATTTACAGGTGTGATAGGTCTTTAAATACTAGTAACTCTGTTCATGGTGGAGGAGTGTTAATTTGCGTAAGAAAGCATTTTCGATCTAATGTATTATCAACAGAACATAGTAATTTGGAGCAGATGTTTGTGTCAGTTAAGATTGGTAATGCAACTGTCATCATTGGGTGCATATACTTGCCACCAGAGTCTCCCTTGATTGATTATGAGCAGTATTGGTCATCTGTTGACTTTATTTTACAGAATTATAAATATAATTCAGTCAACTGGGTTAATGAACATGATGGTACTAGGGCCATAGGAAAACTCAGTAGCCAGGCAGAATATCTCGCTGATTATTTTGCTTTTTTAAATTTTTATCAATGTAATAACATACCTAATGTAAATTTGAATTTTTTGGATCTTATTTTTAGTAGTGAGCGAGACTTATCAGTTGCACTTGCCGAGGATCCATTTTTAAAATGTGATCCACCTCACCCTATACTTAACTTCAACATACCCCTGTCAAATGAAATGCAACTGCTAGGTTTTGACTACTATTATTATAATTTTAAGTTTGCATCTTATGCAGACATTAGCATGTACTTAGCTGGTTATGACTGGAATATTTTTGTTGAACCTGATATTGATGCAATTGTAAATGCATTTTATGATATTCTCTCTTCTGTCATAGATCTGTATGTTCCTAAATGTAGAGCTAAGAATTTTAAATTTCCAAGTTGGATGTCATCTGATTTAAAGAATTTAATAATTAAAAAAAAAAATAATACATAAAAATTATAAAATGAATGACTCAGAGGATGATTATAGACAATTTGTTGATCTTAGAACTAGATGTAGAGATTTGTCAGTGATTTCAAGAAATAACTACATTAATAGTATAGAGGAGTCCATTCAGAAAGACTCATGTGAGTTTTGGAAGTTTGTTCATGGGAAAAATAGTCACATGAGTCTACCTGCTACAATGTCTTATCAAAAGAAAATATCAAGTGACCCCCAAGAGATGGCAGACATGTTTGCTGCCTTCTTTGGCTCTGTTTATTCTGGTGAAACTGGTGTGACATCGGTCACTCCATGCTTTGAATCATCAGTAAATTTGTCCCATGTTGATGTTACTATGATGGATGTTTTTAATGGTATTGAAATGCTTAAATCAAAGTTAGGAATGGGCCCTGATGGCATTCCCTATGACCTAATATTTAATTGTAGATTTGTTCTTGCACCGATCCTTCATAAAATATATAATATTTCACTGGAGCATGGCCAGTTTCCTAAAGCATGGAAGGTTGGTTATGTAACCCCAATTTTTAAAAATGGAGATCGTAGTAAAATTGAAAATTACAGAGCTATTTCTAAAATATCTTTATTTAGTAAGGTCTTTGAACAGATTGTTAACGATAAGATTTCGAGTGTTTTAAGTCCGATGATTTGTTGCGAACAGCATGGATTTATGGCTGGAAGGTCGACTGTCTCTAATTTGGTGGTATTCACCGAGTATTTGTCAGAGGCTTTGGAGGGAAAGAGTCAGGTTGATGTAATTTACACAGACTTCTCCAAAGCCTTTGACAAAGTTAATCATGAAATTTTGTTGGCCAAGCTTGCTGCATGTGGCCTCGCTGGAGGTCTACTGAGCTGGATGCGGAGCTACCTACATCAGAGAAAGCAGATGGTAAAAATTTTTAATGTTCAGTCTGCCGCTATTTGGGCTTCTTCCGGTGTACCACAAGGTGGACATCTTTCTCCCTTGTTGTTTAACATTTTCATTAATGATTTATCACAAACTATAACTAACTCATACTTTTTACTATATGCAGATGACTTTAAGTTGTATAAATTGGTCAATTGCTTCAGTGGTTGTCTCCATACTCTCTTGTATACAACAAGATTTAAATTTCTTTAGTCAGTGGTGCACTGATAACGGGTTAATTTTGAATATAGACAAATGTACTGTCATGAATTTTTATAAAATTAAGAATCCAATTTTCTTTGACTACTCAATAAACTCAATAAGCATAAAAAAGTCAAATTCTGTAAAGGACCTGGGTGTCACGTTCGACCGGGGATTAAGTTTTGGCTTGCATGTGGAAAATATTTGTAACAGGGGTCTAAGGCTACTAGGATTTATTTCCCGCACTTTGAGGGAGTTTAATAATATATATTGTTTCAAAGTTCTTTATTGTTGTTTTGTTAGATCTATTCTGGATTATGCCAGTCCTGTTTGGAATCCACATTACAGTAAATATGTTGATATGATTGAAAAAATTGAAAGAAAATTTCTCAGAATTATAAATTTTAAATTGAATATTCCTATAGATCAAATAGATTATAGTCTTTTACAAAATCTATTAAATATTGATTCACTTCAGAAGAGAAGATTTCTATTTGATGTCAGCATGCTTTATAGAATTATGAAAAATAACATCGACTGTCAAAAATTGCTGGAGTCAATTGGCATTCAGGTTCCACAGAGAAATACCAGACACTATGATTTTTTCTTTATTAAATATCATAGAACAAATTATGGTCAAGCATCTCCTCTGAGTCGAATGGCTAGAGAAATGAATACTTTGGATTTGGATATTTTTAACTTATCCTTGGCTCAATTTAGAAAACTGGCACATTCACTGGTGAATCTGTGAACTGTCAGAATTACATTAGTATCACTGTGATATCCGCCATCTTGGCTAATAATTGTGTGTAATTATTGTCTGTGATGTATTATTTTAACTTAAGCTTAAATCTTCAATATTTAAAAATTTTAATTGCAAATATGTGTTTTTTACTTTAAACTATACAATAGTGATAATTGAAATAAAATGTTAGACATTTAAGATAAAATACCTATGTAAATGGCAAGGCCGTTAAATAAATAAATAAATAAATAAATAAAATAAATAAATAATAATTTTATTATGTAAAACAATTAATTATATGATTTTCTATAAAATGCCTACAATTTTTCTCTTAGTAAAATATCTGAACAACCTATATGTAAAAAATAAAACGAAGCATTTTATTTTACCATAGAATGCTTATTTGAAAACGGCAACGCTGCTCATCGTAGAGACACGAGCAAGTTTCAACGCATTCATATCAGTTGCAGTTGGTGCCTTTACCTTAATTTTTTTGACATATGAGGCAATTCCATACCGTTTTAATATGTAGTCGGGATTTAAAAACTATTTAAAAATGTATATGAATATTGAATATACAGACATGTTACTTATTTATGAAGAGTGTAGACAGAATGCTTATTTGGAGTCCCAAACATATCAGAAAAGATATCCTAACAGGAGGTGTCCCCATGACAGAAACGATTGTGGCGGTTTTACAAAGAAATAAATATAAATAAATAAATGCTTTATTGTCAAAAAAAAATTTTACAATTTTGTGGACAAAGCTGTTGTAAAAAAATAGTTTACAAACATAAAATTAGCAAACAAAACAAGACAAAAACACATCATAAATATTATAGAAAAATAATATTTAAATCAGGAATTTAGAATATTAATATTATAGAATCCTAAAAGAAGTACATTAGAAATGTACTTTGTCAGTCAGAGTTCGCAATACGAAAAGTGTAAACGTCCGTTAAACTAAACGGAGGCCTGAAAAGCAAATAACACCAGAAAACGACGAACATATTTTAGCCCTAGTGGAAGCAGACCCCTGGTTTGAGCACTCGTAAAATCTCGCGACAAGTTAGATTTTCTAATTGGACCATTCATCGTTCCCTTCGTGAAAACCTTCTGTACCCTTATCATGTGCAGCGAGTACAGGCTTTAACTTTAGAGGACTTCTCCCAAGAAGAGAGTTTTACCGGTGGTTTCTCCGATAAAATCTAGAACACGAAAATTTTACTTTAAACATACTGACAACCAATGAATGTTCTTTTACGAGAGATGGAATTTTAAAATATCATAAGACTCATACCTGGGTTCAAAAAAATGTATACAACATTTAACAACACCGGTTTTCAATAAATATTTAAGCTGGAATAATAATCCACAATCGGGTAATCGGACCTTTTGAGCTACCATGGAGTTTAACAGAAGAGGCATACCTCCAATTTTTAACTAATGACTTGCCCACTCTTTTAGAAGATATTACTTTAGCTGAGCGAGCGAGTCCCCGGTTTCTTCATGGTGGAGTTCCTGCCCACATTCATAGGAATGTATTACAACATCTGGATAATACGTTTGATAATAGGTGAATAGGTCAAATTGTCCCAGAACCTAGAAAAAGGCCTCCAAGGTCACCAGACTTAAGCCCCCTTGATTTTTATTTTTGGGGCCACATGAAAACATTATAGTATAATAGGGTTAAAATTAAAAATGAAGATGACCTTAGAAACCGAATTTTTGCTGCAGTGGAACAAATTAGACAAAGACCTAACGTTCTTGAATATGTTGAATAAAATTGACTTCGCCGTATTCTTGTGTTTAAATAGTAGCGGTAGTCATTTTCAGCTTTTATTTTAATTTTTTAAAATACTTTTTTTAGTGCGTGAATTACCTAGTCCTATAAATTAATATGTTTGGTAAGTTCGTATTCTTTATTTATTTTTAGAAACAAATAAACTTAACTGGGGTTGCGCAGTTAAAAACTATACAAATAAATAATCCTAAAAAGTTTTAATAACAGGTTTTTACTATTTTTTTATACACGCCGATATTATGCTAACAAACCTCAATTTATTCAATCAAAATAAAATAATTGAACCGTTTTCAAACCTACAGATTTTTTTATACTTCTTTGTTGACAAAACACAGGTAATGAGATTGTCATCACATTGATGTCCAAGCAAATAGCAATGTTGCCATGTTGTCTTGGAATTAGCTGAAACCTTCTCCAAATTTAAACATTTTAAAATTAAATTTATAAGCATATTTTGTTTAAAATCGTTAACACTATGTTAAAACATTTTTAGTAAAACCCCTAACACCCTATATATTTAACATTTTTTTGTACTAAAAAGCTTTTTTACTCTCAATTAGATCATCTTGTATCTTTTATCAACAATTATGATTTGAAGTTCGGTAAATATAAAAAGAACTAAAAATAAATGCTCACCTCTATCTGACTAGATTTTTCATCATTTACAATATCACTAACAGCAACAGAATTACATCCATTGCTTTTTTTATTATCACTATTAATGGAATGATCCGTTATTTCTACTTGACTAGTACTATTAGCAACGCTGTGGGAGAGTAAATGCTCGTCCAGCAACTGTTTGCTGAGCGTTTTGTAGGAACAGTGGCAACACTGGAACATCGTGAGTTCCTGAGATTTTCCGTCGGTGAACGTTTGGGACTTGAAGTCTTCTGTAACAACAACACATGAAGTTTAGAAATGGAAAAGTTATCGTGCAGAGTCTAAAACTCGTAGTTAATGTGGGGAAAAATGAAATTTCTTTGGGCTCAAGCTCACTTTTACACACACATTTGTGTACCGTTTCTAAAAGGTTTTTCAGAAACCGCTGTCAGATTTCTGTCAATTGAACCGGTTAACCAAGTTTGTAAACGAAATACAGCCTAAAATAAAATTGATAGGTAGACGTTGTTGTATGCTTTGTATGTACCTATATATCTTCAACAAAAAAAGGTTATCATGATTGATATTTCGAAAATCGTTCACTTGCAATTAGTTGACCACTATACTGAACAAAGATGATAGTAAATTCTAGGAACTAACTCCAGTTTCGTAGGTGTTGTTTTGTTTTTAAGTTTATATGATAATGTCTTTTTAATTTAAAAATATATCTATCTATCTAAAATAATCGTAATCTCTTACAAATTAGCTTTGCTAGTTCTTTTTTAATTTTGTAGTGATTACAAGAAACATTTTTAAATAATAAAGAATAAATAAATAAATAAATAAATAAATAAAATTACTATTTCCAAGGATCAACACCTGACAATTTTTTTTTTTCGTTTATTCAAAATATCCTGACACTCGAACCTGTGGTGGAAGATAGATCAAAATACAAGAGTTCTAACCACACTACACCACAACTTGTTACGTTCTGGACGCGCGTTTCGCTAACCAAGTTAGCATCATCAGCAGATAATATAAACTAACGTAACATCCTAACTGAGACTATCTATAGGTAAATGTGGTCACACTTGGTTGCACCCGACTGAACCGTTGTAAAGTAAGCAATAGAGGGGACTATAGGGAATAGGCCCTCTGTCTTTATTTAGTGCTTTCTTACCACATTTAACTATTCCTATACTCTCAAATGCATCCAATAATCTATTATTAGATACATTTTTAATTAACTTAAGATTATTTATTCCTAATTGGTGTTATGCTGTTCGTACGGTAGCAAGAGAGATTTGGGACTGGACCAGCAAAAATGGTGTATCACTCTCTCGTTGAATCTCATCTGCGATATGGAATCATGTTTTGGGGCCATACTTGTAATTACTTGCTGCAGCCGCTGTGTGTTCCACAAAAACGCGCGGTAAGGAGCATCTGTGGGGCTAACTGTAGAGAATCATGTAGATTGTTTTTCAAATCTCAAAAAATATTTACCTTAACATCTTTATTTATTTTGGAAACGGTTTGCATGATTTATAAGCACAGAGATCTGATGCCTTTGCCAAACCATACTTATGATACAAGACACTCTCGTGATTTGCGCCTTCCCATCCCCTCATCAGCACTAACAAAAAATTCCATAATTTATGAGAGTAGAAAGATGTATAACCATCTGCCGGAACAGATTAAAACTTTAAACGTGAAATGTTTTAAAAGCTCGGTAAAGAAATTACTTTTGGAAAGGGCATATTATGAGTTGGGAGAATTTTATAGTGACTCTTTTGATTTGAATTGATTTTTTTTGTTTTTGTATTTTTTAAGTAAACTTTTTTTGGACCCATTTTTAATTTATTATAATGTGTATATAATTTTTAAAATGTTTGTATAACTTTTGCTTTTGTGTTGCTATGTAGTTTACTGTATATTTTTCTGTGTACGTTTTAAAATGCTAAACTCATTTTAATGTGACTGACATTTCTGTTTCTATTTTTATCTTTATACAAAAGTGACTGTCTGTTGTACAGAGGGGATTTTTTTTCTTTTATATTTTTTCCACATTGGTTTTGTCTACAAGACTCTATACTCTTTGTCAATAAAGCATATTTTGAAATTGAATTTGATACATAGACGATATATTTGCTATTTTTGATACTAAAACAGAAAATGTGGACACTTTCTTAGAAACATTAAACAATAAATATGCTTCCATTAATTTTACATATGAAAAGAAGAACCATGGGCAGTTACCTTTTCTCGACACGTTAGTTATTAGAAATAACGATAAATTAAAATTTGATATTTATAGGAAATTTACTAATACTGATAGGTATATAACATCTGACTCATTTCATTGCCGTCAACACAAAATGGCAGCATTTCATTTCTTAACTCACAGGTTAGTCAATTTTCCATTAATAAATAAATAAATAAATAAATAAATAAATAACGCCTTTATTTGCAGAATACATATTTGCAGAATACATATACATATATATATATATATATATATATATATATATATATATATATATATATATATATATATATGGGCGAGATTTAACCCTATGGTTATTCTTACATCTAACCTATCCCACATACAAAGATCAGAATAAGTCGTTTTTAAGCTTAGTCTATATAAAACAAAAATAAATCAGAAACTAATACATAATTTTAAAAACAATGGAAAAGACAAAATAATTATAAAGATTGCCTAGCCAATAATTGCTGTTTATATTTATAGCGAAACCCATATATGGAACTAGTTTTGAGATCAGGACTAAGGGAGTTGTACAAACTCACAGCCATGTAGGTGAAACTACGTTGGAACAAAGCAGTATGATGATGTGGCATTGTCAAACGATTCAGCTGCCTCACATCTCGATCATGTACAAGATTTCTAAAGATCAGTTTCTCTCTGAGGTATATAGGGGCTGATGTTCTTAGCAATTTCATGACTAAGACAGTGAAATGCAATTGTACGGTGTTAGATAATCTAAGCCATTTCAATTCATTTATCTTTGCAGATACATGATCATATTTCCTAATACGATATACAAAACGGCAACAAACATTTTGTACATATTGTAATCGATTTTTGGATAAGGAATCAAGACACGGATAGTAAACAACATTACAATAATTAAAAGTTGATAGTACTAGGGACTTGCATAGTTTTTTTCTCATTTTAAAATTTAATATGAAACGATTAGCATACAACATTTTCATTTTAGCATATGTTTTTTGTAAAAGTTTGTTGACATGGTCCTTAAACCTTAAATGTGAATCGAACACCACTCCCAAATTTTTAATGGTATCTGAAAAGTGCAAACTCTCATTTGCCAACTTGAGGGTCAATGTCCTTTGTAAAGCTGCCCTACGATTATCCTGGCAAAACAACAGAACTTGTGTCTTATCAGGATTTATTTTTAAATTATGCTCATTTGAAAAAGCTAGTAGGGTATCCAAATCGCTATTAAGTTGTTCCGTTGCTAACGCAGAATCTGAAGGATCAAAATAGTAAAGGAGCTGGGCGTCATCTGCATATGTTTGTACATGAGAATATTGAACAGATTCAAAAATGTCAAACGTGTATATAACAAACAACAGGGGACCCACAATGGACCCCTGAGGTACACCGGAAGCTATTTTTCCTGCAGACGACAGATTCTCCCCCACACGAACTCGTTGTTGCCTGTCTGTCAAATAGCTGTGAAAAAAATTAACAGAGAGCTCATCAAATCCCAAGTATTTTAATTTGGCGCAAAGGAGGTCATGGTCCAGCACATCAAAGGCCCTAGAATAATCTAAGGAGACCGACACAACAGCAGTTTTTTTGTCAAGAGCCCTGATGATATTATCAGTTAAATTCAATAAAGCCGTCGATGTGCTGTGACTCTGTCGGAAGCCAGACTGATGAATTGGAAAAAGATTATTTGCGCATAGATATGTAGTCACTTGTGTGTGCACGACCCTCTCCAGAACCTTCGACATGACAGGCAACAAACTGATAGGTCGGAGCTCATTGATCTTCGTAGGGTTGTTCACCTTTGGTATGGGGCAAACAATCGACTCCTTCCAGGCCGTCGGAAAATACCCAGTCTCCAGGCAGCAATTAATAATATGGGTCAGGTGATATAAAATAACAGGCACGCTAAGGCTTAGCATATAGAGAGAAAGTTCATCATTACCAGCAGCATTGGACTGTAAGCTGTAGATATATTTTAAGATGGTTTCAGGGGATTCCAATCTAAAACTAAAACTGAGATCTGCATTTAATTTGTTAGTCATGTAAAAAGCTACTTTATTTAAGCAATTATCAGATTTTTGGAAGACACTTAAGAAGTGCCCGTTGATCTCATTTGGGTTGGATAAGGCCTGAGGCAAATCCGAATTCTTTTTTGAACTTGAGTATGCACCCACCTGTCCAAGTCCCTTCCAGAAACTTTTTGCGTTTCTTCGTTCCAGAAATTCCAGGTACCCTAGCTTCTCGCGGCGGACGGAATAGAGTGTAAGATTTCGCAAAGTCTTATAATTATCTAAATTCTCTTGTGACCTGTTTCTTTTGAGCTTTGCTTGAGCCTTGTCTCTTTCTCTCATTAGAGCCTTTAGCGCGGGGGTAAGCCAGGGTGCTGGAGGTTTATTGACCCCTGATGTTGTAAGAGGAGCATGATGGGAAAAAAGTGATGCTAGGTGACCAGTCAGAAAAGAAACCTTTTCTTCAATATCCGCCATGTAGTAAAGATGGTCCCAAGGTACGTTTAACAGGTCATTATAAAAGTAGTTTTCGTCAAAATTTCTGAAGTTTCTGTAGGTGCCAAACTTCTGAAAACGATTCTTTGATTGAACCCTAATCTTACAGTACACCAACCTGTGATCACTTAAGGTATCTGCCTCTAAGGTACCTGAAGATGTAACATAGTCAGCATCACTAGCAAAAACAGGGTCCAACAGGGAAGAGGTATTCCTTCCAATTCTAGTAGGTTCCGATATAACCTGAGAGAAACCTAGCACCTCAAACATGTCAGACACAGGATTTGGCATATTACTGGGCATCATATTTATGTTTAGATCGCCCAAGACAATAACAGACTCATAAGATGTGAAGATTTCTGGAAGAAATCTATCAAGAGACTCTACACAATTTACGACATTATTTTTTGTACAATAAATTACACCTATAGCAATGGTAGTCTTAATATTTACTCTAACCTTAATCCAAAAATTTTCAAACCCTTCAATTCTCTCTGGTACCTGCAAAGGTAATGGTTCACTAGAGAATGACTCCTTAACATATATCCCAACGCCACCTCCCCTGCCCTCAGGGCGATCACACCTAAAAAACTTATACCCATCAATATGCACTCTGTCTGAAGCCACAGGAGCACTTAACCACGTCTCAGTGACTGCCACAACATCAAAACTGTTCTTTGTAACCATATCTAAAAACTCAGGAAAACCTGTAAAAATAGACCTTAAATTTAAATGGGCTACACCAAACTCAGTAAAATTATTGCACCTATTTGTCATATTTGAATGTTTTATTTAATCTATTGGTTTGCAAGAATAATTTGTCTTCTTGTTTTGTAAATCAAGAATTTTTAGCATATATGGGCAATTCCTGTCTAAAGATGAGTGTTGAACATCTACATTACCTATACTTTTATTTTTATTTGCCTTTATACAATTGATACATTTTTTATTTAAAGCTTGATAGTCTTTGTATGAATGTTCCTCGGAACAGGTTGAACAAACTTTTTTCAGTGAGCAATCCTTGGCGTAGTGACCAAAACCCATGCAGTTGAAACATTGAAGAACACTAATGTGATTGAAGACAGGACACCTCGACCAACCAATCTTAACCCTATTATCTTTTAAAAGCACACTGTGTGATGTGGGATCTGTTTCTAATAACAAGTCGATTTTATTATGCTTGTTTACTGACCTTCTTAGTACTTTAATATGAAAATTTGGAATATTCATCAGACTATTTCCCTCTGCAATTTCCTCGATGATATCTCCATCACTATCCTCGGCGGCAATGTCTTCCCTACTAATATTTATAATTTTTAACTTAGGATTTTTCAACCGTGGTTCTTCTAATTCATAATCTTGTCCAAGGGAATCATGAATTTGAGACCTGAGGGCCACCATACTTTCTTGGTCATCACAACCAACTATTACTTTCCCATTTACACCACCTTTGAATTTAGTTATGCTAAGTCCTGTAGGGTTTACTTGTTTTCGTATATCTTTTTTTGTAATTCTGCTTGGTTGGTCTTTCTTTGGCTTAATCACAACGATAGCTTCAGGTTTTCCTCGCTTTAGGGCCTCACTATAACAAGGCTTTCCTTCTTCTGCCAACTTCAATTGACTACAAGCCGTATTTTTCTTAATAGATTTGAGTTCATTCTGTATCTCTTTGAGCATCTTAACAATTAAAGGGATTTGCTTCGTTATTGCAGTACATTTTTCACAAAGAAAGACTAGTGTGCGCTTCTGCAGAGGCATGCAACGGGCTTCAGATGTACTTAACTTGGAACATGTTCTGTGCAACCGACTGCAACAGACATCACACTGATAAAATTCTGCTTCATCCAGGATTTCTTTTTTGCATTCATAACAAATAATATCATTTTTATTTTTATGGCAACTCTGTGTTTCTTCTTCCGATTCGTCTTCATTTGCCGACATCCTCAGATGTCAAACAGCAGCGTTAAAAACGTCGTTACTGTTTATCAGCGTGCATCCGTATGACGTCACGGAAGCCAGCTTTGAATTGTACTAATTGTGTACAATTTTTTTTTCGCAAACTTCGAATTCCACGTTTTGAAAACAAGCGAGTTTAAAACAAAAAGTCCTTTTAAACTACTACAAACGTTCACTGGTGTCCCAAAACGTATACTATCATGATTCGCGATGACCAATCCAATACTTTTAGCCGTTTCAACACGAAAATTCAAAATTCTTATCATCAACCAAAACATAAACAAACTCGAAATATCGTACGTCAAAACTTCCGTACTTCCATTAAGTAAAGAACGTTTTAACAATGAAATGAATCGGATTAAAAATATAACTAAAAGTAATAGATATAATGATAATTTTGCACATAAATTAGTAAACAGACATAACCATAAGAAAATGTTAAAAGATGCCATCACTCTTCAATTCAATTCAATTCAATTCATTTTATTAATCTTTATAAATCACATTACATGACATAGACAGGTCAAAACAAGCAAAGATACAAGCTATAACAAATATTACAAGTAATAGTTAAAATTTACATAAACTTATTACTAGAGCATTCTACATGAAAAAACGTCAGAACTTCACAGTCGTGGACTTGTTTGAAAATTGAGGAACTCGTTAAAGTTGTAGAAGCAAGATTCATATAAAAATTGTTTTAAAAGTGTTTTAAATCTGCCGGCAGTTGGTGCTTCTATCAGTTTGTGGGGTAGTCGGTTGTATATACAGGCATAGTGTGGAGATCTTTCAAAATGGGCCGTACGATGATTTGGCACAGCCAATCCTTCTCTGGTTCTTGTGGAATATGAATGAAAATCACCGTTTTGTGTAAATTTTGTCTTGTTCTCATAGACATGCACAGCACACTTTAGTATATATATTGATGTCAACGTTAATATTTTTTGTACCCTAAAAGTATGCCTGCATGATTCCTGTGGATGGAGTCCATAAATAAGCCTCACTACTCTTTTCTGTGAAATAAATACTCTATTAATGTTCACTGCTCTTCCCCACAACAAGATATTATAAGAAAGATGGGGGTAGACAAGAGCATAGTAGGAAGTCCTAAGGTGCGTCAGGTGGACTGTTTGTTTGAGTTTCAGAAGAGCATAGTATGCCCCATTTAATGACTAGAAGACTTGATTTAGTTGTGGTTCCCAGGAGAATCTTGAGTCTAAGAATGTACCCAAGAATTTAACCTCACCAGCTGCCACATCCAAGATAACCCTGGGATTATTTCTGTGAAAATGGACAGTTACTGTTTTTTGTGTATTTAAAATTTACTGGTTTATAGAACACCAGGCTTTCATGTTTTCACAGACTTCTCTAATTTTCAGTAATGTGTCATCCTCATTTTTTCCAGAAATTGCAGCTGAAGTATCATCAGCAAATTTAATAGTCACCCCCGGAAGATTCAAGTCATTTACAAAAATTAAAAAGATCAATGGAGCCAACATTGATCCTTGAGGTGTACCTATATTTATGTTGTGTTCCTCAGAGATGGAGTTGTTTGCTTTTACTAGCAACTTACGCTCACACAAAAATGATTTTATAAGCGAGAGCGCTTGTCCCCTTATGCCAATATTATATAGTTTGTTTTCGATGAACTGAAAATTAAGTGTGTCGAATGCCTTGGATAGATCAAAAAAAAGCCCAACCACTATTCGGTTAGTTTCAAGCTCTCTGTGAATGAACTCGGTAAGTTCCAGAGCTGCAGTCTCCGTAGATCTTTCAGGTCGGAATCCATGTTGATCATCGTCAATTAATTTGAAGTGATTCAAGAATTCCATAAGTCTGTTGTATAGAGCTCTCTCAAACCTCAAGCACCTGAGGCTCCTAATAAGTTCACAGTAATCCCATATGATTCCAGATATACAAGAGGTCTAGAAAAAGTATTTAAACACGTGGGTTTTAGAGTAGCCTACCAAACAGAGAACAGTTTGTAAAATCATCTTGCAAACCCTAAAGACAAAATCGACTTGAAGGAGAGGAGTGGCATCTATGAAATTAGCTGTAATGGCTATAATCTAAAATATGTTGGCCAAACTAAATGCTCCATAAGCATTCGTTTTAAAGAACGCATGGTACATTTAAGATACCGAAGAACAGAAAAGTCAAGTGTTGCCCAACATGTTTTAGAAAACAATCACCAAATAGGAATAACTAATCTTAAGTTGATTAAAAATGTATCTAATAACAGATTATTGGATGCATTTGAGAATATAGAAATCTTGTATTTTAATAAATCATCAGACCAGTACCATTGCTTGTTTTCCTTAGAACCTCAAATATGCATTAAATACATAAATATCTAAAGCTGGGGAACCAACCCAGGTAGTTGAATTGCAGTCATTCTGTTAAAAAAAATTATAGGCAAATTTTTCAGCTTAACAACACAACCATTGCCATTTAGGAAATCATGGTTCTTGGGATCAGAGCGTGTCAAATTGGAATTACTATCCGACGTTTCTTCTTCGATTGCACGATGCATCTTCAGGGATCTTGTATCTTGATGTAGGCCGTAACCCAGTATCTCTAGATTCTCTAATTTTTCGTTTATAAAATCCTGGAACTGATACTAGAACATTGGTTTCCTTTACATTTATGAAATGGCCAGTAGTATGCTGGTATTCAGCTACAGTAGATTGAACAATTTGTTTTTTTTATTACATTGTTCATGTTCCTTAAGTCTAAATGATATTTGAGAGTCCTGTTTCTCCCACATGCACTTTTCCACATGAGCAAGGAATTTTATATACTCCTTCTGTTTGTTTAGATACAATATCTTTCGGGGATCACAAGCATTGTCCAATCTTCTTATGTGTATTGAAGATTGTATGTATGTTGAACCGCCAAAGTAATCGTTCTATTTTGCCTGTAGTGTCATGTACATAAGAAAGAACAACACTATCTGATGGTGGCTCCTTATCATTCTCCGTTGGCAAAGTTGGATTACTATTTGAATAAGAAAAAATTTACCAAAATTGAATTGAACGGGTAATATCTTCAGTGCAATGCCATTTCCTTTGAGAGCATCTTTCAGTTTAGATGTTAGAGAATCTTGATCAGAACTCAAAATAGCTCTGAATACTACTCAGTTAATAACCGATTCCTTTTATTCTGGATGGTGATGGCAATTTGCATTTGCACTCGCCTAAATCTCTTCGAGCTCATACAGTGTCCAGATCTCGAGCCTCGTGTAAGCGAAAGCGAAACGTCAGATAGTAATTCCAATCTGACACGGTCTAATACCAAGAACCATGATTTCTTAACTGACCAAGGCCGTGAAAGCTTCCATTCTGTATTAACATTGTCAATAATAAATAGAACAATTTTTGTTATATTAAGACCTATTGTATATAATAAATGCATGCTTGTTATACAAATGTTTGGAACTTATTAAGAGCTTTTATTGTCTTCATGCTCGTAGAAAAAACATACCTCACATATGAAGAAAGTACCTTTTTCACACTGCTGATTGGATTGAGCTTCGAGTTGTTCAGTAAAAAATAATCATATGCGAAAAAGCAACACTTTCCACATTGATTAGGTAAATAAATAAGTTCTTACCTATCACAGTACTATCGCCGCACATCGCCGCGTCCCCGCCATCGATGATCGGCGTATCTATAACAGCCCGAAATCTTTTTCTGCCTTCAGTCTTCTTCAGAGGTTTGCCCAGCGACGCCAACTGTTCCTTACTGGCGTGCGTCAATATGTGGCGCTCATACCGGCCTTGCTGAATGGTAGAAAAGCTGCATTCGGCGCAATTATAGGTGTCTTGTTTACCTGAATATCAAAAATTACTTTAGAGAAAAACATTCAGAAATACGGTGAAAGTTCGCTTTTCTAAGAGTAATACAAGTAAAACTACTCAAAGAGCTCAAAATTATAGCAGATTTATAAGTGTTTTAGTAATAATAGGCGCAATTATACCAAATAAGAAGCTGTAGCAATCTTACAACAGGTTGCACAAAGCATTTAACTAAGCATCAACTATTCAGACGGAACAGAGTGTGACAGACCACATAGATTAGAGTAGAATAAAAAAACATTTATTATCCAATATACATGAATTATTACATAAAAGGTATCATTCACAGAGCGTTCTTCCATGGTACCTAACAGAAAATAACTTAGATATAACAGTAAACACAACACACCTAAATATTATTAAAAAGAAATTTAATACACTGTTAAGAAGGGAAGAATGAAAGAAATCCATTTATTTCTACAGACAACAAATACAAAGAGAGAAAAAAATATGTCATTAGAAATGGTAAAAAGTCTGTTTTATAAAATTGTCAAGCTACAGTATCAACAATATATAAACAAAAACATACATAAAAAAACAGACAATAATTTGCTTAAACAAAACATTAAAAACACTTAATGAATAGACAGTTGCTACACCGAGATCAAGACAAAAATAAAGTAACAACTCAACACACTATTTTTCAAATTTCAAGAACTCTGGGATAGAATAAAATTCGACCAAACACAAATGCTCTTTTAAATTACATAGGAATTTTCTTTTATCATCAACAATAGATTTAATGTTCCATGGTAGACTATTAAATAGTTTAACACTACTATATAATGTACCCTTTTCCTACAAACTTGTTCGATGTTTAGGGTAATTATAATTTAGAGATCTAGTACTCTAGCTGTGGTTCTTAACCAAGCTCATTGAAGCAGGATTACTAGAAAGAAATTTCATACACTCATATATATATATATATATATATATATATATATATATATATATATATAAATATATATAATAATAATAATAATAATATTTTTTATTTCCAAAAAAAAGAATACATCTTATATAGTATAACCTATTACAATTGTGTACACTATAAGTTACAAAGTAACTTGCCTAGGGTACAAAACAGTACTAAAATATGTGCTATCTATTCTTTAATTGTAACAAATTTCTGCTTAACAATATAATAGTAGTTTTTTTTTGCCTATAATTATAACAGTAGAGGTAGCTTGCCAACTATAAAAGCATAATTGCACCTAATCCACTCACTAACAAGGAACATGAAATGTTTTACATTAGTTATATTCCTAATATTATTTGGAATCAAATTATATATTCTAGGGCCAATGAATAATATGTGTCTCTGTGTTGATGCATGACTGGAGCCAGCAATCATAAGATTTTTACTAGTTATATTACGGGTGACAATACTGTGATGAACAGGGTTTTTATATTTTATATAAAGCTGTCTTAATGTTAACAGTCCAGAGTCAATAAATAGTTGCTCAGTAGGATAACGTCTCTGTTTCCTCATAATAACCTTCAATATATATTTTTGAGTTATAAACAGATGATCCATAATGCCACTGTGCGTACTACCCCAGACACTAATTGCATAAGTAATAATTGATTCAATCAATGATTGATAGACCATCTTTAAGAGATTTTGAGATAAGAATTCTCTCAACTGATAAAATTTATATATGGTTTTTCGTATCTTCTGAGTAATGTAATCAATGTGAACATTATATTTTAAATTAAAGTCAATATACAGTCCTAGGTATTTGATACTTTTTTTGCTTTCAATGCGACTATTACAAGAACAGTGATTCTCATTCAACAAACATTTATACTCATGTATCCGTAAATAAGATAAAGTCTCAGTGAACTTATTTTTAGTTGAAAAAGCTAAATAATGTGTTTTATTTTGGTTTAGGGTTAGTAAGTTTTGATCAAGCCACAGCTTAATGGTTGAGATATATTTTTCAGATTTTTGAAATACTTGCTGCCAAGTTACATCTCTTATCAGTATAACGGTATCGTCTGCATAGCACACACAGGAGCAATCTGACACAGGCAGTATATTTGTTATATCATTTATATAAATACAAAAGAGAATAGGGCCCAGTACCGTGCCCTGCGGCACACCGCATTCTACCTCATCCTTTTTGCTTAATATCCTGTTTATTTTTACACATTGAGATCTATTATTTAAATATGATTCAAACAATTTTAGTACAATTCCTCTGATTCCAACATTTTCCATTTTTTGAAGTAGAATGTGGTGATCCACAGTGTCAAAGGCACGGGCTAGATCTAGAAATATGCCTACAGTTTTATAACCCTTGTTGAAATTTTCAATTACATACTCTGTTACATGTTGAATCGCATTTTCAGTGCTAATACCAGCACGAAATCCATACTGCGAGGATGATAGAATATTATTTTCATTTAGAAATTTAAATAGTCTTAAATTTATACATTTTTCGAATAGTTTATTCAGACAATTTGTTACCGCTATGGGTCGATAGTTTTCTTTATTTGTTCTGTCACCAGACTTAAACACCGGAGTAATAATTGAATGTTTTAAAGAGTCGGGGTATATACCTTTTTTAAAGATTAAATTCACTACATGTAAGAGTGGCTTCATTATTTCCACATGATTCATTTTAATCACTACCGAGGGAATATTGTCATACTCGCAGAATGTTTATGTTTTTAGGCTATTTATTTGATCAAGCAGTTCAGATTCAGATATTGGAGCAAGAAACATTGAGTTAACAATAATATTCTTTTTAAATTTATAGTCGTTGCCCTTAATTTTATTTGCTAGCGACTTACCCATATTAACATAATAATCAAGAAATATGTCTGCTATCATATTACTGTCTTTAACCTGTTTCCCATTATCTACAATATAGTTAATGTCAGAATTATTATTTTTTGAGTCATTGCCAGCTTCCCTAATCACCCCCCATGTACCCCTAATATTGTTTTTGTTTTCTATTAATTTATTTTTATCGTGACTATATTTAGCTTTTTTTATTAGGTTGGTAAGTGAATTTCTATATATCCTAAATTGTTCTTGAGCATTTGTATTCAATGGATCATTAATTAATTTTTTCTTTAATTTATCGCGATTTTTTATAGATATTATGATACCCTGCGTGATCCACGGTTTTTTTTTGTTATTCGCTTCCTTTTAGAGATAGCAGTAGCAGAGTTAATGATGTTCGAAATTTTCTTCATTAAAGTTACTGTACAAACATTAACATCTTCAGAGTTTAGTACATCGTCCCAACATTCAGCCTTAAGAGCATTACTAACAGTTTTATAGTCAAGTTTTTTTAGTTGTATTTCATTGTTTTTATACTTTTTATTTTCACTATTTAAATCTATATTTAGAATTATTGGGAGGTGATCAGAGAGCCCACAATTCACAACAACAGGGTGAATTACAGCATATTCAAGTTTATTCTTGACAAAAAAATGATCAATGCAACTACTAGAATTGCCCTCAATCCTTGTATATGCATTTATGTGACTGATGTAACCGTGTCCAGTTAAGCAATTTAAATAATCAACTGTTATTCTTGATTCTTTATCCTTGATATTTATGTTTGTATCACCACAGAAGACTTCTAGGCTATACTTTTCAAATAGGTTATGTAGGAGCTGATCCAGATCATTAATAAAAGAATTTGCATCCAGTGAAGGAAGTCTATAAATTGCAATAAGACCTATTCGAACATCGTTTTTAATCAGCGAGACTCTAAGAAACTTAGTCTGACCATACTGTAGTACCGCCATGATCGGGAACAACTCCGACCTAACCAGCACAACAGTACTGTCGCATTTATTTATTTGACTTTCATTATAGAAAATCTCAAAACCATCCAGTGCAAAATCCTGGAGATTCACAATTCTATTTGTCTCTGAGAGTATGATAACCTCCATGTCAATACTACTAGACTGCATGAAGGCAACCAAATTATCATAGTTTTTGTTTAAGCTACGTATATTAAAGTGTACAAGATTAATGTTAGTTTTATTATTTTTTAAAAATGGTATCCCACTAACGTCATCACAGTTATAGTTAAGTACAGGTTGCTGGTAGTCATCTAATATGTTAAACACAGCCATTGTTAAAAATAAGTATATAGTATAACTATATATTATAACCACTAGCTACTGGATTTATGAGGAGTAAAAGTTTGCAATAAATTAGTCTGATAGTAGAATATTTATGTCACTTTCTTGCTTTACAATTTTTACCTCACCTTGATCGCATTTTCTGATAAAAACCTTTCCTCCCTTACACCAGACATACTTATATCCTTTTTTCTTTAATTCACGGGCTTTTCTAAAAAGGTCATTCTGCTCCTTAGTCAGGTCATCATTAAAGTACAGATATACTTCATCCCCTGGTATACCACAATCAGTAGACTTGATTCTTCCTTTATCTTTTCAACACATTATAAATTTATTTTTTAAATCTACTGATTTAAATTCAGTTATAACAGGAGAGTTGGGTTTATTTTTATTTGCTACCCTGACTGAGTAGACTGCAGAGTTTAGAGCAGGATTTACATATTTCAGTGTCTTTGTAGCATTCTGTATAATTTCGTTTGTTGTACCATCAGTCTTGAATTTTAGGCCAACAATAAGCAAGTTATTTTTCCTTTTTTCATTATCATGTTCTTGAATGGGCTTCTTTAGTTTTATTAGTTCACCACTCAGTTTTTCATTTTCTCTTTTGAGTATATCTATCTCTCTTCTAAAGTTTGTATTAATCAATCTTTGTTCTTCATATTGTTCAGCGTAGAATTTTACATCATTCTTTAATTCACGAATATCGGCATTAAGGTCCTTTATGGATTTTACTAGTTGTTCAATATCTGTTTGGTTGTTTGCCTTGTTCTTTGAGCGATTCTGGTTAGATCCGCATTGATCAGCATGGGCATTATTAGAAGTATTGCCCGAAAGAGGAGCACCGAGGGAAACGCGTTTTACTTCACTATGTAAGCAGTTTTTGCATACCCAAGAGTGTGATCCCGATTTTTTGTTTTCGGTGCAAATTTTTTCAAATTCCACATTGGACAAGCCTGAACACCCTTTGTGAATCCATGAGCAGCAGCGCGAGCATTCTACTGCGTGCTGATTTGATCTCAGGGTTCTCTCACAAATTGAACAGTTTCCCTGTTCGGGCATTTGGTTGTGAAATTGCTTTACGGGTTATGGGTATATAGCCACTCCCGTTTCCGGTCACCTTTTAAGGTTATGAAGAAGAAGTACTTCCTAACCTCAGATGCAATTGTCAATTTGTTTATAATTTTAGCGGGATATTTTGCCGAAAATAATTAGTTAATTATTGTTATTATTTCACAATTCCAGGCGCCACAAACACTCTCCAGGTTGGAATGAACTTTTATCAACGTCATGAAATACTACTATCACAAATATAAAGCACTTAACTTTAATATTTTAACTCAAATCACACGACGAAAAATAAACAACAACTCTTGCTAACCTATAAACACTACAATATTAAATTTAGTAACTCATTCTTGTATTTTATATTAAAAGTTTGCATAATCAATTTAAACACTTTTGAGTTAAGCAATTTTATAACAGGAAAGGCAAATGAGTGTCTAAATTTAAAGCTTCGATGTTAGTTAAACCTAAAAACATTTCTAAGGTTTAAATTTTGATGTTCCTGTCTGGCTATAATATATTTCTATAAATAAATGGGACATCTTGTTTTATACAGTTTTTTATACAAATACTACTGTCGTGTAAACTATTTATTTTTACTTTTCCGATTCATTCAACTATATGTGTATGAATTGTATTATAAATTAATTGGTTAATTAATGGCTGTAGCTCACCTGGCCTTGTATGACCTTTCTCGTGCCTCCTCCAATTTTCCCTGTACCTTGTTTCGAAGCTGCAGAAGTGACACTTGAAGTACTCGATGGCCTGATGATTGCCATTGTGCATGTACAACACGTGCAACTTGAGACTTCTCTCGTAAATAGTTGCAAAGTCACACACATTGCACTTGTACGTCTCGATCTCTTCTTTCTTCATGTGCAACTTGAGGTGATTCCTCAAACTTGCCTTGTAGAATGTTTTATGCGAACAGTGCTTAAGAGAAATTTAAATAAAGTTCAATTTGAAAGGGACCTCAAAGAATAGACAAAATAAATGACAAGTGTTTTTGGTATATTCTTAAAAAAAAAGTAAACTTTACCTGGCATTCAAATATTTTTATTTTTCCAGGATTCTTGTGCCGCAAAACGTGGGTATTAAAATTGGTCTTGTGTATGGTCTGGAAATCACAGTCGGTACACTTGTAAATGGTAGTGTCCCCTTTCATGTGGGTCTTCAGGTGTCTTATAATATTAACCCTAAATGGTAATCATTTCTATTAGTATACAGGGTAAAAGTGAAATAACTATAAATAATTTATTTAACTGTTGTATATATTCCAACACACACAAATATCTTTGCATCACAATTTGTTCAAATTTGATCTGTATTTTAAATATATGGGTACCATTAAAATAGTTTTTATTCAGTAATGGGAAGTTCTTTTTGTTTATTTTAGCAATTTAGAAAAATAAGCAATTAACTTGGCAAAAACTAACTTACCTATATTTTGTCTCGAAAGGACAATGGTAACATTTAAATTCGGCCTCTTCCGGCTTGGCAGTAGTAATTATCTGATGTATCATTTCCATATGCACCCTATAACTTTTTCTGTAGAATGTTTCAAAGTCACAAATCTGACACACAAAGGAGTTTCTTTCTTCAGGTGACAGATGAGTTTTTTTGTGTCGACTCAAGTTCTCTCTATAGTTGCATTCATAGGAACATTGATCACACCTTTAAATTTTAATAAAGTGTAAGGAAATGAAGTTTATTTATTTATTGTATTGATAGTTTACAACTAATAATAAATAAATCTAAAGTAAAAGCTAAATATAGACATTTGCATCAATTTCTGAATTGCTTTAATGATAGCTTTATTGACAAACCTAGTGCTAACCCGGGGCACCTAATTTAATGTTGTGTGTGTGACGTGTTGTTTAATTTTAAAGGTACTATTTATTTATTTAATTTAAAGACTTTTAGTTATTAGTTAGAGTGAAACATGTGTAACCATTTTTTATTTTATTATAAACTTTGACTGAGACCGAGACTTAGCATATGAACCAATAAACATAAACAGACATCTACCTTGAGCAAAATATTACAAACACGAATTCCCCAAGCATGTGAAACAATATGGTATTCCCATTTAAAAATTTTATTTTTTGTCGCCAATAATTGAGAGGGACTAATCTTAGTGTTTCAGGAAATGTTCGAGAATGTCGAATTAGATTCAGATACCATTCACAAGGCAAAGGGGTATTTAAAACACCTCACTTTGAATTTGCTTTTTTAACACTTATCCAAATATGTTCAACAAAGACCGCCTCAAAAATGGGCTCAGCATAATTTACTGAGACGAACAGTTTCACAAACTCAATATTCACAAACTTAGTAAACAACTTTGTAGTTTAGAATTAATTTCAGTGTTCTCTGAAGTATATCGACATTCATTTTGACAATCCCTATAACAAGTGTACAGGCTGAAAGAGATTTCTCATGCTTAAAATGAATCAAGATCTATTTAGAATAGAAAAAGAATTATTAGTATCTCTTTCTGAAAGTACTGGTGTTTTATGACAAAATCATTGACAAATTTGCATCATTAAAAGACAGACGAATTAAATTAATTTACAAAAAATGACTTATCATGCTGTTTCTGTGTTTTATTGATAAAGTCAATGCTTTATCAATAAAAAACGAAAAGTGTTGAAACTATTGACTTATAATTGTTAGTAATTATGCATTAATTATTAGTCAGTGTTATTTACAGTTCAAACCTATTTTGACTTTATTTTACAAATGTTTTTTAATTTTGTAAATAATCCCATGATGAAAAATGGTATACTTAAAGAGAGATTACAAAGAGTATATCAGTCTGAGGATGAAATTTATTAGTGAAATATTCAAAAATTTTAATTTAAAAAAGTTTTTGATAAAATGGTGGATATTCTGATCAAAAATGTTTATTCCCTTGAGAGATCTATATATCACCTCACCATGTCGAAAGGTCATGAGCTGCCACTGTCCACATGGTCTCTAAGTTGTAGAATTGAGACATTTTTGGATGAAAGTTTATTGCAGATTAATTCCATGTGGTTTTGCAAGGAAAAGTGTTCGTTAAGTGACAATCTAAGGACCTTAACTGAGCTTTGTTGAACAAAGCCACCTGATCCATCCTTAACAAGCAGACACCTATCTTGAGCAACCTTTAATGGTAAAGGGTGTCCAATTTTGACATTCCGATTTAAACTGGCCGCCATTTCTAAAAATCTTAGTTGTACTTCAAAATAATATAATAATATTATAACATTTAAAGTGTTTTGTGTATTTTATTCCTAAATTAAATCGGAATGTCAAAATTGGACACCCGTTATAAAAAGAATTATATTTGTTTTGCTTGCAATCAAGCAAACAAAGTCTGCATAGCTCCTCGTAATCTCCTCTAGTGACAAAAGTAGAGGGATCATCTGCAAAAAAGTAATGAAACTGTCATTTGTAATCAAGGGCAAATCATTTATCACACCTAGAAGTTTCATGTAGTTGATGATGTCAAAAGCCTTGGTAAAATCGTAAAAGATGACAATTTATTGCCAAAGTTATCCAATATTCTCAGGTGGAGACTCAAGATAGCATCCATAGTTGAATGACCCATCCCAAGTCCAAACTGACAGCAGGTCAGAAGGAGTCAAGGAAGCTTATCAATCTATTTAGAAAATGGAAAGTATCCATCTTGAAGTGATATATTTATCAAGCAAGTCAATGAGTATTAAAGTTAACCTACACTCACTAATAAGATGGCAAGGAATTTCATCTATACCACAAGACCTCTTTTTACCCACTGACCTAATGATATCCAAACATCACAGTGGGGCAGACAAAATTGTTTGAGTGCTAGCATCACTTGCAAGATTATAGTTTATATCAGATCTGGTACAAGTCTATAAGTTTTTCCACAGTCTTAATAAAAAATGTGTTAAATGAGTTTGCAATATTTAATCTACTAAATACCTCAGAATTACTACACAACATACCTACTTTCAGGTACGTCCCTGTTTACATTCATTGGGTTATTGGTATTTACAGCTTTAGGAGCAGGTTAGGAGATGACATAATTTTGTTTGAATTATATATTTCTTGCTTGTGCTATTTATTGGTATGTGAATTAATAATGTCCCAAGCAGCATTCCCATAGTTGGGACATGACCGACTTTTATTTGAATTATATATTTTTTTTGCTAGTGCTATATTTTTTGTAGATTTTAATGTTGTTTCTATAGTCAATATGCACAATTCGGTTATTTAAACTTTTAACAAGTTTGTTTTCCTTTAATCCCATTGTTAATAAGCTCGGAAGTTAACCAGAGATTTTATATTTTGTTGCCATGAACATTATGCCTCTGTTGCTTGGAGAATGCTATGTTAAAGATTGAAAAAAAATCTAAGAACTGGTTTTCCATTGTAAGTGAATACATTATACAGGGCTTGTGAAAAAAAAAACGAGATTGAAATATCATAAACTGATACCTGGCACAATTTATGGTATAGCTTTTATTCACATATAGAGAAGATTTATCTTTTGAGGTAAAATCAAAATATTTTTACTAAAAACACTTACTTGTACAACTTAGCCTTAGATTCACTCCCATGCAACACTTTGGTATGAACTTCGAGGTGCCTCCGGTACAATGTTTCAAACCCACATACCTCACACCTGTAACTCTGCATTTCCTCTGGGTTATGCAGCTTGACATGCCTGTACAAACTGACTTTGTGTTTGGTATGAAAGCTGCATAGATGGCAACCATATCTGCGTTCATTATTGGGCCCCCTCACTATCAAGAACTTGTCATGTAGTCTTTCTTGATGACTGATTCTTGAAAAGAGTTTTTGCAACATTTATACATTTAAAGACATTTAAAATGTGAACAAATAAAAATGATTATTCTCAAGACTGTAGAATTTAATAAAAAAAAAAGCTTACCTAGTTTGATTGTTGCTCAAATTGGATAGCTCATGTTGAATAGTATCTCCAAGGTTTTCTTCCATACCAGAATATTCTGGATCTTCCAATTTAACTTCATCATTAATGGTTTCCAAGGCATTATATTGAGATACACTAAAATTGAATAATATTGGAACAATGAAGTAATTTTACCTATATAGTTTTTTATTGTATATTTTGTATTAAACCTAATGCGTAGTAGGTATTCAGATATTTTTACTATGCTGAATGTTTATATTTAATATTGATATATTAATTTTTACTTATTGTGTATTTTTGTCCACATTTCTGAGTATTTATTGAATAATCTAGATCATTATGAATATTATTCATATACAGACTTAATAATTTTAATTTAGTATTACATTTTCATACAACTTTTTAAAGATAATTTCGTTCTTATACACTAAAGCACATAATGATTGATTGAATAGTGATTAAAAATACAAGGCAAATTGATGCAAGAAAGTGGCTAAAACAAAAATTACAGCCACTTTGGTTTTTGGCTATGTTCTAACCTCGGTTCTAACAATGGCCATTGTTGCGCATGTTGTAGGACCAACTGATTATCTTTCTTTAAGACAGACTCAAACAACTGATGTATTTGACAAATAATTGTCACTTGTGAAAGCTTGTCACATTGAATGAATGGCCTACATGTATAAATATTTTGACACTTATCTATCATCTGTTGTCTTTAAAAGTGGCATAAGTCAAAGGGTGCTGTGTAAATGTGTTCAAATATTTGTCACAAAACAACCAATGTCATCAAGCATCATTGTTCATTCTTGGATATTTATATGTAGTTGACAAGCATTGACAATATTTGTCAATATGATGTCAAATACACCAACCATTTGTGTCGACCTTTAGATAAATAATTAAAACTTAAAGCAAATCATATTCTATAGGGGTGGAGTCATAGAGAGATTTAAAAGAGAAAATTATAAATAATTTTGGAAAGAAATGAAAAGGAGTACTTACTGCAGGAGAAAATTAGGATGTTTTTTGTATTCCTGTATGAGTATGGATTCTTTTTGTTTTCAAATAGTATTTGTGTAAAAAATCGATTTACTGTTATTTTTGATAATTTTCATTAAAATATAGGACACTTATATATTCTGACATTACTACAAAATTGCTTCACTGTGCTATATTACCACTAGACAAATTGGGCGTAATTAATGTGTAATCAAAGAGTAAAGTTAGATTTCTATATTCCAAATGTGTACCTCGTGTTTGTCGGGGTCTCCTCCTCATCTGGTATTTCTCGTTTTATAAACACCTCATTGTAAAAGCTACCAAAATTATTCAGTGAAAATTCAGCATTTTTGGGTGGATTTGTTTCTGGGACAACATCCATGCTCGAAAACTTTACCGTTCAAAAGTGCTTAATATATTTAACGGCTGCATCTCAGCAAAAAAATAATCTCCAAGAGATCAAAATAAAATCTAACATTGATATTTTGATGGAATTAATTATATGCAAAGCAGTATCATCAAAATAAACAAATTCAATTTGCATCTGTCAACGTCAACGTCTGTCATCGGCACACGTCATCGTTTTGGGATTTATTTTTGCTGTTGCTAATATCTTAGAACCAAAAAAATAGTTACTCTTTAAGGCGGATTGCCAGGACTTTCAAAGGCGGCTCTCCACCCAGACGGTTTATCGCTCGCATATTAAAAATACTCTAAAAAAAATTACCTCGCACGTGTACCAAAGCGCAAACTATTTTTATACATTTTGATGTATCTAACTACCTCTTAAGATGGATATGGTCATTTGCCCATCTCTATAAGATCGGACTCAGACAATGGCCGTTAACGGCTACATTTCTGATTGGTTTCGTTGGGTTACGTCTGGTGTTCATCAGGGGAGCCATTTAGGCCCTCTATTTTTCGTCCTATACATAAATAATATTACTGGATGTTTTAAGAAAACCTCATTTGTTCTTTACGCTGATGATATGAAACTTTTGCGGACTGCTCAAACATCGAACGACTGCCTGAAATTGAAAGAAGACTTGGAACGTTTTCTACTTATTGCGTGATCAGAAGTCTATTTTTAAACATAGACAAATGCTTTATAATCTCCTAGACTAGAAATAGAAACATGATTAATTGCAATTACCAAATTCGAAATATTAGATTGTTAGCTTAAAAAGGGTTTGGGAGATAAGGGAGGCTTGGGTGTCATTTGAACTCCAGGCTGCGTATTTGAGTCTGATATCGAAAAAATTATAAATGAGTCCAACGGTCTGCTGAGATTCATAAAAAAACACACAAGGAATTTTACTAATGCAGTTGCCCTACTTAACCTCTACTATGCCTTGATTCACAGTAGACTTTGTTTTGCATCGGTAGTTTGGAATCTACGATATCACATTTATATAAAAAAGACTAGAATCAATGGAACATGAATTTTTAAGTTGCAATCGGGGGTAAAGATGGTTAAAGTATTTTCAGCCGTCATGGTCACTTAAATCCTTCAAGAGGGTATAAATAATGTATGACTCCTTTCTCTCTTAAAGCACGTTTCC
Source organism: Kuschelorhynchus macadamiae (assembly GCA_030620095.1). Taxonomy (NCBI): domain Eukaryota; kingdom Metazoa; phylum Arthropoda; class Insecta; order Coleoptera; family Curculionidae; genus Kuschelorhynchus; species Kuschelorhynchus macadamiae. The sequence goes on along the minus strand of JAUTXW010000200.1, from coordinate 1,565,767 downwards.
AACACATAATATACGGGTTCTTTTTGGTTTTTTGGGGGTATAGCCATCAAACCTACTATAAGCCTTTTTCTCAGTTGATAGAATTACTTTAATCAATAAAATTATAATAACCCAAACTCATTATATGAACCTTTACTCATATTAAGTAAAGATAACAATGATACAAAGCAGTAAACAAATACAAAATGTATCCTTATCTAAGGAAAACTCTAATTTTAATGAAATACACAAAAAAGCTAAGCTCAATTGAATTTTTCGCGTCGGGAATGGCGGAAAATTATTCATAATCGGGAGCTAATTATACGAAAGTGTTATAGGCGCCATTTTCAACGCGTATCTGTAAAAAAGTTCAAAATAGTGAATTTTAGTAAAAAAAAACTTTTTTTTTGCTTCAATTCACGTTTTATTCACATAACCTTAAATTTCTTATATATTTATTGGGATTGGGAGTCTTTCAGATCGCCTCGTGGAAGGCAGATCTCTGTGTTATTAACATACCTAAGTGGTTCTACGTTTTCAGCTTAGCTGCTTTGTTTCGGGGGGGAAGAACGTTGTGGAAACTAACGACTCCGCTAGAAAAGAGGCAGATGCTGTGAACATCTGAGATCTAGTTGTTCCTGAATTCTGTTTTGTTTGTCTGCCCAGTTCTACATGGAATATTAGATTATTACCGTAATGGTTATGAGGCGGAAGTAGGAGGGGTGAGGGGATAGTTTAAAAGAAAAGATCATCTCGTGATACCAGTAGTACTCTCAGTGGTTTACCTTAGTGTAAGCTAAGTACATTTCTAAATATTTTAAAAAGGAGGAATAATTTAAAAAGATATACGTAAAAATCGGGGGAGTTTCGGAATCTTAGAGCTCGTCATCTGGATATCCCATCGGTAGCGTCTCCAACCAAACTAGAATAAGGTGTAAACAATCTAGGAGAGTCGCCTCAGGCCTGACTAAACCCCAGACGAAGAGCAATCTAGCAGATGATTCTGTATCTACACAAATAATTTAGAAATAGTAAAGAATAGACAACGTTTCAAATTGGCGAGTAATTACTACTTTTTTGCAAGTAATTTGATACGTTTGCGGTAATTTGCAAGTAAAATGCCGATAACCCGTATTAATACAAATGTGTCTCTTATATTTGAGGACTTTAGTAATTATGCTGTTATTACGTGACTTAATTATGTTACATTTATTTTGTTATAAAGTTTTTTTGCTACCTTTACCTACCTTATTAGATGATCCAAAAATCCCAAATGTCAATTATTGATATAGTAACCGCCTAAATCATGCAGGTAATTTTGCAATTAATCCAGACCACATTTGCAGTAATTGAGCTTTGACGCATTGGCAACACTGAGAATAGCCTGGTCATTTCTTAATGCCAACAAACGTCGCCATCACATATCCTCTCAGGTGGAGAGGATAGCCGGGGTCTCTTATTCTTGAAGAATGATTCCAGTCCTCCTTTCCGCACATTCTTCCTTTCCCTATATTTCACATCTAAATAACAAGTATCGGATCATCGGAGAGGGTCATGTTGCCCGACCATAAACGAGCATCTATCGAATAAATAGGGTAAATGCATATAGTTTGCGACTATGAGCCTGCCCACAAAAATTGAACCGACCAACTATGAGTATGTTTACTGAAAGCATTAATTTGTTATGTAAATTTGTGCCTCGAATTTTTTGTGTTTTTATAATTTAATATTTAATAACTTGTAAAATGCGTTGTGCAGTGGCAGGGTGCCGCATGGACCATCGGTCTAAAAACTATCCCAGCCGTATAATGTTTTTTCGCTTTCCCAACGATGAAAATCTTGCCAAGGAGTGGGTAAATGCATGTAAACGGTTAGACAAGGTGAATATAAAATGCGCAAGGATTTGTTCCGAACATTTTGATGAGGAAAGTTACGAAAGGGATTTACAATATGAGATTTTGGGATATTCGTCTAGAAATCGCCGACCTCTAAAACCTGATGCAGTACCTACTTTAAATTTACTTAATTTTAATATTCTTCAGGCACAGTAAGTGAAATTTGTTTTCTGATTTCAGCTGATAGTGAATATTGAATTAACCCGAATTTGTATTTTATTTGTGGTATTTACTAACGTTAAAAAGGCATAACAATATCGGGCTAAAAGGGATATTGGATATAACATTATTTATAGTTCTAGGTAAAATCGAGGGTAAAATAAGTGAAATTATTAAATACTTACCTAAGACAAAGACTATTGTGTTGCATGTATGTATTTTTTATTATAAGTAATGTTAATATGAAGTAATAATGAACCTTGTTATTTTCCCAATGTATAGTGCACCAACCGGTCGGTAGATTATACTATACATTTAGGTAGCAATAGTTCTTATATTCTGTTGGTAGAGCCAACCCAACTTAACCTAATCTCTAAACTAATACCCTAAAGCTGGATTTATAGTTTCCGTAACTTAAGAAATAAACATTAAGCATAAAACGGAACATAAGACTTTTCATAATGTTTTGTAGTGCCATAAGATGTAAGATTATGGATGTGGGCAGTATTTTGTTTCTATTGAATAAATAAATAAATAATATATTTACAGACTTGCCATTTCAATATAAATATACATAAATAGATAAATAAACAATTTGACAAATTTAGAATACCTAATTTTTGTTTTTTTTTTAAATTTTTTTTTACAATATGAAACATAAATAAGAACATAATTTTGTACTTTTTATATATCACATTTCAAGGCGTTACAAACGATACATTTAAATTGATTGTAAAACATTGGAAAAACATCAACGTGGGCTAGTAAGCTTTTGGCTTTTTTACAAAATCTCGTGATTGGATTGTTAATAACATAATTCTTCCTATGATACTTAATATTAAATAAATTATTCTGTCTGGTTTATGGTTGTGGAACATGCAACTCAATAACAGACAATAAAGCTGGAGAGTCAATAAGATTTCTTATAGTTTCAAAAAAAGTACATATATCGAATATCAGTGAATAATATGTCTTGGGTGTAACTACTCAATTTAATCTTAAAAATCAGATAGAATCCTATCTTAGAAACAATGGAATACTAGACTGCTCATGTGAACAACTTAAAACTAGAAGTGAAAAAAATCTGTCTAAAGTGTTATGTACTTTAACTACCCACAAATTCAAAACCAGTCAAAAGGAACTGACCATTTGTAATCTTACTGAATGCATATTTTAATTTATGTTCATTATGATTAGGGCTTTTTATTATTATGATTAATATGTTTTAGTGAACAAATTAATGATGTTGTGATAAAACGAGATTGTGAGAATCAGGAAATGCAAGACAAACCCGAGTTACATGTAGGTTACATGGATCATCTGAAGGCTGAACCAAACTTGGAACATAATTTCATAAAAGAAGAAAATGTAGATATAAAATGTGAACTACAGAATACCTTTTGCGAAGAACCTAGGTATGTAAAGCCAGAATAAGAATGGTAATGGATGCGTAAACACTTCTGTAAAAATCTTTCAGAATCTACCAGATAACCCATTAGTTTCTCTGTTTACAGTGGTGATTTTCCAGCTTTCCTGAAAGTGGTTACTGTTGTTCCCTTATTTAAAGGTGGTTAATGATGGAGAGGTTGCTTCTGCAGTATTCTGTGATTTAACTAAGGCATTTGACTGTGTCTGTCATAAAGTACTGTTGGACAAACTTGAAGTCTAACGAAATGATTCAACTCATGTCTTTCAAAACAAAGTCAGTCTGTCAAATTTCTGAATGTAAATTCAAGTAGGCGTGTTATCTCAGCTGGAGTGCCTCAGGACTCTGTTCTTGGTCTTTTATTGTTTCTGATTTATGTGAGTGACTTACCCTCAGCTATTTCCAACCGGCACTTCATTTGCTGATGATACAACAATCCTCTGGCACCACAGTGATATAAACATTGAATAATATGATATCTGCTGACTTAATAACCATTAAGAACTACTGATATGATACAGTTGATTTTGGTTGCATTGGTCTGTTAGGTGAGAAGCAGGGAGACATTTCTTGTCTATTAGATCATAAGGCTATAAGATCTGAATTTGTAGTTGATTGTTCAAATGAGCATAGGGGAAGTCCTCCAAGTGTATGGGACATCTGTTCACCTGGCAAAATTACATGAAGTTTTCTCAATTGTGTAATCAACAGGACAGGATATCTGCAGTCCTCAAACCTGTGTCATACTTACCAAAAGCTCATACAGGGAATTCTTTTTATTTTATCCCAACAGATTTTATCGGAATTGCCAATTGTAGTGTCGAAATGCACATTGACTGTTGTGCAATAGAAATTGGTACAGAAATAAGTAAGCTAGCAATTTTTTTTACGTCATATCCAGAACAATAACAAATAATTTCTGTCCCATAAAATCTTAATTTTAATGTGAAAGTATTGTGAATTAAATGGTGATTATTATATTATATTATAACATTTTCAAATCTATGTATAATTATTTAGTTTAGAGTAACACTAAGGCAATTACAAAATTTGGCTGGTTATATAGTTACTGATTTTCACACAGTGTTCTGTCACCATCTTGTCGAATAACTCTACGAGTTGGATTTTTCCAAATTTACATATCATACACTTCAGAAAAGAAAGTTAATAGAATTTATACTAATTGAGTGTTACTAATGAAAGTGAAATATTTTTAATATGTAATCAGTTTTAATTACTAAGATACTGGCCTTCTTTATTAATGAAAATAACAATTTTTTCATTTACAATAAAATATTCTGTTTTTTTTTGTTTCTTCTTTGAGTCCGTTTCACTCACATGAGTTATGATAAACATATTTACTCTCTTCTTTCTTGTAAAATCTCAATTTAACACTTTGAGAACACTTGAACTATTAGAAAGTTTCAGTTTACATAGCTTTTTGTTTTCATTTATCCAAGCTGCTTTTCTTTATGTTTGCTTTGTATGGAATGTTTAATGAACATTTTTCTAATGGTTTTTCATTATTTTAAACCCATTAGTAATCTGAAACAAAATTTAACAATATAACTTTTATTAATTAATTAAATATAACCTTTAAAATATCAAGACTTTTATGTAAATTACATTTTACATATCTCAATATGTTTTATTCATAATTCATTGGATTACATTCTGTAAAGTATTTTGAACTTCTCTAAATTAAGACAAAAGAAATTTGTTTTGTTTAGAAATATTCGGAATTTGCCTGCCTTTCTCTTCTGTCACTATGGTTTCATTGGTTTCTTATTTTTCGGCATCCAGCCACCTTTGACAATGTCTGGTTTTTGTATTTCAGTTACGATTTTGGTTCTGCTCAAGGGCAGTTCACCAGCTCTATTCGGGCACACGTATTCTTACTCCCTTCTACTAGTGGCGCCAGCAGTGGACTCCACTGTAATTATTATTTTATTTTATGGCATTAGGTTGGCATAAGTCTGATGTGAGGAAGAATGATGGAAGGGAATGTCAAACTTCTTCGAATTTTCTGGTGCTGATTTTCTCATCACTTTCGATTGGCTCTCCTTAGAGGTGCAGCATGTGTTCGGCTTTATAAAAGTGCCTTAATGGACCGACCTTTTTAAGTACTGAAAGTATGTCCTAAGTAATTTCTTTTTAAAGTGCAGTGCCGTTGAAAGCCTAAGGCCTATTTATGGACATCATCTGGACCTAAATTTTGGTCCATTTTGTTTGGTTCTACATTTGATCAACCACGTGAATGGCATCCTGAATTTTGTTATGGCTGTCGGTCCTCGAGAAGCCTTTCTAGATGTCTGGAAATTCCCTTTGTTGGTGACCCTTGACATCGAAGGAGCCCTGTAGATGACTAGAGGGTTTCAGGTTAAGAATTCAAGATATGGTTTTGGGATATAGTTACAAGTTTATGGTGTAATTTTTGGGGTACATAAACCAAGAGTTCTACAATGGTTTTGGAGTTCCTTCCTGTAAGAGTACTAGGAATTAATTCTTAATTTTTATATTTATAAATTTTATATAAGGTAGCAGAAAGGAAGTAAGTAACCTATTTTTTGTAAAACAGCCTTGGCGAAATACTTTATATTTTTATAACTCTTTCCTTGCGGCAGTGTGGTAAAAGAAAATTCATGATTTTTTGATTTCCCTTTCATATTTACTTTTTTGCGTAATGACATTTCCTCAGATGTTCACAGGTTGATAAAATGGTGGGTTCACGTCTTTGGTATATTTTAAATTTTTACATACTGCTTTCTTGATGTATTTATTTTTATTTCTTAACAACACTTAAATTGTAAAAGGTAAACAATATTTTGTTTCAACTTAATTAATTTATAAAACAACTCTTAAAAAAAAGACAAGAACAAGGTGATCATTAAAATTTGACAGTCTGCACTTTATATAGTGTGTTATTGAAAAGCCCTCCAAATCTTTATTTTGTCTGCATTTAAATATCAATATAGATTTCTTCCTAATTGAGTCACAATCAATTAGGTGGCGCCCATTTTAATTTCGAAAGGTGTACCCGAGATCCTGCAACCTACAGCTCCCCGAAAAGATGACTTGGTAAGTTAATAATGACTATGCCATACTATATATATATATATATATATATATATATATATATATATATATACAGTTCGGCGATAAATATTTTTGTGTTCATTATAAATCTGACAAAAAATCAGGAACATTGAATATGAAAATTGTATTGATTGTAAACAAAGTGTGTGGGGATATCATCATCCTAAATAAGATGCATGCTTGTTTAAAAGAGAGTTTTAGTATTTCTGTATGCTAAATGTAAGGAGTTTTTAGTAAAAACACCAGATATGGTAAATAAAATGCAACAAATATTTGAGGAACTCTCAACTACTTAAAACATGAAATATCAAAACTTAGAACAGAAATTAAAATAACTCAGGGTGTACCCAATATTTCTTATGCTGAAATAGCAAGGTAAAGAAAATAAAATGTTGAATAACAAGCCTACTCAGCTGTCAACTTTGATTATTAAACCAACCTCTGGTCAAGATTCAGAGCAAACTAAAAAGCTTGTACTAGATAAAATTAAGCCGAATGAATTACGGATCGGCGTAACTAACCTCAGAAGTACCAAAAAAAGGGAGTGTAGTCATAAAATTAAATAAAAAAAATAAATATTAAGATACACAATTGAGGAATAAAGTTGGAGCCAGAGTACCAAAGAAACTGCCAAGAGTGAAAATTGTTTGTCACATAAGTCAAGTCAAGTCAAAAATCAAAAAAAATGGCTTTATTCTATAAAGAGTAAATTCTTGCAAACAGCTTCCATAAACTTGAAAAGAAAGTACAAACTAAGATTGCTTTAACTAAGCATATAGACTTAAAAAAGACATTAGGTACAATAATTACATATTGCTAAAAAAAATATTACATAAACGGTTAAATTACAGTAATGTAGTAACAAAATGGACCATCACAAGTGGTCATAAAATTCATGCAAACTGTAAAATAATTTTTGTATTAAAAATGAAGTTCTGAAAAGCGCCGGCTTAGGAATAGGTAAGGGTATATTATCAGAATTCCTTGTTTCATACTGATGACCCATTTGTATTCCTCTAAATCACTTGTGAATAAGGGATGCAGTTTCCAGTATCAATAAGCAAGGCTAGGTAAAGATTTTTTTGTTGATAAAACAAAGGCCTGCAATGATCTCTAAACTTGGCCTGATATATATGGGAAACTGCTCTCTTTTGCAAGATAAAAACAGAATTAAATTGATACTGGGAGCAAAATCCCCAGAGCGGAATTTCTATATCTCAAATGAGTTTCCACCAAACTGAAGTAAACATTTCTAGCCATGTCACTTCCCAGTTTTCCAACTTAGCATTAAGTGCCAGAATAAACTAAATTTTGGCTTGTCATCAATCCAGACACCCAAGAACTTGTTACAGTTTTTGTTAGTAATATACTCACATACTTGTATCTCATCTATGTCAAATCTGTCAGCAGACACACTGGCCAGTAAACCATCTATCTCTTTACCTACCCAAAGATGTGTGGTGTCATCTGTAAAAACAGTAAATTGGCCTGATATGTCAATAGTAGCTAGATTATTAATATATAGAAGAAACGATAAGGGGCCCAATACTGAACCTTGTGGGACGCCTTGCCTGAAATTCATCATCTCAGTCATCCCATTCCGGCTCCTCACTATTTGTTTCCTGTATTTTAAAAAGGATGAAAACCAGTCAAGCACCATTCCCCTAAAACCATAAAAGGACAGTTTGCTCAGCAGAGTCACATGACTTACTCAATCAAATGCCTTTGAAAAGTCGCAGAAGACTACTGCACCTAGGTCGCCCTCATTGAGGACCAGATATAGGTGCATCAAGAAATGAAACACAGCATAAGTTGTATTTTTATTATTTTGAAGCCCAAATTGTGATTGATGACTGTTTTTCAACTATCTTGGATATGGTTGGCAGAAGGGAGATGGGACGAAAATTTTCTGGGTCCCCTAGATCACCTCCTTTATGTATCGGGTGGACAATAGGTACTTTCAGACACTCGGGGAAGAAACCGCTATCAAAAGAAGCATTAATGGTATGAACAAGAACCCTCAGGCAATTTTCTGGTAAAGATTCAAAAATTCTAGCTGATATTCCATATATCCAAATTCCTGAAGAATTTTTGTTTTTTATTATGTCTTGATGTTAGTGTGATAAAAGACAAATGAATCAGCTATAGAAGTTTTAACAAATGACAAAGGATCAAGCTATGAATATAAATTAGTTATTAGCTTTTCAGCTATAGAACAATAGAAAGAATTAAAGTACAAACAGGCTCTATACAGAGGCGCCTTTTTTGCAAGGTTAGTACGACCTAAGGGTTGATAAAATATTTGGTGTCTACGAGTGTTAGTTTGAGGTACCAAGAAGCAAAGCTCAGACAACAGTTCAGAGGAATCAATCATGTTGTTACATAATTTATAAAGGAATTGCAGACTTGCACAAATAGTGGTATTCCTAAGAGATAAAAATTGGAACCGATGAAGAAGTAGATCATGATCAAAACCTCTTTCAGGATAGACACCATCCCTTTTGAAGGCCAGGTACTTGAGGAATTTTCGCTGGACACATTCAAGCCTATTAACATGGACATTGTAGGTAGGAAACCACACAATGGCCGCGTAAAGTAGCCTGGATTTAACCAGGGAATTGTAGATAGCAATGCGACTAGACAACTGTGAGAATTCCGATGTACTCCTCATCAAAAATCCCAAGGACTTCAGTGCCGATCGGACAGTCTCATCTATATACAGACTGAAAGAAAGTCGCTTGTCAACTGTAACGCCCAAGTCACGAACCGAATCACAATCGGGAAGCAATGCGTTACCAAGAGTGTAGTTATGGTGGAACTCATGATGAATTATAGAGATCGTCATTTTCTTACATTTTTGGATATTTAGGGGAAGATTGTTTAATATGCACCAACTATGAACCCTATCAAGGTCCTGCTGAATTACCATGCAGTCATCCTGATTACAGACAGTACGAAAGAGCTTCATGTCGTCGGCGAAAAGTAGACAGCCGCCGGCAAGATCCTCAGTGATGTCATTAATAAAAATGGAAAATATAAAAGGAGCCAGATTACTGCCCTGAGGGGCACCACTTGTGGCGATATATTCATTTGATTTGAAGCCATTCTAGTCTACAAACTGGATCCTATTTGCCAGATAGGAGATAAAAAAATTGACCAGATTTTCATGAAACCCCATTTTGAACAAAAGCCTTCGAAAAATCCGCATATATGACGTCTAGCTGTTGTCTTTGATTAATGGCTTGGTAGGCTGTTTGAAGAAATGACGTCAAGTTCGTGACAGTTGATCTCGAATGGAAAAAGCCATGCTGGTTTGGGGAGATAAGATATTTGACTTGATGGAAGAGTTTTTCATAGATACAGACTTCAAAGGCTTTAGAAAAGTTGGATAAGATAGAAATAGGACGGTAGTTCTCAACACATCCCCGATCACCTGTTTAGAGTACTGGACAAATTTTGGCATATTTCCAACGATCAGGGAAAATGCTGGTGCGGATTGATAAGTTGAATAAAATAGACAATGGTGTAACCAGAACTGAGGCACAGTCACGTAAAATAAATGATGGAACTTTATCGAGCCCTGAAGTTTCTTTGTTTTTTAGTTTTTTTAAACCAGATAGGATGTCGTTGTTACTGAGGGTAAGTAATGTTATATTTTGGGACCCTGCATCAGCATGAGAATTTCCAGAAAATATAGAGGAGTCGGTGTAAACACTTTTAAAGTAATGGGCAAATGCGTTTACTATGCCGTTTGGAGATTCAATGATAGAACCATTGTAGGTGACAGATCCTGGGATACGAGATCTGTTGCGTCTTTGTCGAATAAAGTTCCAGAACTTTTTTGGGTCGCGTCCAATAGAATTTTCACTGGTACTAATGAAGACTCTATATGCCATATCAATCTTTACTTTTATTGAAGTTCTTATCCTTTTAAAAGCAGAATACTCACTCAATCAGTTTGTACTCTTCCATCTTTTATGCAGCCTTGTCTTAGATTTAATATCATTAATTATATCCCTTGTATACCAAGGCGGGTAAGAATAATTATATTTATGGGGAGCAAACAAAGGGACTGATTGGTCAAGAATAGAATAAATTCTATTATAGAAGAGGTCTACCGCGTTATTAATATCTGAAACTCCATTAAGAAAATCCCAGTCGGTTTCCCAAACAAGTTGGTAGAGTAGTGGAAGGTTGGCTTTGCGGAAGTTGTAGTCTCTATTAGGGAAATCTTTGAAAAGTCGACACAATTATCCTCCAAGATACAGTTAGATACAATATTTAGCGTAGGATGGTAACAATCCTCTGGTACAAGCGATATGTCATTTTTTACAACGGTGCAAAGAAAGTTTGAAAGAACCAGATCAAGTATGCCATTGTAATAGTTTGTGACATTATTGAATTGAGTTAAATCAAGATATGAAAGAAAATCTTTTAATAAACTTAACTTTTGGTTCTAACCGTGATCTGCTTGGCAATATTGAATGTTAAAATCTTATTGTTTTGAATAAAGTCTAGAGTAGATAAATAATCAAATAATGTTTGGTAAACATCTAGAGAAGAATTGGGTTGAATGTAAATTACAAAATTGTATACATTGGCTGAATTCATAACCAGCCTACAACCCAGAACATCGACCTCGGGAATGAGCTGAGTTAGGTTAACTTTAGTTGAGAGAATATCCTGTCGAATCCCCAGAAGTGTACCGCCACCTTTAGATACATTCATGGCTTGGAGGTTTCTATCCTTGCGATAGACTTGGTAGTTGTTGTTGAACAATTCACAGTCATGCACTCCGTCCTGGATCCAGGTCTCGGTTACCGCAACCAGATGATCCACAGCCTCAGATACAGCTTTGAAGAACTCGTGGGATTTGGTGTTCAAGCCCCGAACATTCTGGTACAGAATGGAAATGTCCCCATTAGACAATTCATTTAGTTTAAATGCTGACCTTTAGTGGATATGATATTGGGTAAGCCGTTGCTGTACACCATCTTTATATCTGATTCTCCAGCTTGTAATCGCTCATTCAGTTCGTTTTTGACCTTGCGGTGAAGCTACAACTGCTGAAAAGTTTTGTCGTCACTAACTGACAAGTGGTTCAAGTTGGGGTTTGATTTAAGTTTTTTGGAATTCCTTTTAATAGCAATGGCTGATTCGGCTGAATTGCATATTACCCTGACTGGCCTACGTTTGTCATCGGTTCGTTTACCCAGTCGAATGACATCGATACTGCCTTCAGCTATATTAATGTCAGGCGCACAACATTCGATAACCTCTAAAGCTGTTGTCTTGGTCAGATGTAAGTCTGTTTCAGGGCAATTAAAGATCATAAAGTTCTTTTTTCTGTTTTCTCTATCATTATATTCTCTAAAATACTGATCATTTTCAAGTAAAGCAACAGTTTTTGATAGGAGATTGTTGTTGCTCTTTAACAGCTCATTCTTTTCCTCAACTTCGACTAATAGCTTTTTCAAATATAGAATTTCAACGTGAAGTACATCTGCACTTGACCCAATATGTTTCAAGGGATCACTTTGATTGGTTGTTGCTTTAACCTTTAATTTTGATAAATTTGATTCTTTACATTCAGGACACCACAAGATACTAGCGCGATTCTGTAGTAGAACAGCTCGAACCTCTGTAACAGTTTTGACTCCAGAACAGTTCTGAGACAGACTGAGCGCGCACAGAAGTCACATGGATAGCCAAACAACTGTTGCTTATCCTCCTTGGCCACGCATAAAGTGTTACACATATAACAATGCATCACATCAGCCTGACTCATTTTACTTTCCAAATGATAACGCTCAAAGAAAATAAATTTATAATTTCAGTCGAAGAAGGGCCGGTTACGACCTTGAATTATAATAGTTCGAGGACGCTTAATCACCTTGCCAGTTTGGCAACGTCGGCACCAGGTCTTTCAATTACCCAGTGGTAACATTGTTTGGCAACGTTGTTGGAAACTGTGAGAGTTGACAATGACAGTGTTGACGGTTGACAGGAAAATCACATGTGATGATTTGGAGGTTATGGTTGCCCTTGAAAATGAAAACTTTACAAAGGATTTACTTCAGTCTTCCGGTTCGTCTCGTCGAATGCAGACCTCTGTGTTGTAACATAAGTGGTGCCACGTGTTCGGTTTTGCTGCTTTATTTCGGGGGGAAACGGGAGACTCAACCGCTCAGGTGGAAACTAACGACCCCGCTAGAAAGGGAGCATACGCTGTGAACGTGTGAGGCCTAGTTGTTCCTGCATTCTATCCCGTTCGTCTGCCGCAGTTCTACATAGAATATTAGCGTAACGGCCGCTACGTGGCGGGAGTGGGAGGGGTAAGGGGATAGCTTGAAAGAAAGGGTCATCTCGTGATATCAGTAGTACTCTCAAGGGGCACCTAGTGGAAGCCTAGATGCATTTCAAAAATTTAAAGAGGAATTTTTAAAGTATTGAAAGATTCGGGGTATTTGGGAGCCTAGAGCTCGCCATCCGGATATCCTACCGATAACGCCTCCAAACTGGACCAAGGTGCAGGGTCGACTTCGAGGGTCGCCGATTTAACGACTCTGAGCCCCGGACGGAGGGCAATCTGGCGACTGCCTCGTAGCAAAGCCAATAAGTCCTGTTATGTAACAGGCTAAACAGGAATGAAGAAGAAGAAGAAGGATTTACTTCAAAAATATCCAAAGCTAGGGCTTGCAAACACTTTCAAAGGTATTTCGAACCTTATAAATCACGTTTAGCACGAATTATCGGAACAACTCACAATTTAACAATAAAAAAAATACGCAAGTAAACACATCAAACTTTTAACAACCGAATTGCGATGTTTTTTTTTGTATTTGTCTGTTTTGTATATAATATAATATGTAACAAATAAAAATATCAAAAAAAAGAAAAAATATATAAAGAAATAAAAAAATTATGAACTTAAACTAAGTAAAAATGAATATGAATATAAAACTCAAATCAAAAACAAGATAAAATGAAATAAAACAAAACAAGATAACAATGCAGCCACTCAACCCGGTAACCAAAACCAACAGCTAAACCAGGCGACATAGGGAAGATTAGGGGGGAAAGCCAGAAGCCAAGAGCAAATGCTGAATGATATTGGGCAGATTATCTGAATGGATATCGCAGGATTCAGATATAGGATTAAAGTTTTATCAACAGTACACATTACAGGCAGAGCCCAAATAGTGCTACAAATCATTGTTAAATTTAATTCTATCCAATACTAAACTATGATTAAGGTTAAAACAATTTTGAAAGTAAAAATGTTAAAGTAAAATAGTCATGTGGAAATATATAAAAATACTAGAACATTGTCAATGGTAATTACAAACATAGTAAAACATAAAACATTTCAAGGTCGCAGCAAGTTTAGAACCTTCTTCTTAAAGTTACATGGACTAGTGTCAAAGTTAAAATCTGTGGGCAGGGAATTGAAAAGCCTCATCAGATTATTAATTGGAGAATTTTTGCCGACGTCTGTACGCGCATAATTAAGAGCAAATCGGTCACTATTTCTCATAATACGCGATGGAACTTTAAAATTAATAGCTGTTAGTAAGTCGTTGCAGTCAATTTTGTCACTTAGCAATTTATGACCAAAACACAATGCAAGAATCATTCTTCGTGTTGCTAAATCATTTAAACCCAACAATTTCAATCGATCACCATATACAAAGTCTGACTTGTCAATACTCAACTTATACAATAAGAAATTTACGAATTTGTGCTGTACGCGCTCAAGCTTTTCAATGTGAACCTGGTAATATGGGGCCCAGATCATACAACAATATTCCAAATTACTTCTAACCAAAGCGAAATATAGAGATTTCAAAGCCTCAGTGTTCTTAAAGTTCCAACACTGCCTCTTTATAAAACCTAATAATTTAAAAGCTTTAGCGACCACATTATCAATATGAATGAAAAACCGAAACTCAGAATCGAAGACAACCCCTAAATCATTTACCATGCTAACCCGTTCCATTTCTATGCCATTAATCATATATGTGTGTTGGATTGGATGCTTTTTCCTGCAAAAAGAGATAATTTTACATTTTGTGATGTTCAGGTCCATATGATTTTCTTGACACCATGAATAGATTTTGTCTATATTCAGTTGTAAAGTAGAGTCAGGTTCATGGTTGACAAGACTGAAGATTTTTAGATCATCAGCAAACATTAGGTGGTGACAATCAGCAAGCTTCAATGATAGGTCATTGACAAAAATCAAAAATAATATTGGTCCCAAGTGGGACCCTTGAGGAACGCCAGATGAAACTTTGATGATTTCAGAAATGGAATTATCTATTTTAACAACTTGAGTCCGATCATGCAAGTAGCTATGAACCCATGAAAGTAAGGGATCAGATATTCCATATGACTTTAACTTGGATATAAGCAAGTTCTGATCAACCCGATCGAAGGCTTTTCTAAAATCAAAATAAACGGCATCCACTTGACAACCTTGGTCAATAGCAGAGCTGATAAAGTCAGAATACACCATTAAGTTTGTTTGGCAAGAGCGGCCAGTAAGAAAGCCATGTTGTTGTGGTGAGATAATTCCACGAAATGCTGAAATAAAGTTATCCGTTACAATTGACTCCAGTACTTTACCCGCGCATGACAAACCTGAGATTGGCCTATAGTTAGTTATATCGGACCGGTTACCACATTTGAAAAGAGGAGTAACAATGGCTTGTTTCCACAATTCTGGAAATGTGCCAGAATCCAGTGATAAAGAATAAAGACAGCTCAAGGGGTAAGACAGTGATGGGCTACAATTTTTCAGGAAAACCGGAGGAATGCCATCCAGGCCCGGGCCCTTACTGACATCAAGATTTATAAGTTTATGAAACACAGTATCAGAAGATACAGGTATATAATTAAGAAATATATTTGACATTAAGCAAGAATTACATGTGGCGTGAGTATTCAATGGTTGGGGTTCACAGTAAACAGATTGAAAAAAGTCCGCAAAGAGGTTTGCACTCTTCTGAGCTTCATTTGATTTTGTATCATTAAAAAACATTTCTTTTGGAAATCCACCCGTATTTCGCCTTGACTTTACAAAGTTCCAAAAGTTTTTTACATTTTTTAATATGTTGTGTTGGGTTGTAGTCAGAAAAGCATCATGATCCCTCTTAATAGCAAGTTTAGACTCTGATCTTAAAATCTTGTAGGCCTGTTCGCTTTCCGGTGATCTAATCAGTGAGTTCTGACCATGCACAAAATCGTTGAGTACAGGTCTATGACTATGGTATCCACAGCCAACTAAAATTAAATTTGTGTTAGCATTGACTGATACTAGATTGTCAATTTCACTACTGGATATTGGCCGACCCTTTATTGCGTTATATTCGGACATGAAAAACACCACGCAGTCGCTCTTGGTAAAGTTTTTACATAGCTGTCGACAGTCTTCAATTTGCTCATGAAATAGACGGTTTCCTGAATATTGGCAATTTATATCAAAGCTGCTGTTAGTTAGTTTTTTAAAAAGTATCGCAGTTCCTCTGGCACATTCGCCACCCATAATGAGTAACTGGTTCTTCCGAATTTGAACAGAATTTGTCTTATTTGGTTGCAATTCATCGCGACAATCAGCCAACTCATGAGTGGTATTAAGTAACCGTTGACTAGACTTTATTTTGCATATTTCCATTTTTAATTCCTCAACCTCTTTACAATATGCCACATTGTCTTGTTCTAAGGTACCGATTGATGTAATCATGCTCCTATTAAGTTCGCTTAAATATTTTATTTTGCCATCCAGCTCGGTTCTAGTTTCCTGCCAAGATTCCAATTCAGAAACTAGTTCTATCTCTCTGTCTTTCATTATCTTAAGATCTTTCTCCAAAGAAGCATTACGTTTGCTCAAGACATCCAAATCTGATGAGAGTTTTTTTTCTGCTTCTGACACCAGGTCTTCAAATACCTGGCTATTTCTTCTCAGTCTATCAATGTGTCTTTCCTTTTCCTTCAATTCTATATTCAATTGATTAACTTCCCTGTCGTGTAGCTGCCCTTGTTCATGGTTAGCGTTGAATGTCGTCTGACAACTAGTTGAACATAAAAGCTTATAGCCACCCATTTTTACCATTTCCGGCATTCTTTCCATGCAACTGGGGTGAAATACAGAATGGCATCGTATGCAAAAATAATTCAAGAATTCTTTATTTTTACAACATTTGAATTGACGTTGCATTTTTATAAAAATTCAGATAATATTGCAAGTTAATAAATTGACCGACGAGAAGACGCTATTTTAGTGTATGACCATGCGAAAACTCCACAGGCAAAAGTAAGGAGCGATAAAAAGTCACGGCGATAAAATTTTAAATTCCATGAAATTTTTTGTTCTTTTTCTTTTATGTTTCGGCCTGTGAATATTCTTTTGTTCAAAAGTAGTTATTACTGAATTTCAGGCTGTTCTTTAATTAAAATTCGACGAAAATACGATTTTTATACACTTCTAAAATTTTGCGATGTACACATACAAAACACTTATATTAACACAAAGATAAAACCACTAAAAACTTTGTTTAAACAGACGAATAAAATAAAGGACTTGCCACAACGAAATCAAACAAAACCCGTTGCTACACATAATGTGAACGGGGCTTTGGTAAAGAATGTTGGAATGTGCCAGGTTGAGAGCAAACATAGATTGACGTCTGGCCGCCAATCGCGGTACATGAAAGGGAATTTCTCCCAACAGAAAAGGGCAGTCAATGTACCGATGAAGTAGACGATATAAGAATATCACCGACTGAATGTCTTGATAACAAACCCCAACATTCTAGAAGCACTAGATACCATCTGTTCAATTTGAGGAACAAATGTGAGTCTATCGTCAAATACGATTCCGAGGTCTCTCAGTTTCTATGAGGAATATCTAAAAAATGCTTTGGAGGAAAAGTACCAGGTGGACACTATCTATATGGACGTCTCCAAGGCATTTGATAGAGTAAATCATTGTATCCTAGTGGATAAGTTCAAAGCAATTGGAATTTTTGGTGGACTATTGGAATAGCGTTCTAGCTATTCGACTGGGTGTAGTTAAAATAAAGAACTTTTTGTCTGACCCAATCAGGATAACATCTGCTATCCCTCAGGGCGCACATCTATCACCCTTACTATTTAACATATATATGGACGACATTAGTAAATACGTACAAAATTGTAATTTCTTATTATTTGCTGATGATCTAAAGGTATTTTCTAGAGTTCACTTTGTTGATGATTGTGTGTTGATACAGGAGGATATTGATCGCCTGTCGCTATGGTGCCGCTTAAATGGTTTGTCCTTTAATGTGAGCAAATGCAAAGTGATTTTTAGCCGTAGAATTGAAATACATAAATAAATTAATTGAAACAAGTAATAGGCAACAAAACCAATGAATTTCTGAAGGACACTCTAATAGAGCGTTTTCAGACCCACATTTAAATGATTTTTTTTTCATATTTTCAGATGTATAATCTGACCTTAAATTTTTGTCACAACATTCTGTAGCAACCTGTATACTAAATTCTTCTTAACCTATTTGTTTTAGATTGTATTTTTATGTATTTATTTAACTGTATAACTTTTATTAACATTTATTTTCAGCTATTTTTAAGCATGTTTTGAATTTGAATATCACGAGAACGACAGATATTTTTTAACGAATAAGTCATATGACTTTAATAGTTTGTTTTTAATAATTTAGTTTTGAACTGGTTGATAGCATTATTTTGTTTTGATGTTTTAGTGGAACCATAGATGGTCAGGATGATCTCCAGTTGGTGTTTGGGTGTATGTATAATGCACCTTCTGCTGATGGGTTATACTATTGCCAAGAGTGTTCTTTCAAAATCCCAGATAAAGGAAAAGAATTGCTTTTCAGACATTTTGTGGATCATCGTAATGCAGATTTTGAACAAAGTAAGTTTCTTATTGCTGCCTGAATTTCATAGTATTTATCCGTAGAGGATTATTTAATCATAGATGACTGTTGCATTGTTTCATGGTGCACAAGTCTCAAAGTGGTTGTAAACAAGTGAAAACAGAGTTACTTTTCTTGATTGTAATTTTAGTTAAGGTTATTCCTTATATTTATTTTGTTTCAGCAGCAGATTCAAAACACCCCAACCTCGAAAAAGACAGAGATACGTCGCTGGCCACCATTGAAGTTATGGATACATCTAATTACACTCAAATTTTTCAGGAACACAAATCATTTCAGAAAACGTATAGAACTTTGTTGCAAAGTTGCAGGGATTTAAAAAAGGTGTCAGAAACTCCAGAAGGTCAATTACCCGCATCACTCAGACTCCTGGAAAAAGAAGAGGCCGCACAAAACATTTTAGAAAATATTTTGCGCTCCCCTTTGAGCCCTGCCCAAATCGAGGCAGTAAAATCGAAGAAAGGGGAGAAGGTACACTGGACCATTGACGATATCGTTAACGCTTTCACTATTAGGTACCTGAGCAGTCCCTGTTATGATTACTTACTTGCCATAAAGTACCCCCTGCCAAGAGTCGATACTCTAAAAAAATGGACTTCAAAATTAAGAATGGAGGGTGGAATTCTCGAGGAAGTTCTAAGGCTAATGCAGATCGCGGGGAGATCGTTTTCGACATTGGATAAGATGGTAGTGTTGCAGTGCAGCAAAATGAAAGTTAGTACTCTGTATGAATACGACGAAAAAGCAGATCGAATCGTAGGTCTTTACAGACATACATACACCATCCTAGCTCGTGGCCTTTTTAAGGATTGGAGACAACCTATTTTTATAGATTTTGGTAGAGAGATGACCCCAGAAATTTTAAATCAAGTCATTATGAGACTGCAGGAGATGGGCTATAGGGTGGTAGCCTGTGTTTCAGACTGCACTGCCGAGAGTATAACCTTATGGAGTTTCATGGGCATAACGATAGATAAAGTTTACTTTTTACATCCCGTAACGCAGCAAAAAATTTTTGTATTCATCGACTCCTCCCATCTTCTCGTATCATTGACGCAAACGTTTCTGAACTCTGATTTTGTGCTCAGAGATGGCCAAGTGCTGAGCGCAACACCTCTAGCCCATAAAGTAATCGTGAAACATTTGAAAGAACAAGGACTGGACAGGCAAAACGTCACTTCCTGTTTGAAATTATTCTCGTACGACAATGCGAACAGAATTGGCAGAAAAATGCCAGGCAACACGGCGAGGTTTATTGAGCTCGTCAGGTATTGGTTCGATATTTTCAATATGTCAGATGAAGCTGTTGAAACCGGAACGGCATACGGGTTTTGTCCGCTAGTGCATGAGAACGTTTTAAATGCGATGTTGGACATTGCCGAGTCAATAATGGTTGGAGGAAGTAGGGGATTATTTCAGACAGGCATAATTGTCACCACCAGGTCCCTTCAGGGACTATTTAGGACAATGAATGAGGAGTTTAAAACGTCATGCCTTGTAACGATGAGAGTAAACCTGGACGACCTCGAAGACTTCTTCAAGCAAACAAAAAGTGCAGGGATGAATTGTATTCGGCCAACGCCCTTGGAAGCCATGCGTTGTTTTCGACAGATAATCTTAGGGGTGGCTTCTAAGGAAATCGACTGCAAAGCGATAGAATATCTCACAGCACAAGTCGTTAGGCGCGCTCAAATTTCCGTTAAAAACGAAGTTGAGGATGTTTCCAAACAACAATTATCTAATGCCACTCCCTCCGCAAGCCCTCTTGCAGACATTTCCTCCTTCTACTTTACCGTTCCTGAACCCCAAAAATCATCTGGCCCTAGTTCAAGTTCGACAGAAATCGGAGATATTGCCCATAGCGACCTCGCCTACGTTGGAGGGTGGATAACAACGGAATTTAAAAATAAATTTCCCGACCTTTTCGGTTTTTCCGGAAAGAGTCCGCGTGACGTCAATAAACAGGTCGTGTCAGCTAGTGTGAATCCACAACAGGCGTCGAAAATTTGGAGCAGGAAAACCAAATATTTCGAAAAAATATTTACGTTTTACTGTAAAATCGGTTTTAATAGGGGTAGGAATTTGGTCGCAAAAATGAAATCCAGGGCGCTCAAAAAGTATCCGACTTGCCACGAGGATCTTATCAGATGCTTTTTCCTTCAGCGCGTGTGTATGAAAATTCTGTGGTTAAACAAGTGTCTAGAGGAGAATAGACGTAAAACGTGAGAGGGAAAAACGTTTAACCCAAATGAATAGAACGAATGTGATAAGTAATGAGACCTCGAGATAAGTCTAGATTAAGGTTTCATCTCGTCTCGTCTTTGGCTGATCAAGTTTGAAGAACCTTGCCCTGTTTCGTCTCGACTTTGAACAAGAGCTCGACTCCAATTAAAATTCAAATATTTATTGATGTATGGACAGGATTGGGATCTCAGAAACCATAAGAGATATAAAGTCGGTTTAGGGCAAAGTTACCCAATTTCGTGCCAGTTAAAATTCCGAATACTTTGAAGTGATATGACAAGATAAATTCCACATTCTCATTGTTACTTTTTCTGCTTTACAGGATGGCGCTGCTAGATTTTCAATCCGACGTTTCGTTTCTTCGCAAGCATCATCAACTTTGTGTTTTTAAACAGGCAAAAAATTCCATTTGAAGCTTATTAACTTTAATTTAAATTCTGAATTCAATGACATAACACACTTGACATATATCCGATGTTTCGAGCCGAAATTCCCTCATCAGTGCTAGTTGCTGATGATGGTGATGAAACGAAACTTCCTATCAAAAGCCTGATGACGGCATCTTGTAGAGAAGAAGAAATGGCTATGAAAATGTCGAATTTATTTTAATCTATTTCTTTAAGAAAAATCAGAAAAAAATAATTTGTTAAAATGTATGTTCTGGCAATTAATTGCCAGAAGTCAGATTTTGAAGTTTTATTTTATAATGAATTTATTTTAAAAAAGGTAGAAAAAATATTTGTTTTTTAAGTGAAAGCTTCGAAAATATATTTTCATTAAAAACTAAAAACTACAAAAAATTTACAAATTTAATTAAAAAAAATTAATTCGAATATGTTACTAAATATTTAACAAATACATGAAAGTAACAAAAGAATGAACATTACAACAAGTATTCAAATTGAAAACCGTTTGCTTTGCTACATTTTTGGTTTAATTGTTTAATTTTGTAAATTGTGGGTTGAATAGTTCTTTCTCGTATAGCTAGTATTTTCCAAAATAGTATAATCAAAAAACCCCAGATATAGTAATCTAAGGGGTGTAAGTCCGGGTTTCTTGCTGGCCAGCATACAACCCCTCGATTCCCAATCCATTTATTTACCAGGAAATAAAAGATTGAGAATCTCTGTCACTTCCATTATGGGGAAGAGAACCATCTTGTTGCCGCCATAGAATTCTTAATACTTCTAATGGTTCATTCGATAAGGCCTTCATTATTTTTTGCTCTATGAAATCTATATATTTTTGAGATGTCCGTCCAAATTATTTTATTCAATAAATCACCATCATCTAATTTATTTTGCATCCACCGACAAGATTCTAGACGGCTTTCAGAATCAGCAGGTCTTAAAGTTTGACTCACGTGAATTTTAAATGCCTTGTACCCATGCGATCTAAGAGTTCGCCAAATTCTCATGCGTGGTATTTCCAAATCTTCTTCATGTGCCCTAAGAGATGATATAGATGCATTTTCAACCTATAATATAGGAATTAGTTACCTTTTAGTACGCTATATTAAGTTACAGCATCTAAAATACGCATTTCTTTCTAATCCATTCGCCTGCCGTATTTCTTTCTTGGTGTTTCCAAGCCTCCATGCTCTGGCTAAATTTTTGTTAAGTCTTGCAAAGGAGGAAAAATGTGGCTGTTGCCTTTCAGGGTATTGAAACTTGAAATTTGAGTATTTCTATGAGAAATGTAGTACATGCGGATCATCGCCGATCATCACTCTCCAAATTTATATGCTTAAATTACCACTGCCAAGAACTGAGCAATTTAGAAATTCTTGTGTACGGTGGTAAAAAATTGTTTAACCATCTTCCTGCTGACCTTAAGAACGAGTCATGCTTTATTAAATTTAAGAAAAAAACAAAAAAGGTATTAGTTCAGAAGGCATATTACAGCCTTTACGAATATTATGCTGAGAGATTGGACTAGGTCTAAGTATATTGTTATAAATATGTAAGTTTTTCTTTTTATGTATATATGAATATGATATATTCGTGTTGCTTGAATTTGTAAATTGTATTGTATGTATGCGATGAATGTGTGTATGTATGTATGTATGTATATATGTATGTATGTGTATATAATATATATATATATATATATATATATATATATATATATATATATATCAGTCAGTTGCTTATATAGTTTTAAACAGGACCTTGCACAAACGTAATCTTTCTCTAATGTTAAGTATTTTTCTTTTGATGACTTTGTCAACACTTTTTGTATTTGATAATAAAGCTGTATTTTGACTTTGACTGTGACTTATTCAGTTTCAAAAAACGTTTAATTGTCTAAAGATAGAAAAAATACAGTCAATATTACACAAAAGGACAAGGTACACTAGATAGTGGTATTAACAAGCAGGTCCCAAATGTTAAAATAAATGAAAATGAAACACAAAAAAAGTCAATGATTAAAACAGATTAGACATATCACGTTTTTCTAAACACTCTAAAGGCATTTTTATTGATAACACAAATCGAGAATAATTCAAGGCCCAAATAAGTTTAAAAAAAAACGTCAAAATACTTCTGCCATTTTGAAACAAAAGAAAATTCCATGGCTAAGTATGATGGATAAGAAGGAGTATATGACACTATGCAAAAATTGTCATTATAGAACAACACTAGGACAACTTAAAAAAAGTAACGTCGGCGTCGGATTGTAAATCTAATGGCGTCATCTTGTAGGGGAGCAACAATTGAAGTTAGTTTTGATCTATTTTTTTGATAAATTCCTATATTAAGTTCTGGCAATTACAAACACAAATTCTAACAAACGATTTTTTCTAATATTACTAAAACAGACCAAAATAAGTTTAACTTTTTCATAATAATTTTTGATTCTCCACAAGATGGCGTCATCAGGCTTTTGATCGGACGTTTCGTTCCATCGCCATCATCAGCAACTAACACTGATGATGGAAACTCGGCTCGAAACGTCGGATATAAGTCAAGTGGGTTATGTCATTGAATTTAGAATTTAAATTAAAGTTAATTAAGCATAAAATGGGATTTTTTGCCTATTAAAAAAAACAAAGTTGATAATGGTTACGAAGAAACGAAACGTAAAGCAGAAAAAGTAACAATGAGAATGTGGTATTTATATTGCCATATCACTTCAAATAGAGTCAGAAAAAAATAAAAACGGAATCGCGGATATTTGGTTTTTTCAAATATCTTCGGAATTTTCAAACTTTTAAGGCGAAATTTTGATTGACATGAAATTGCGCAACTTTGCCCTAATTTAACCGACTTTGTATGTTTTATAGTTTCCGAGATCCCAATGACAACGCCTTGAATTTGGGACACCCTATACAAGCTATTTTTTATGTATTGACCCCCCCCCTTATCTCTTTTATTTGACGTTTTGGAAAAAAGTGTCCAAAATAAAAATTTAATAGTACAGAATAAATTTTTATAAAAACTTTTTGTCACATATACAGTCACACATAAATTTTTATTTGATTTTTGCGATTTCCTGAATATGCTGAACATTTTTTATGCAGCATACCCCTAACTTTAACGTATAAGAAAATATTGACGTTTGTTTTTATATTAAAACAGTTTTTTTTATAAAAAATATAAAACCTACTAAAACTATTTACAGCTGCTTAATCTGCCCACAGTTCATTTCAAAACACTGTATGTAATCACTCGATTTTATTTATAGTGTTAATAATAAAATGGAAATTATTGTCATTGGTGTTTTGAATAGCCTCAATTATTCTTGTTCGTAAAATCTCTACGACTTCAGTTGGATTTTTATACACTTTATTCTGCAAGAATCCTCAAAGGAACGAATCAAGTGACGGCAAGTCGGGGCTATTCAGCGAGCAGCCAACCGGAAAAACGTTGTGTGATGGGGCTCCATCCTGATGCCATATAATTTCGTTGTATTGTCGAAGTGGTGAGTTGTGCAAAAAATTTCCTACGTCAGTGGTCAATAAATTAAATATTTTTCCCCATTTAAGGGTCCGTCAATAAAAATTGACTCAATTATTTTGTTATTTAAGAGCCCGCACCACACATGTAACGATCTTCGACCTTCTTAATCTTAATTTCATTAGTTACTTGAGGGTTTTGCGTTGCCCAAAATCGTACATTTTTCCGGTTATGAATCCCTGGGTGCACTCGTCAGACAATAAGATTTTGAAAAAAAAATGTCTTAATAATAACATTTCATGAAAAAACATAGTTCTTCTGTTTTTTTTATCTCCTGTCAATTTCTGCACGGGTGGTGTTTTATAAAGATAATAACTATGCTTGTTTAAAGTAGAATGCATTTTGAAAATTGATTTTCCTAAAAAACTCGATGTATCTTTTAAAGATGCATTTGGATTTTCTAAAAATAAATAACACTATTAGTAATAACTTACTTTATAAACCAAAGTGTCTACCTTTTTTCCGCATTTTTCCTCATCTGAATCTGGCATTTTTCTAAAGACATTGATTGAAAGTCCACCTAACATTAAAACAATCAAGGTCAGCCCAGATTTTTAATAATAATTTTTAGAACATCAACAAAAAAATGGTAATTTTCGTACGTCAATATCTTTTTATAAAGTTAGGTATACCTTATACCTAAATGTGACCACTACATAAAAAATGTATGAAATATTCAAAAAACGCAAAAATCAAATAAAAAAAAGGGTGCGTATTTGAAATAAGAAAGTAGGACCACGCCCAGACTTTTTGAAGCACCTTGTATATGTGAAAACAAGTTTTCCTATAAATTTATTGTAAACCGTTAACTGTCTGTTTTAGACACTTTTTTCCAAAACATCAAACAAAAAAGTTAAAGGGGTTCAATATATAAAAAAAAAATTATTAAATTCCCTGTAAAGAGTGGTCCAACAGTAGAGGACGTCGGCTCTTCCTCGGGAACCGTAAATGACAAAAAGTTAAAGACAAAAAATATTTATAGGTAAAACGGCTGTATTCTTCGACCAATTAAGCACTTTTTTGCTTCAGACCATTTTTGTCCATTTTCAAAAATAAAGTGGCGGAAGAAAGTCAAAGATTTTTATTTTCAAATGTTTCGGATGAACCAATTTTACTCAACTTGGTGTCAGGAAAAAAGCAAGGTAAAACTTGGTTAAATTTTTTTTCCCAAACTGAATACTGCCTTGCCTCGCCCTAACTTTAGCCTTTTTATTGCAAAGCTTATATGATTGTAGGAATGAGTTTTAGTATTTTTTGTTTTCTTCATCAGTTTGCTGATGTCGGTTTTGGAACATCACGCAGAGATTTGTTTAGACGTTTTAATGTTTTAACTTTGATAAGTTTATATTTTTAAACGGAATGTATGCGTCCCAAGGACCTATATCTTTGATCCGAAAATCAAAACTCTAAGTTTCAAAGCAGCTGAATGACGCCTTGGCCAACGATTTCTATGTCACCCGGTAGATAGTATTCTTTAACTTACAAATACTTGATAAAACGCTTTTTAACTTTATACAGTCTACGCAGATTGACGGTTGATTGGCATTCAAATAACATGGGACCTTACTGTGGCATTATAGGGTGTTCCAGTGGCGGCTCGTGGATAAAAAAATAGGGCAAGTGTTACTTAGAGAAAAGTAGGACAGACAAGGTCTAAAATGGGCACCGCATGCAAAACATTTTTTACATATATCCACTGCTACACAGCCACTTCAATTCAGAAAAGAAAGAATTTTTGAAATTAATCATCTTCTTTCCAACGGGAAAATGGAGTTTCTCACAAACTACAAACAATGTCGCACTAACGGGCTCAAAAGAATTCATTTTCAACCACACACACGCGCCACTCCTCCAAACAATAAAATATATAGTCCAGGAGGCAGTGAACATTTTTGGTACTTATTTTCCCAGTGAGCAAACATCGATAAAATTATTCGGTTAGTAATTCTAAGCAAAATTCATATATAGGGGGGGGGGTTTTCCGATGGGGTGAGGCGGAATTCGCGATACCAAATACAAATACACTGCGCTTATTTTCCCAGTGATAATAATAGTTGTAGCTTCAAGAGGTGTACCGGAGTTAAGGTAAAAAAAATAGTCTGTCCAATCTCTTAGCATGGATAGTAGGTCTGGCAGGTGAAAAGCTAAAGAAAAATTACCAATCAATTTCCCTTATTTTCGCAGTTCCGAAAATTTATCAGATGGTAGTCTACAATGTAATAACAGTTAAAAATGCAATCTGGCTAATGTGGAGTACTTCGAAAGGTGTGCCAGACTCGACTGACGCTCGTCAGGTGTGCTGAATTCAGCGGTTCGGTTAAATATGTGATATACCTACATGTTTTTCACATCGATAGGTTTTAAAATTTGTAGCCTTATTCGTGATGGTCTAACGATGATCCTTTTGGCTTATTGAACATGATATCACTTCCCGTATCACCGGAAGTGGAATATGGATATAGCCAAAAATAAAATTTTATACCGTGAGTAACTTTGTAATTATTGGAGATATAAACATGTTATATTATTGTTTCTTATAGGAAATTTAATTCTCTACAAAATCGATCTCTTGACATTTTGCCGTATCTTCCTTAGTTCCTGTGATATAACGATAATAAGAAAATTTGGATAAAGGTTGAGTCTCGCACACCTTTAGACGTATATATCTCTGAAATCACATCAGATACGTGATAACTGATTTTTTATTAGAAAATTTGACTGTCTACAAAATAGGTCTCTTGACTTTATTCCATGAAAGCAAAAAAAAAATATTAGAGCGCCAAAATCTATGAAAATTCGAGACTGACAGAGATAGGAAGACCAGGGACCAAGCCTTCTACAAAGACTCCGACCGTAGGTAGGGAACGCGCATTACAGCGTGGTTATACCTGAATACATACGCACGCTGCTCTCTACCTACCCTTATTCCGCTATATGACTTGTAAGTCTGGCAAGGCTTTCGTGACTGTAAATGACTGCCAGACCCATATTTTCTGTCAAATTATAGTATAATCTACCATGTGACAAATTTTCAAACCTGAAAAAGTGAAAAAAATTTTTTCTATTTTTGTAATTTTGAAGATGCCGCCAGACTCATTTGCCAATTCCGTAAATCAGGCAGACTTATTTTTTAATGATAGCTTATAATTGTATCAATATATACGTTGAATTTCAAGCGTGGGAAAATAAGGGTTACGGATCTAAAAAATCAGTGCAATTTTTGAATCCGAAAAATTCCAGCCAGACTTACTTTCCTCCATCTGAGATAAGCCACACTGCTATTTTCATAAATGGTATGCTCTATTGTAGTGCACGTGACAATTTTTTTACTGGGAAAATAAGTCAACTTGGTTTTTGGATTTTAGCCAGACTCAAAAATTGTTTTGTGTTACTAAGAGAACAAAGTAAATCATATACTGTAACTGGGAAAATAAGTACCAAAAAAATTCATTGCCTCCTGGACTAATAAGACCGCCGATAAAATACTGAATAAAGCGCTATCGCCGCGATCTACTTTACGTATAATACGAACGAAAGCATTAAACTGCGGCTCTTCCCTAGAGGCGCGGTCTTCGTACATGCGATACTCTCGTTGCCATAGCGACGCATTATTTTCAGGCATTGTTTTCGTTTCTCACTGGAAGATTTTTACGGAGCTGGCACGTGGTGGATCGACACAAACGAGTTTGCTGCCGAAGGAGGGGCGCACTTACGGGTTTGCTTAATACGCGCAAGTATATCATTTCGTTTTGTGTTTGCCTCTAGGTTTATGACGAGCGGCCCGCGGCAATACTACGAATGCATTAAATTTAACATTGCAATTATTGAAAATTAGTATATTGTATTAAGTGTGTTAAGTGTTAAGTTGTTGAAAAATAATTTGCGTTGTTTTTTTTTTTTTTGGAAGAGGCACTTTCTCTACTTCCTCCGAATAGCCGCCACTGAGGTGTTCTAAAGATCCTGCTATTTTTCATAATAATACCAAGACATTTGTAAGCTTTGTTAACAATATGTATAAAATTATTATTACATTTTAAATTACTTTGAAATGTAAAGCCTAGCACCAGCTAAAATCAAAACTAGGTCTGAAAATATTTTAAGTTGTAATATTGTAGAATTTATTTTTAAAAAATGTGATAATGATTCTCCCAGGTAAATGGAAAAACTTAGTCCATCATGTAAAGATTGTAGAAAATTCCTCTTACTCTGGATCGTATAATTAAATAATTAAACCTATTAAAACTAGTTTAGCGATGGCAAAACAACTGAATATATATCTAAATATATCTATATATATATATATATATATATATATATATATATATATATATATATACAGGGTTATTCACGCAACCCGTTCATTAAAAGTTTTTGATGATGCCATTTAGATAAAAATTTCAAATTTTGGGATTGAGGTAAGGTCAAGGGGTACTTTTTTTTTAAATATTTTTAACTTTCTGACACTTCCGGTTTAACCGGAAGTTGGTATCAACTTGCTTATTTAAAATAGAACACCCTGTATTTTATGATATTTTTGGATTCTACGGAGAATTTTAATGCTATTTTATGTAGCATGTCCTATACCTAGGTTCAAGCGTTTTTAAGATACTTGAACCTTGAACCAAAAATGAGCCTTCGGGGTACCAAATTTTAAAATCTCATATTTTTGTAAGTTTTGAAGATATAATCTTCATATTTTGCAGACGATCGGTAAATAATCTTAGGTTTCTATTTTTTTTATTGAATTTGTCTATTTTTATACAGGGTGTCCTAAATTCAGCGGCAATCATTCACATTTTCAAAGCCGCTAAAATCCGTTTTTTTAATTGGGACACCCTATAACTTTATGCACTATCAAATGTAGAATTTCATTTTCTATCGA
This sequence comes from Kuschelorhynchus macadamiae, assembly GCA_030620095.1. NCBI lineage: Eukaryota > Metazoa > Arthropoda > Insecta > Coleoptera > Curculionidae > Kuschelorhynchus > Kuschelorhynchus macadamiae. Next base: position 1,536,167 of record JAUTXW010000200.1, on the reverse strand, counting down.
ATTGTATTAAGGTTCCCTATACCTATTCGTAACCATTTTCGAAATAATCGGGTTTTTATTAAACTATCATATTTGCTAAATGCTTACACCTTCCCGTAGTAAGCCATGGAAAAACAATTGTTGTGCTTTTCTATTCAACATGACAGCTGAGTTGAAACTTTTAAATTAAAATAAAATAGCACTCAAAAGCTGATATTCTCAATTTATTTTATATTCGCAGAGAATGTTACAAAATATTGGAGAGAACGTGCCATGTTTTTAATGAAAAACATCCTCATTTATCGCCAATGAACAAGAGAAAATTGAAGAGGATTGAAACGAAATTTTTTCGTTTCGGAAAAGTTAGAGTTATAAAAAACGTAATAAATTGGTTACTTTATTTTTAACCATATCTACTAAGTTCGAGACTGCTTTAAACTTGTTTTAGTGAACTTAAAAATTATAGCAGTCTAACAATCAACAATAAATAAATAAAATAATAAAATTGAATTATACCAAATGTTCCATATGCTGTCCGTTCATTTGAAGACACATTTCAATTCTTCTTTGTACAGTTGCTGTGGCCCGTTGAATTTGTCCGTTTTCTAATTCGGCAGAAGCTGTTCGTATCCTGTCCAGTAAATCTTGTTGATTATTTACTGGGGAAGCATAGACTTTACCTTTGATAAAATAGATTGAGAACATCAGCGTTTGAGTATTCTTCTATTTCGATTTAGAAGATTTAGTTTATCACTGACAGCTTTCGATAAATAATGCATACTAATCATCTGTCATAATGGATATTGGATCTCAATTGTTTTTTCCATGGCTCACCATTGGAACATGTAAACATTTAAGCAAATACATATGATATTTTTATAAAACCCAATTATTTCGAAAATGGTTACGAATAGGTATAGGGAACCTTAATACAGTTCGATAGAAAATGAAATTCTACATTTGATAGTGCATAAAGTTAGGACACCTTGTATAAAAATAGACAAATTCAATAAAAAAAATAGTAACCTAAGATTATTTACCGATCGTCTGCAAAATATGAAGATTATATCTTCAAAACTTACAAAAATATGAGATTTTAAAATTTGGTACCCCGAAGGCTCATTTTTGGTTCAAGGTTCAAGTATCTTAAGAACGCTTGAACCTAGACATAGGACATGCTACATAAAATAGCATTAAAATTCTCCGTAGAATCCAAAAGTATCATAAAATACAGGGTGTTCCATTTAAAATAAGCACGTTGATACCAGTTTCCGGTTAAATCGGAAGTGACAGGATGTTGAAAATATTTCAGAAAAGAAGTACCCCTTGACATTACCTTAATCCCAAAATTTGAAATTTTTATCTAAATGGCATCATCAAAAACTTTTAATGAACGGGTTGCGTGAAAAACCCTGTATTATATATATATATATATATATATATATATATATATATATATATATATATATATATATATATATATATATGTATATATAAGCAGTATCTAAAAAATTGTATTATTTAGAATTTTTCCTTTGATTAATATAAACATGTTATACGAGTATCACTAGTGGTTTTTCTTAAAACCTCAAATTTGTATTAAATATATAAATATCTAAAGTCCTTTATTACTTTGTCTACCCAATGGGGTCGATCAGTGGCATATATACGCATAGCCTCTTGAGGGCGTTGCGATTATAATCAGCTGTTAAACAGTTTTAAAAAAAACTTTTTATTGTACATAAAACAGTCTCTTTTGTCGTATATAAAACAGGCTTATAGGCATATTTTATTGTAAATGGTATGAGAATATAAATACCCATATTTTTTATCATACTTTTTGTGGCATAAATGAAAAAAACAGCCTCTAATAAATAGTTATAGAATAACGTCCAACTTTTCTCCTGCAGCAAATTTATTAATTACATTGTTTATATCTACATCAATGCTCTATGGATATGCAAGAGACCCAATCCAACAAGTCGCCCTTGTGCGATAGTGTTTTCTAGCCAAGTTTTTAATCGTAATTTTCACGTAAAAATATGTAAATTACACATGGTGTTTGACCGATCTGGGAGGGAGGGGGGTAATTACCTCATTACCTTCTCACCATAAAATAGCGTTTGATTGGCCTCGAATATCGGCCGACCTTAAATTTTAGAGTACGAGCCTTCACTGGCATCGAGGATATTTACGTCAATAAAATGTCATAAAAATTTAAATAAGAATAAAACACAGAGTTTATGCACAATACTACAAAATTAAAATCAATAAAACACTTCATAATAAAAATTTGAATTAAAATAGTTACTGAAGTTGTAAAATGCATTTTCATTAGATATTCCCTAATCCTAGAATAGAATGTTTCTGCTGGTAAGCATCATCAGGTAATTTATTAAAAAAATTTAACTGCCAAGTACCCGGAGCCATTCTGACATCTTTTCAGATGGCAATAGGAACCAAGGTCATTTGAAATTCTAGTACTATAGTCATGGACCTGGTCATGCACTCTATATGAGCTTAACTTAGCTTTTACATGTAAAAAGTTCTCCATTATATACACAGAGGGCAGAGTTAAAATTCTATGCTTCACAAAGGCCTCAGTTCAGTCCTGAGAGAACCTCAGTCATCCTTTGTAAGCCAAACAATCTTCCTGTCTAAGAAGCATGTCCCCAAACTAGGATTGCATAGGTCAGGATGGAGTGAAACAAGGCAAAATAAACTATTCTTAGAACATTAGCAATGTAAACTAATTTTAGAACATTAGTTTCCCATTTTACAGTGGAGTAGTACCTCTAGAAATTTCACGTGAGAGATGTTTGTTTTCATTTCCAACATCCCTCATGGAGAACATTACTTTTTAGTTTTAGCTTGGTTAAGGAGTAGCCTAGTTCATGCTACGCTGCTTCCAAAGTTACTGAGGCAAGAGAAATGGTAGTATCATCAGCGAAAAGTGTAAAGTCACCACTTAAATCATTTTGAAAAGGTAGGTCATTTATGTATAGTAGAAATAAATTTGGACCCAATACCGAACCTTGAAGGACCCCCATATATGTTGATCTCTATGCTCCAAGTAGGATTTTAGGAGGTCAATGCTATATAGCACCAACTTCACAGAGTAAAATTTTCAAGATGGAATAAAATGTTATTTTTCACTTTTTAATGCATTTTTTTATTTCATCCTTTTTGTTATTATCTATACGACTTTTATTGTAAAAGTTAGGGTTAACAAATGGTCCACTGCATATTTTTTCCTGATATAATGGTGAACGCGTAGAATCCACACGCGAAAGTAGAATATCAAAAAAACTTCTTGCAATATATCTTGGTGCAAAAAACAAAATTGCGCAAGTCTGCCATTTTAACCTTTTTTAAATATTCTATGGGGCCACTCCGGCAATGTTCTAAATATCTCTTGAAAATTTCATTTAAATTTAATTGGTCAAACCATCGAGGAGTAAGCCATGAACAAACAAAAGAAAAACATTGTATTTGAGTTCGGGTGCGTGCGTAAAATTTCATATAATTAAATAGATTCTGATAGTTTTGTCTGTTATTTTGCCCCCCTGTAAAGCCCCAGAGTTCTAAAAACCAGAGGTGATGCCTTTATTATTCGATCTTTTCTCAAAATAAAACAAAATTATTTATCTTTTATTATCGAATATTAAATATCCTAAAATAGAAACGAAAATTCGCATTTATATACAGGAAATATCTTACACTAAAATTTGATTTATGTCCTAGCGCTGGCGTGCCCGCTAGACACGGGCTGCATCTGAGACTGCGCCCCTTCACCTTGCTCCCTGGGGGGGCTTTGCACTTGCAGCCTACTCCGCAACACTGCCGCCCTTAAAACGAGCATACGCGCCCTTCTAAATTGCTCTTTCCCCACTGCTAGGCCCCGTTCGAAAGTAGCTCCTCTTTGGTCTGCGTCTCGAGCAAAGAGAACCTAAAAATATATGGTTTCTAGGTTATCAATGAAAATAATATGTAAACAGGAATTAAATGGCTATGTACTGGCTCTCATAAAGATTATTTATGTATATGTATATATACATATATACAGGGTCCGGCAAAATGATCTCCCACATTTTAATCTTTAATAAAAACGCCATTGTAAATGCTATTTAATTTTTTTTATTATTAAATGGAAATCTACACTATGCCATTTGTTTTCATTAAGTTTTGAAAATTACAGAGTCCAAGTGGCGACCATTTTTTTCGATGCACATTCGAAGCTGATTTCTAAAGGTTTCCATCACTTGAGCAGTTATTTGAGGCGATATTCCTGCAATTTCTTGGCGTATTGCTGCTTTCAGTTCGTCAATGGTTCGGGGATGGTGTTCAAAGACCTTCGCTTTCAGGTAGCCCCAAAGAAAAAAGTCGCATGGGGCAAGATCGGGAGAACGCGGAGGCCACCCAACATCTCCACTTAACGAGATTACGTGTCCTGGAAACATTTCCCTTAAAACGTCCATTGACCTCGCCGTATGAGCTGTAGCTCCATTCTGTTGGAACCACACATCCGGATGTTCAAGTTCTCTAAGTTTTGGTTCCAAAAAATTACGTAGCATGTCGATATATCGATCAGCAGTTACGGTAACCGTTACGCCACCCTCTTCAAAAAAGTAGGGACCCCAAACGCCAAATGATCCAACAGCACACCAAACAGTAACACGTGGGCTGTGAAGTGGCTTTTCATGCAGCTGCCGCGGATTTTCTGGTGCCCAGTAGCGAAAATTCTGCTTGTTCACACAGCCAGATAAGTGGAAATGCGCTTCGTCACTCGTAATTAAGACAGCGTTTTGTGGGACGTTTTGAAGAATGTCGTTAGAACATACTCTGTGATTTTCCCAGTCTCGTTCACTAAGTTCTTGCACGATCATAATTTTGTATGGGTGAAACTTCAGTTCTGCGTGTAAAATTCTTCTCACAGAACGATCTGACAAACGCAAAGCAGAAGCATGTTTACCAGCTGAACGGGTAGGAGATCGTTCCACTGCTTCTCTCACAGCTGCAATATTTTCAGGTGTCCTAGCACTTCTGGGTCTGCCAGTTGATTTTCTTTTTAAGGCTGAACCTGTGGCTCTAAAGTTTGAAACCCACAACAGTATTGTTTTGCGATCTGGAACCGGAGCGTGTCTACCAAGCGCGAAGTGAGTACGAAAATTTCTTTGCGACGTCGTCACAGATTCGTTATTTTTCATAAACGATTCGATAATGAATGCACGATGCTCGCCCGTCCAATTCATGGCGACAACTGAAATGGCAAGGCGCGAGCTACCGGCTAAATACACTAAGCTCCCCTTCTCTTCAGTGATTCGTGCGCAGCGGCGGTACAAAATGTGGGAGATCATTTTGCCGGACCCTGTATATACACTCATGGACAAAATTATCGAATATTTTTAATTTTTCATTCTTTAAAAAAAAACTGATGAATCAAGTTATTTAAATGCTACCATTTGCAAGAAACTGTTTATTTTAAAATATTTTAGTGAACAATGTTAAGTTTTTACCAGAAGAAGATCGTGAAAAAAATTAATGCTAAACGTTATAAAAATTAAGGATATTTACATCTTATTTAATAATAATTGGAAGGCAATTACAAGTTTTTTGATTAAAATTAAAGCACAGTTAGTAACGAGTATTCCCGCCTCGAGATCTAATTACTGCTTCCATTCTTCTCGGCATGCTGCTAAGGAGGTTCTGGATATATTCTTGAGGAATTGCATTCCACTCTTCTTGTGCAGCAATCCGAAGCTGGTCTATTGTATTTGGAACGGGATTTCTTCGTCGTATGCGGCGTTTAAGATAGTCCCATGCATGTTCTATTGGATTTAAGTCGGGGCTATATGGTGGCCAATCTAATCTTTGAATGTGGACCGCATCAAGGTAATTAGTCACTATATCAGCTGCATGCGGTCGAGCATTATCGTGCATTAATATGAATTCTTCATATCCATACATCCGACCGTAAGGCAAAACATATTCTTGAAGAACGTTTTCAAAATACAAGTCACTTGTCATTCGTCCAATCACTTCCACAAGTTCGGTGCGTCCCTCCCAAGAAATACCGCCCCAGAACATTATACCGCCACCGCCAAAACTAATGGTCTCTACGAGATTGCAGGGAGCAAACCGTTCTCCAACTTTTCTGTAGACGTGGTTTCGACCATCGGGCTTCCATAATTGTATTCTGGTCTCATCCGTAAAGAGAACATTCTTCCATATTTCGTTATCCCACTGAATATGCCTTCTAGCAAATTCTAATCGTTGAACTTTGTGATTTTGGAGAAGACGTGGAACTTTGGCGGGCCGTCTTGGCTTCAAACCTGCTTCTTTTAATCTTCGCCTAACTGTTTTTGAACTTACATTAACTTGTCTTACATTAAGTAATTCATTTTTGAGATGCGACGATGTCAATGTGCGATTTCGTGTAGAATTAAGTATCAAAAAACAATCATCAATTGCTGTTGTACATCTCTTGCGCCCTTGACCAGGTCTACGTACGTAATTTCCAGTCTCTTCATACCTTTTTAAAATATTCGATACTGTAGATTGACCTCTCCTTAGACGTCGTGCGATATCCTTCTGTTTATCCTTCGTTATATAGAGTTACAATTTGCACCGCTTCAACTTCAGTGCAGTGTCTAACTGGTGGCATACTGATGTTTTTTAGCAACAAACAGAAACACTTTTTGTTATTACTTAGTTAATTAACCTACAGTAACTTAAGTTCAAGCTTAATTCACAAAATATGTTATTATTTGTTTTTGATAAAATGCACAAAAGAAAATGACATGCGCCATTAATGTTAATTAAACGTCAAAATATGTTAAAACAAGCGAGTAATCAGCCTACTAGATCCTAATATTCAGCTTATGTACGTTTACGGCGATATATATATATATATATATATATATATATATATATATAAATAATGATTACAAAAAATATTCGATAACTTTGTCAATGAGTTTATATATATATATATATATATATATATATATATATATATATACATACATATATATATATATATATATATATATATATATATATATAAATATATATATATATATATATATATATATATATATATATATATATATATATATATATATATATATAATATCTATAAATAGTATGTGCCACTATTGCTTTAGAGAGTAGTTGTAGTTTATAATACTCATTCCAAATCCTTTTACCGTGTTGCAAAATTCCTAATAGTTCCTGAGATACAGTGTTACATCTGGAAAATGCACAAATTAATTTAGGACCATATTCGTGTAATACATGATTGTATAATAATACTAAATTGAATATGATTTAATAATAATATTAAATGTCTTCTTTAGATCTGGAATAAACAATCCATGTCCATATTTAAATAAATTTAAATCGATAGTGGTAGCCTGAACAGGAAACGTCAGAAATGAAGTATGAAGATACCATGTTGTAGAGCGGAAAAAATTATAAAACTGAGGTCATTATGGACTATGTGAAGAACAATACACTTATGATCATTCAAGGGCATTTCCCAAGTTGTCCAGAGTTTTATTTTTTTCAGATCTTTTGAGCAGTGGATTGCAACAGATGTTGGTGCGTCCGCAAATGAAGTATATGCTGTTTTTAGACCAACATATAAGTCGCTCAGGTGCACAATAAATAGCAGAAAGGGCCAATACAGAGCCATGTGGAACGACACAGGATTCTTTAGAAAGTGCAGATCCTACCCTGACTTGAAATTTGCCATTCTGAAGAAAACTACAGTGTGTCGGCTGATGGTTATCGTCTGCTAATGTTCACTGTTGTAGTCTTGTCAACAAATCTGTGGTGGTAAATCTTTTTGGTAGGAAGCCATGTCAAGAAAAAAATGTTAGCTCTTTCATCAGGACTTTTTCCAGGTACTTACACAGCTTGTCATCTTGTCATCAAGCAATACATTTTCGTTTTCTGTTGAAGATATGTCATTTATAACTTTAGAGAGAAATTCAGATAAGCTTTGAGAGCTGATATCTCCCTTAGCCCAGACTCGTGTCTATTTTTAGAGATTTGATAGCTTCTTCAACTGACTTTTTCTGTTATTTCGGTTTGTGAATATGTGCTGTTTGGTAATGTTGCCCCCTCTATATTCTAGTATTCTGCTCTTCCCTCTTCAGTCCTGATATGAATTTTTGTAGTTTTGTCACTGATTTAAGTTGCTTACTTTCGAGCTCAAATTTCTTTTTATATTGGGATAGAAGTGTTTCTTGGAGCTAATTAGTAGATCATGTTCATACTTTTTTTTTGCTAACCCGATGCAGGATTTTATTTCATTATTCATGTACATAAAATTTCTTGTTTAAAGGTTTTATGACTTATGTTTACTATGTATATTTAAAACATGTTCATTATAAGCCGATGCCATTCTATCACTGAAGGCTTTGAAACTATAATTTGTTCTGAGATGGAGCAGCAAAAAGAGTCCTCTATCAAGTGTGTCTTCAAGGGATTCCAAAATTAAGTTGAGACAGATGAATATTGCAGTCAATATGGTTATTTATTAATTTGTACAAAAAAATAAGATAGTTTCTCTTTCTCTTCGACCATTAATCGAACATTGTCAGGTATTTTAGAGTATTGAATATGAGAGAAATGAGATGGCTTTGTAATTTTCAACCTGGTCTTGATCACCTGATTGGTAAATGGTAAAAACTGTAGACTGTTTCCATCTTATTGGAAAGGCGCTTTCGTTAAATGATCTTTGAAATATTGCTAGAAGAGGATAAGGTAGCTTATCCAGCCCATCGCTTTTCGTACAATCCAGCAAATTAATCTTGTAGGTGTACTATTTAAATAATATCTAATGTATTGAGAATATTCATGTCACTATAATCAGAATATAACGATTTAAAATGACTAGGTAATGTGTTAGCTGTGCTTCAGAGAAAGTGGTATTCCACTACCCTTACGTGGACTGTTAATGTAAGACTAAAAATATTTAATATTTCCAGGAATCATACCCTCTGTGTTTGTAACATACAGTAAATAGCACAGATCGATGTGGTATTTGGTTTCTTTCCTTAGAACTGAATATTGGTGATAATCAACAGCGTTTTCGTTGTTTCTTCTGTTTCTAATAAGGCTCTGTTTTCGAGCATGGTCAATTCGCTGCTTACACTTGAATGCAGGAGAGCTACAGAGAAAGTGTATCAGTCCAAGAGGGTTCGCCTCATTTGGATGCCTGGCCATCAGGGCAATAGGGATAATGAAGGTAAGGATCAGCTAGCTCGGGCAGGAATTGCTCCTTCAACTGTCAAGGTCGGGATGAAGAATTGCACTGTCGAAGAACCCGGTGCGAGATGGCATGAGCTAGTAGGGCACAAACAGTATAAAATCCTCACCGCAAGCCCTTTTAGCCATTTTGAGGACTTCTAAAACTAATAGAGGCCAACTAAGAACCATTACGGGGTCCTAACTGGATACTGGCTACTCACAGGTTTTGTGCTGACGTAGATGAAACTACCAAGCATCTGGTCTGTCAATGTGATGCTTTAGCCAACGCCAGACTGCTTTGCTTGGGTGACACCTATGTGGAACTCAAGCTTGTTAGAAAGGAAAAGATCCTTTTCTTTCTAACGGTTTAGCTCTGAACATAAAAAAATGCAAGATGAGTCGTTTTTTGTGCTGCCAGTCCACCAGTGAAGTTCTTTATTCAATAGGAAATGACGAACTTGTACTCGTGTCCTCCATTAATGATTTTTTGAATGCTGGATTTCATCAATCACCATGCCTAGATCACATACACTAAGGCCATTGTAAAAATACAATGCCCTCGTTAGAAGTATTCTAGAGTGAAACACTTGTTATACAAACATCATATCCCATATGACACCAGACTTCTGCTTTGCTTTATGAGGAGCTTGGAGAGTCATAGGAGATTTGACATGGTAGCACCCCAGCCACCCAGGAGTAATTAGGGTTTACCCATAGAAATTACAATAGACACTTTCCGGATGTTGACCTTTTCAGATGAGTTTGAGTACTTTTAGGAGAAATTTCCTGTATACATTATTTTATTGGTATTTTTATTTTAATTGTAAACTCTTTTATATATTTTTATATAGTTTTATAAGAAACCTGACTTTGTATTTTGTCATACATTGTATTTTTACTTACTTCGATTTTGGTTAGCTTACAATTTGAAGGTCATCTTTATAGAGTATGTTATTTGATACAAAAAAATAAATATAATTGAATGGAAAACTTACATGACATGTTCTTTACTTATTTAAGAACTGCCATACCTTATTATGAGAATCGATCCTAGCCTGAATCTGACCATCCAAAATCAACCTCATCAATTCATCTTCGAGGGCGGGCACTGTCCTTCCGAAAGCATGGGCCATCCTCCTTAGATCAGCTGAGAGATATGGACTAAAAAAAAAAGTCAAACATCAAGCTTTTTAAGTGGAAGAATGAAGCCTTATTCCTAGAATCTAGACAAATTTGAGACTATAACAGTAAATATAATATAGAGGATGTTCAAATCATAATCAAAGACAAAATAATTCCATTTTCAAAATACAGGGTTTTAAAAATGTTTCTTCCTTATATATTTAAACCGCATAATCAAATTGGAAAGAAACTCAGTGTAGTAAGAACATATACAAAAGTACATTTTCGTGAGAAATTACTAAGCAGTGGCGTACAACTTAAGCAAGATTTCGACTGAAAAATGATAATAAAAATACTTAATTTTACTCGTACGCTAATGGTCGGTAATACTGACAAGAATATTATCACAAAAGTTTCATTCCAATCTAATAATATACAATGAAAAGATCAAATCTAAAAATGTTCTTTAACACCCTTTATCTTGAAAATGAAGTCGTGTGAACCTATGAGTAAAGCAATTATTGTCTAATTTTGTGCCAGAGAATTAAGTGATGAACAAAATTTTTTGAACCATTATAAATATATTATTGTGATGTGTTACCTGAAATATTGAACTAAAGCTCTGCTTCTTATCTGGGCATACAAAGCAGGAACGTGAGGTGCCAAATACAGATCCAGGAGAAGGGCATCTTTCATTTCATCCAGCAGTTTTAGACATGCTGCATATCTGGACTCGTAAAATTTCAAAATGGCGTCTCGTAATGCCGGTTCTAGCTCGAGAAACGGTTTAAAACCTAAAAATACATTAATTTTGTAAGACAATTTTCAAATCACCTGTCCTCAAAAATAGAATATTTTTTGCTTAAAGTTACTTGTACTCTCATATTACGTAACCTTATTTTCTACCATTGAACTATATAAGAATTTATCTATTATTTTTTTAAGAACCATTAATTTCATCAGACACATAAAAGTTTGAAACGGAATATTTTTTACCTCCATTATTGACAACATGTTTTTGCAGCTCAGGTCTATCGAAAGTTGCCAATGCACAAAGTCCTCCATATGTGGCAACGTTCCCAGCAGAAAGCAATTCAGGGAAGTCACAGTGATCTAAACTGGCCTAGAGATTAAAGGCAGATGATTAATAATAAAGAAAACATCTTAAAAGCATCAGAAGTTATTAATATACCAACAAGTATATTAGTGACTTAGTAAAATAAGCAGTGTTAAAATTAATGGCATTATTTAGTTGTTATCTTAGACATTTACAATATAAAAAAGCTGCATATTCAAAAAAATTACAGCCAAGAACAAATAAAAACTTAATAACTAATGAATAAAAAGAAAAGTAATATTTTTATATCTAGAGTACCTGTAAAAAATGCTTAGCAGCTTGTTTATATTTTCTAGTAGCCAGTTCAGCCAAACCAGCAGCACATCTGAGTTTTGTAAATATCAGTGGATTGCTCTCTTTTGCTTGAGATTCAGAAAAGTCTAAAAAAATCATAATTAGTTTAAACTCGAGATAAACGAAATTTTAAGAAAATCGCTGACATGATCATTTTTTTAACCTACTTTAAAACTAGTTGAGAAATACCATAACCCAACCTAATATAATCAAGGATTCAGTATATCTGAATTCCTTGAATACAATGAACAAACAAATGTTCAAATCAATTAATTTATTAATCAAAATAGGGTAAGTCCGGGAGAATTGGCTCCCCTTTTTTTTAAATGGCGTAAAATTAAATTCCAAAGGGATAATCAAACACAAAATATTTATTTAACTTTAAAACACATATAATATTAGGTTATAAATATTATTTAACAATTAAGTCAAACAACTAGCTTAAAAAATATTAAGAAAAAAAATGGCCACCTGGGCCAACTCTCCCGCATACTATGGGTTAGTTGGCCCAAGCATGTAGGGTGAGATGGCCCGAAGAAACTTTTATGATCTAACCCCTTTTATTGGACAATATTTTACCACACAGGTCACAGAGGTTTATAAACTTCGAACAACTTTCGTGGAATCCAATCATCGTTTTTTGTGGTAACGTTATAGTGTTCACCACAACCAAGGCACTCTGTCTCGTCTTCTTCTTCTGGACTGTCATCAGACTGAGTCACCAACTCATCTGACATATCATCGTCTGTGGAGGACTCTTCCATTTTCATTCTTTGTTTTTTTCCTTTATTCTTTTTCATCGTTAAGGTCTTTCTCTTCAATTCTTTTTTCTGTTCTTCTTCTTTCTTGCGTTCAACAGCGCATTTTCTTTTTTCGATGTGACCTTGGCACGTTAATACAGCTGCTACTTGCTTTGCCCTTCCTCGAACTTTTTGTATGGCAGCTGAAGAGGTGCTGGGTACAGGAGAGAATTTATTAAGGAGTGTTCCGGGAGTGTCTTCATCGAGATTGGCGTTATCGGGATTGTCTTGATCGGTATTTGGCATCTCTGGTTGAGGTTCTGGTTCTGAGGCTGAGGTAGATGGAATTTCTTGATCTGATGTTTCAGTAGTTTTATTAGGTTCCATCGCGTTAACTGAAATTAAAAAAATCAAGATTAGACCTAGGTTTACAATAAATTCGTGAAATTTGCACTAACCTGTATTATTAAATTCCTCCTCTTTGGACCCCAAGTATGCATATTCCGGGATAGCTCCTGGATTAAAAGGACAAATTCCAGTTGATTTAAAAGCCGACACAGCATTATCAACCCTCGCTGATTTCGACCATGCCTCCGACAACAGTTGTCCAAATTGTAACCGAGAAATTTTTCTGGTAGGGTTTGCTTTTACAAATTTATTACAAGCTTTATTAAAATATGCTTTAAGGCTCTTAAAGAAACACCTGTCTAACGGTTGGAGAAACTGAGTTGTATGACCAGGTAAGCAAAAGAGAATAACACCATGATCATCGACATATTCCATTTCTGGAGAATTGCAATGACTCGCATGGCCATCGTAGAAGTAAAACCTTTCCTTCTGGTTTTCGTGGAATAAACTGATCTTTTAACCAGGTAAACATCAAATCTGTGTTAATGTAAGCTGATTTTTCATTCATATATACAACTGAGCCCGGTGGCATACCATCTTCGAATTCGGCTTTTTTGTTTTTTCCTTTGAATATACAGGCAGGTGGTATATAAAATCTTTCTGCGTTACAGCACGAAATCACTGTTATGGTTTCTCCCTTTTCAGATGAAGTAATTGCCGCAACATTTTTTGAGCCTCTCTGTGCAATAACGTAACCTGGCTTATTGTTTAATTGAAGCCCAGTTTCATCCATATTAAATAAGTGACCAGGCTTGTTTATTAAACCAGCTTCCATTAATGTTGTTTCCAATAGATTAAAGTACGTCGAGATTTCTGTTTTATTCATTCCTTTGCAGCGAGCTAGTGAAACACCCTCAGCCTTTCCAAGCTTCTTGTCTTTATTAAACCTGTGTTTAATCTTAAGCTGTTCTGCTAAGTAAAACGCCATTGCTCTGACACATTCACGCGTCGGTGCAAACCCATGTTTTTGTAGTTTTTGTATATGAAACTTAATTTTCAATTCATTCTGGCTGCCAAGAACAGAGGGTGGCCCGAGAGTTCTTTTAGTAAAATCGGACTTTTTAAATCGTCTCCGAAATGTTGGAGGAGGAATATCATTAAAAGTACGACACGCTTCCCTTACTCCCATTACACCGTTTCTGACCGCTTCTGCAGCCTTAACCAGATCTTCTTCAGTCCAGTTTCCTCTTTGCACCGTCCCTTTTCTATTATATTTTGTTGGCATGACTAGAATAAAAATATACAATACAAATTATACACTATTATACAGTCCGGGATAGATAGCTCGTGAGCCAACTAACCCGGATACCCGTTGGGCCATCTATCCCAAAAGTCTGGGAGAGATGGTCCAGTCGATATCACAAAAACCCAATGCAATTATGGAATGTTCGGTACGTTAACATAACCTCAAAGAACCCTAAAGTAAAGATTAGCAACAATTACGAACAAAAAATGCAATGGGGAGTCAAAAAAGTAATTTTATTATAAGTCTTAAATATTTTTCATGTCCGTAGGATAATGTTTTTAACATAACTTACCCAAAATTGCACAAAAATCAACAAAAAATGAGGCACGATATACACGAAATGTATAAAACAGGTGGTTAAAGTAACGGTACCGTGGGTTTAAAATTATCGGATATATTAAAACGGGCCATCTAACCCGATGGGCCATCTCTCCCGGAATAACCCTATATATTTTTCATAGATACATTTAGTCAAATGGTAAGGGTGAAAAATTATCTAAACTTGATTACCAGGAGTTCCCTCTGCTTTTGCAACATAACTCAAAACATGTGACCAATTCTGCAGGTAAACAGACACTTTAATAACATTGAGGCACATGTTCACAACATGTTTCCCACTGGTACAATAGTCTCTTGCTCGAGAGTAACACTTTAAAGCATTGGATAAGTCTCCACAATCCAGATAGTGGTCACCCAAATCATCATGACCCCTTAAAGCATGAAAGAAAATATTTAGAAGTCTCGATTCATTCTATCAGTATATATCAAGATTACCTACGAATGCTTTCTTTGATCGAGTTGATTTTGTAATTCTTCAAATCATTATCCAACTTTTCTAATTTCAGGGCAGCTTTTTTTAGTCTAGTTTCCATCCACATGTTATCGATACTGGGTATGTCTTGAGACGCTGAGGGCGCGGCTACATCAGGAACGTTCATACTACTTGTGAGATCAGCCAGTTTTTGATGCAAAACCTATACAAAAAAAATAGTTCTTGTATGTTGCATATATCATAATTTATTTATCAACAAGCAAAATGCCCCAATATAAAAATTATAAATAGTATTAACGGCAGGCTTCCATATTCTCTTCGAAAAAGCAGTTGCTCAGGATTGCCGGTGGGTTGTCTGGTGACTTTATGGCTACACCTGTGTCCCTCAGGATAGTAACTTTGGGCCTCTAATGTTTGCTGTATACATAGATAGCTTACCTGCCTCTGTTGAGTTCTCTGATAGTTTATTGTTTGCAGATGACTTGCAGTTCTTGCAGTACATCTGCAAACAAACTTAAGGTTCAATAAGCATTATGAAATTATAGCCAATAAAGCCTAAAACCCATCAACAGACCAAGTTCAAAATATAGATACAAACCCTGTACACTGTGTCCCAGATTGCTTGTAATCACAGGGTTTCTCGGAAACCAGCAGAGATATAACTTTGCGGTTTTCGCGACCCTGTGTCACTTTTTCGAGAAACTTTGAATGCCGAAAACAGAACTGTGCCACATCGTTTTGTTCCCGAGATACAGGGTGAAATAGAGATTTTGCGCTTTTGGGGGTGGTATCATATTTCGGACACCCTATCAGATAGAGAAAAGGTAAAAACTGCTATGGATAGATATTTTTGCGTAGAATCCAGTGTTGTAGTCGCACAAATTTTTAGACAATCTGTTTTTAAGATATAGCCCAAACTTAGTATTTTTTAAATGGGACACCCTGTATTTTTTTATTCCAAAAAATTCGCCTTTTTTTTCTCTTTAAAATGATGTTTCACATTATGCACTTTTGACGTAAACTAAACCTTATAAACGCTATATTAAAAGAAAAACGTAAGTTGGCCATGGAAATATGGGTAGATATTAAGTGTCCAGAAGCAAAATTAAACAACATAAAAAATTAATAACCATTTTTTTACTATGAAATAAATAAACTTAATAATCTTGATAAACTTAATCACAATACTAAACAAATTCTACATAACTAGAAAAACTGTTCAAAATGGCCACCCCCCTCACGAACACATAATTGGCACACAGTGCGAATTCTTCTTAGAGCATTCATCATTATTATAGGTCTATCTTCCAATGATCTAAATGCCTGAATGGTTGCATTTTGCAGCTGCTCCATCGTATTGTCTGGATTCAGGTAAATTTTGTTTTTTAAGTAAGACCAAACGAAAAAATCTAATATTGAGAGGTCTGGCGACCTAGCAGGCCACCTTACTGGTCCATTTGTACCAATCCAGCGATCGTGAAAATTTTCAAATAGAAATGGCCTTATAATTTGCGCATTGTGGGCAGGAGCACCGTCCTGCTGAAAGTAAATATTGTGCAGATTTGCTAGCGGCAAGTTATCCAATAAATCCAGTAGTATTTGATTTAAAATTGCTAGATATCTATCTGCTGTTAAATTATTATTGTAAATATGGAATGTAATCTTTGTTCCCAATATAAAGCAAGCGACGCTAAACCCAAACCTTCCTTGCTGCTATTATTATGCCTGTTAAAAATTCCACTACAACTTATATAGGCTTCGTCGGACCATATAACCTTGCTACCGAAGTTAGGGTCATTCTGGGTTTTTTGAAGATACCAGTTATAAAAATTTAGACGCCTTTCTGCATCTCCAGGATGCAATTGTTGTACTACATTTACTTTATAAGGCTTATATTTATGTTTTCTTAATATCCTTTGCATTTGTGATTTTAACACCCCCACTGTTTCCTGAATATGCCTACATGAATTCGCGTGATTGGCCTGAATACTTGCTAGAACAACAATCTCATTGTTCTCGTGATTTCGTTTATTATATGTTTTAGCCCTGTGCTTTGAAAATGATCCATCATTAATTAACTTTAATTTAATTCGGCGAAAAATTGCCTTGTGTGGCTGAGGCCTTTCTGGATATCTACGATATAAAAAAAGCTTTTGGAAATAGTCCATAACTCAAAGTGGAATTGAAAAAAAATTTTGAAAGGAGGTTCATAATAATTTAAGCGCTTGGTGCTTACCTGTTAAAATATAAATCAGATACTTGATCATTGTTTTCATGACATTCAATAAAACAAACCATCATATCATACTTATGACTATTTTCAAAATTATTCATTTCTTCTTCATATCTATTAATTTACCTGTTAGAATTATTGGTAATGTGTGATACATCATTTTAAAGAGAAAAAAAAGGCAAATTTTTTGGAACCAAAAAATAGAGGGTGTCCCATTTAAAAAATACTAAGTTTGGGCTATATCTCAAAAACGGTTTGTCTAAAAAAAATTTCGACTACAGCACTGGACTCTACGTAAAAATATCTATCCATAGCAGTTTTTACCTTTTCTTTATCTGACAGGGTGTCCGAAATATGATACCACCCCCAAAAGCGCAAAATTTCTATTTCACTCTGTATCTCGGGAACGAAACAATCTGGCACAGTTCTGTTTGCGGCATTCAAAGTTTCTCGAAAAAGTGACACAGAGTCGCGAAAACCGCAAAGTTCTATCTCTGCTGGTTACCGAGAAACCCTGTGATTACAAGCAATCTGGGACATAGTGTACACTGAAACATTAAAATAAACATTTAGACATTTCCATTTTGAGTCAGATAAAGTTAACCTCAGATTTGAACCTAGACTCATCAATATTATGATTTAAACACCTAGATAAACAATTATGAAAACAGAAACTGTTAATAATGCTCATCAATAACTTTCTCTCACTACATTATATGAACATGAATAAAAGTTTTGATTTTTGTTCTCTGTATGATAAACAAAAAAAACCAATGTTAAAAACCATTTTAAATACATAGGGTCTTAATAATAATCAATAATCCCAGATTTTTTTTGGTAATAAATTCTATCTTTAATAATATTTAAGTCACTTGTATTTACCTGATATAAATTTACATTATATGTAGTCATCACATACGATATGGCAATTTTTAGTGCTTCAAGTCTCAAAGAGGGGCAGTGATCCACAATAAAAATAAGCCTATATATTTTTGCTAAACCTGTATAGCTGTTTGCATAGGCCTCCAAATCTATAGTAGGGTTTTCGACCAAATAGAACGTCTCCTCATTGTTGTCGTTATCTTCTGGGGGGGCATCGACTTGCATAGGTTCCACTGCGTTCTGCAAAAATCGCATTTTGATTAAACTATCAGGTAAAACACTATCTTCAGAAATGGTAAAAATGATGACTACAGGCAATAAAACAAAAACTGTGACGTTTGACAACCAATGATTTTAAAAAATTAAAAGAACATGTATTCACCTGCGCCATGGCCATAAACTGAAGGGGCATTTTTATTT
Organism: Kuschelorhynchus macadamiae; assembly: GCA_030620095.1. NCBI lineage: Eukaryota > Metazoa > Arthropoda > Insecta > Coleoptera > Curculionidae > Kuschelorhynchus > Kuschelorhynchus macadamiae. Next base: position 1,517,696 of record JAUTXW010000200.1, on the reverse strand, counting down.
TGCTCTATTTTTATCGGTCTTTATCAGTTTTTTCATCGACGCTTTGACCGATTTGTTGATTATTTATAACTTTATCTAGGGATTTTCGTCAACGTCTAGGTTTGTTGGCATCAATGAATTGACACCTACGCCACCAGTAAAAATTGAAAAATAACTACATTTGAAAGAAATTATAGTGTCAGTAAAGAGAACAAGAAGTACGAAAACTGGCAACCTGGTTTTAGGGGTTGGAAATTTTGAATATCGAATATCAACAGGTATAGGAAAAAATATCGGTATATCGATAGGCTATCCAATGTCCAGCGGTAGGTACCCACCAATACCGACAGGTATGCGCTAACTATCAGCAGTTATATGAAGTAAATTTTACTGAAATTTTTTGTTTTATTGATTTTTGGTAGATTTTGAGACGTTTCGTTTCCAATATATACGCTATCAAATTTCTCAATCTCAACTCAGTTTTTACCTTCTTTTCTGACACCTTTAAGTAATTTTTATAAGAAAACGGTTAAATACACTACTAAAATATCAAAATTACACATATTGGAAAATCTGTATATTGATAATAAATATTGAGCAAAAAACGCATTAATAAAAAAGTTCATCCGATAGATTCAAAGATTTAGAATAATCCGGGTGTACCGGGAGTTTAAAACTCGCCATCCGGACATCTGAACCGGTAACGTCTCCAAAATGGAAACAGGTGTAAATCATCTAAAAAGGTCGCCCAGCTCTAACTAAGCCCCGGACGGAGAGCAATTTGGCAAATCATACTTTTAAGCCAATTAGCACCAAAGAAAGAAAGAAAAAAAGGAAGAGTTCATGTGTAATAAATGCCATGTTGCCAAGTAAATTTTTAATATCTATAAATTATTTAAGAAAACCTTGGTAACTATTTAGATCACCGCCGATTTTAGTGATTTTTTGCACATAGGTGGATTTTGGAGTGCTGTTCACGAATCCGAAGTTATTTTTTGCCGATTAGAAATACCCAACTTCGTGATGACTTTTTTTTAGTTGCCGTTTATTTTTCCTACATATTTTTTCCGCTACGGAATTATTGTAGTGTAATTTTCTTTGGCTTTCTTGTTTCAGGTAGAGCGGGAGTCTCAACGGCTCAAAGTGGAAATTAACGACCCCGCTATAAAGGGAGCAGACACTGTGAGCTTGTAAGATCTAGTTGTTCTTGCATTCCATCGTTTCGTCTGCCCAGTTCTACATAAAATATTAGCGTAATGGCCGCTATGACGAGGAGGTAGAAGGGGTTAAAGGATAGCTTAACAGAAAAGTTATCTCATGAGACCAGTAGTACTGTCAAGAGGCACCTAGCGATTAAGAAAAGAGGGACGGTCGCCCCAGCTCTGATTAAGCCCCAGATAGCGAGCAAATTGCCTACAGCAGTTATTAAAACAAATAAAAACTGAAAACGGTGTTTTAATGACTGTTAGTAAGTGTAAGTTTGGCATTTTAAAGTAGTTGAGAAAAGATGGACTTTATATTCAGAAATTATGAAATTCCGTGGATATAATTATTTACAAGACCCCATTAGGACATTTTTGATATCAGTTTTCATCTTGGTCTTTATCCTAATCCCTAGTGCTCAATATTTATATTTTGCTTCTCTAGTTTATGTTATGTTTATTTTGTTATAAACGATTATAAATAAATAGATAAGGAAAATAATAAATATTTTATATATAGTTTTATTTATTACACTTACAGGAAGTACATCTACTTCTCTTATGCTCTTAGGAGAAAAATGAAACAGTGGTCAAATTCTAATGAAACAATGGTCCCAGTAGTAGTTGGACAGATATATTTTAGTTATAAACTGGGTGATTCACGACCCACTGTACATACTTATGTGGTGTATAGGATATCCCTAGGGTATATCGAAATGGATATTTAAATTGATTAATTCGGCTTTATTACCAAGATACAGGGTGATTTTCGTATTTAGTAAAAATTTGTTCACCCTGTATCTCCTAAACTGCTTAATAGATTTTTTTTAAATTTGGTACACAAACACTCTTGGTATATCATAACTTTTTGACGTTTGAAAAGTAGCAAAGTTCCAGGGGCGTATCCAGCCAATTCACACAGGGGAGGGGGGTTAGTTTTGAGACACCCTGTACATCGGAATTCGGTATTTTTTTCTTAAACTACATTCATTTGTGAACAAAAATATGCCACCATCTTGTTGGCACACTGAAGGTTATGTACGGAATTTAAATCTTTAGATAGTACATACCCCTTTTTTTAGCGGTATCTGTATTAAAGATTTTAACTAAATATAAAATTATTTCAGTGATTGACTTTAAAAAGAAATTAAGCTATCTCTACTAATAAAACACAGCCTTGTCGAATTATTTTTTATTTTTAGTGGCCCAAAAATACCAAAATCTACCCTAACACAATAACGCCTGTCTAACGGAATCCCTACATTTTTGTGCACGCTTTTGTGAATTGCAATTGAGCGTTGAATCATTTACATTTGAGGTTTTTGTCTAAATGCTTGACTTTTAAAAAAATTAAACTATCTCTACCAGTCTTTCGGTTCGTCTCGTCGAATGCAGACCTCTGTGTTGTTAACATAAGTGGTGCCACGTGTTCGGTTTTGCTGCTTTATTTCGGGGGGAACGGGAGACTCAAACGCTCAGTGTGGAAACTAACGACCCCGCTAGAAAGGGAGCATACGCTGTGAACGTGTGAGGCCTAGTTGTTCCTGCATTCTATCCCGTTCGTCTGCCGCAGTTCTACATAGAATATTAGCGTAACGGCCGCTACGTGGCGGGAGTGGGAGGGGTAAGGGGATAGCTTGAAAGAAAGGGTCATCCCGTGATACAGTAGTACTCTCAAGGGGCACCTAGTGGAAGCCGAGATGCATTTCAGAAATTAAAAAGAGGAAAAATTAAGAAGTATTGGAAAGATTCAGGAAATCCGGGAGTTTAGAGCTCGCCATCCGGAGATCCTATCGATAACGTCTCCAAACTGGAATTAGGTGCAGGGTCGACTTCGAGGGTCGCCGATTTAACGACTCTGAGCCCCGGACGAAGAACAATCTGGCAATTGCCTTGCAGCAAAGCTAAAGTCCTGTTATGTAACAGGAAAAACTAACAACAACAACTATCTCTACTAATAAACCAGTTAATTTCTGTTTGAGTCTTTTTCGCCTCATCTCTTATCTAATGCTCGAGATCGTGATCATTTATCGGCTACCGTAAAAATTTTATCTTTTTTAATTTTTGTTATTGTATACAAATTATTTTTTTTTTAAATTTTTTTATTTACCTTTATTTTTTTCGTAACCTTAAAACCTACAAAAAAATAAAAATTCAATAAATTTTAATACCTAAAAATAATAAAGTAAGCCTTGGAATTTAGACAGATATTTTAAAAATGACATTACGTACATACAATTCAATCATTTGTGTTTGACATTGTTAATTAAAGATTTTTTTATTTGAATTTTCTCTTTGCAAAAAGTTTGTACGTTTCAATAATTGTAAAAATGCCGTTATTTACAAATGCTGAGTATGCAGACATAGTATTTGTGTACGGATTTTGTAATGGTAACGGAAGGGCTGATACACAAGAATACAGAAGACGATTTCCGGATCGGAGAATTCCAAATCACCAAACGTTTGCGGCAACCTTTAATACATTGCGTGAAAAGGGTAAGTTTCCCTCAACCGATCTTCATGTTGAAAGAGTGGGTGCTAATAACGTGGTCCAAGAAGAGAATATTCTCAACCTTGTGAGGGAAGATCCAACCACAAGCACTAGGCGAATTTCCGCCCAATTAGCGATACCGCAGACAAGAGTATGGAGAACTACTTATAAAAAATTAAAACTTATACCCTTTCCATGTACAAGAGGTACAAAGATTAGAAGAAGGCGACTACTTGCCTAAATTAGCATTTGCTAGGTGGGTAATAAATCATCGAAGAACTATTTTTAGAGCACTATTCACCGATGAAGCCCAATTTACAGGGGACGGAGTCTTTAATTCTAGAAACTCTCATGTATGGGCAAAACCCTCATTTGTTGCGATTGGCCAATTCTCAATGAAAGTTTTCAGTGAATGTTTGGTGCGGCTTAATAAATAATCATTTAATTGGACCACATATTTTCCCTCAATGACTAACGGCTGTTGTGTATTTGGTCTTTCTACAAAACATTTTACCGGGCTTATTAGAAAATGTAAATTTAAGAGGCATATGGTTTCAACACGATGGGGCACCTGCACATTTTGGAATTGATGTTTGAAATTATCTCATTCAACAATTTGCTGATCGGTAGATTGGACGCGGAGGACCACATCCTTGGCGAGCTAGGTCGCCAGACTTTAATCCAGCCGACTACTTTTCGTGGGGGCATCTAAAACAAAAAGTTTACAGTGTTCCAATCGAAACTAGGGATCAATTAATAAATGGGATACATTTTTATTGCGACGAGGTTAGACAAAACCCTCAAATGATTCACCGCTCAATTGCAAACCTACAAAAGCGTGCACAAAAATGTAGAGACCCCGGTGGTATGCATTTTGAAAACATTTTGTAGCTTTTAAGACGTTATTGTGTTAGGGTAGATTTTAGTTTTTTTTGGGCTACTGAAAATAAAAATTAATTCGACAAGGCTGTGTTTTATTAGTAGAGATAGTTTAATTTTTTTCAATCATTGAAATAATTTTATACTTAGTTAAAAGCTTTAATACAGATACCGCTAAAAAAAAGGGGTATGTACTATCTAAAGATTTAAATTTCGTACATAACCTTTAGTGTGCCATTCAAGATGGTGGCATATTTTTGTTCACAAATGAATGTAGTTTAAGAAAAAAATTCAAAAATACCGAATTCCGATGTACAGGGTGTCTCAAAACTAACCCCCCTCCCCTGTGTGAATTGGCTGGATTCGGCCCTGGAACTTTGCTACTTTTCAAACGTCAAAAAGTTATGATATACCAAGAGTGTTTGTGTACAAAATTTTAAAAAAATCTATTAAGCTGTTTAGGAGATACAGGGTGAACAAATTTTTACCCAAATACGAAAATCACCCTGTATCTTGGTAATAAGGCCGAATTAATCAATTTAAGTATCCATTTCGATATACCCTGGGGATACCCTATACACCACATAAGTATGTACAGTGGGTTGTGAATCACCCAGTATATTTAGAAAATATCAAATGATATTGTATATATTAGAGTTCTCCAAAATCTGTATATTTAATACATAAAAAAAACAATTTAGTAATAAATTTGCATATAATCTACAACATTGCTTCCTAATATGACAGAAACTTATAACCTTTAGAAGATATAACTTGTAATTTGTATTATATAGTGGCGACCCTGTAATTTTTTGATTGCCATGCGAGTTACATATTACTATACATATCTTAACAACCGAAGCAATAATCCAATTCCTTTGATTTGCAGAACCCTCACTTATTAGATGCTATTGGAAAAAAAATATTATAGTAATACAAGAAATCTTCATAAAAATAATTTATTTTTTCTTCTGCTTAATCATCTAGATAATTTACTTGTTTTAAAATTTAACTTATGATACACTTAATACAATAAAAAAATCACATCTAAGTTCCTTTGGAATATTTTTTCCAGAATTTTTTAATATCATCGTGTGCATTTTTATGTATCACCAAGGTCCTTTTCTCTTTGTTGCACCATATCAATACCCCATTTGACTCGGCATATTCTTTCAGGACATTGAAATCAGCCTGAGACAAAAACTGGCTGTATAAAACCCCTTCGTGATAAGTCAGCCTGTTTCTTTCCAGTTCCCACAATTTTATTTGGTCCAGTACAGTCGGAGGGAGTGACTGTTTAGTTTCAGCAGTTAACATTTGTTGATGGGCATGTTGCTTGAGGTAGCCGATTATTTGATCTGCAGTAATACCCCCTCGAAGGGCCTGCCGTATTGAATCTCGCGTTATGATGCCTACCACTAAGTTTGGAAATCTATACATAAGCTCAGTAAATAAGGCAATAAGTGCCACTTGTAAATTGGAATCAGTGTATGCGTAGACCCTGTAGTTAGTTTCAACAATTATGTACCCCTTAGGAGTATCTTCTTCAAGAATAGGGGTTTTTGTGTTCTGACTATTCGTTATATTAAGTGCTAATCTAGTAGGATAAAACCTTCCTGCTTTCCGTTTTCTTTGGTAAACTAAACCAAATTCTCTTAAATGTTGTAGGAAAATTAAAAGGGCTGGACTCATACCTTCAGTACCATAATCCTTTCCTAATGTGCTAAAACTTAATTGGAAGAGAAATGTTAGACACTCCACCAAATCCAATCCTCTTTGCTCAACTGTGTCAAGGTACTGGAGTAAGAAATGCCATACTTGGGCATGTCTGTCCAAAAGCAAAAACTGAAATCCTTGTCTAGTTATCACTGGACTTCCATCTTCTTCATCTCTTTTCATAAGACCAGCATGAAGCAATATCCTAACAGCATCTGCTGATATGCCTTCCTGTTGTTGCGATCCAACCATGTAGTGCAGAACACACTCCCATCGTTCTGATGAATATGAATCTAAAAAGTTGATATCTCTTGCATTTTTATCAGGCTCCAAAGCTGAGGACATACTCCATGGTTTCCCACCACCCAGAAGGGCAATTTTAAGGTTTCTTTTAAACGTAGGCGACAATACCCAACCTATTAAACCTCCAGGAAGTGAATCTTCTATCCAGACATTTAATTCGGTTAATACTTTGGTTACATAGCTGTGTTCTTTTGGAAAAGCCTGAGAGCCCCAAGAGGCCACTACAGCTTGAGGGACTGGTTGCTCTACAAATAATATTCGTATCACATACTGTCTTGCTAATTCAGGAAGCTCCCTATAAACTGCTAAACATATCGCTGGATGATTATAAAGTCTTTCTAAAACGTGTTGTTGTTGAGTATTTAAATACTCATAGAGATTCTTACACTCCAAATTAGTTTGAGTAATAAGGGCTGAGTTATCTAGTTTAGAGCTTCCTATATCATTCTTGGCCATTTAAAAATATCTTAATAAATTGTAAAATATTTGCTCTCTTTACACCTTCTTGAATAATATTAAACTACTAAACAAACCTAACCTAAGAATTAGAAGGCAATACATTAGGGATGTCGAAAACTATCGATATATTAAAAAACTGATATATTCTAAATAGGCCTTTGAATAGATATTCGATATATTAAATGTATACTATCTAACACGATATTTTAAGATATATCAAACTACAATAAATGCAGGACTACTTTCCAAGGTTGCCATACATTTTATAGTTATTAGTTTAATCAGTAATTTTTTCAAACCCGGTTTTCAGTTACAATAATCTACCATTTCTTGATCAGTAAGGAACGATAGTGCCGTATGTTATTTTTTATTGTGCTTTTCAGGGATCTGCGGGTCGCACAATCAGCTCTGGGTGGATAATCTCCCCGCTTAATGGTATACCATCAAAACTATCACGGGGAGGTTAAGAATAGTAAAAAATCGGCACTTCTGTATGTAAACGACAACAGCGTAATTGTTTATGTCCATTTACGTCAAAATTTATTTTTCTTTTATGCGTTTTTCGGTGTTTTGTTAGAGTTAAAAGTTTGGAATGGAATTTCATTGTGTTCAGAGCGTTATGGAGATACTATCGAGAAAGAATATCTGACGACTAAAAAAAAGTGAACGGGCTTAATATTAAAATAAATTAATATACGGATCTTATTCCTAAACGGAATTCACGGGAATTTTCTGTGGCTGTTTGTACTAGTATTACATAGTAGAACGTCAGAAGGTGAAGAATTCTTAGAGAAATATGACAAAAAATGTTTATGCACATGCAAATCTGAAGGGAGACATGAAAGAAGCCTGATGTTTTTCAATTTTTTTAAGTCTAGAATTCTTAGGAGTATATACCCGACTTGCTGGATACTCCTCGAATTATGCTGGCAGATTAACTAGTATCAGAGCCGAAAAAGATGTTGCTATGTTATTGCATTCACCTATTTACATAAAAAAGAAGAACATTATTTATTTATTAAAAGTTACTGTTTTAAATTTTTGACAAGTTTGTTTTGATTCTCAGGTTTCGTGTCTTTTAAAAGTACTTTCAACAAATATTTTGTTGCAGAAAAATGGATCCGGCATTACTTAAAGAAAGGGAATTGTTTAAGAAGAGAGCTCTTACTACTCCCACGTAAGTTTCAGTCCGATAAAAAAAACCTGGAAAAAATTAAAAAAGACATGTGCTTTATTAACTCCCTTAAAAACTGAAATAGCTATATTGCATTATCTCTGGTATTTGTATAATTTAATTTCCAAATTTAGCGTAGAAAAAAAGAAGACTGAGTCAAAACCAGATCCTGTTCGAGATGAAAAGAAAAAATCAAAATCAAGTACGTCTAGCAGTGCCCCCAAACTTGATATTAATTCGTAAGTACACAATAATTATTAACTTATCTCCTGTTTTTTGCATATTTTGTTATGGTGTTTTGGATTTTAGGTCTGACATATTTATACAGAAAGTTACTTAGATTAGCAAAGAGACAGGATCAAATATAGATTTATTTAGTTATAGTTTATTATCACTTGAATGAAAGGGTATGAGATAACAGGGAGTGTGAATTACCTCCATACCACCATGGGAACATCGGTTCCTCTGGCCAGGTTATTGGCATGAATGGTAGCATCAAATGTGAAATTCATTTTGCGCTCTTCCCTATATTGGTTTTTACCACTAATTGGTCGCAGACTTAACAAATTCTATATGCGATAACCAGAATATGAAACAGGACCATATGACCAGCATGTAAATGCACTTATTTTTTATTTTGAAAACTTTATTTTTTTATATTGTGTTTATTCTCACTCCAAGTTTTATATAACTTTTTTCATATGTTATCTAGATCTATTTGCATTAAAATTTCAGGTATATATTTCTGAAACACTGTCTATTTTAGTTTGGTATTGTTTAGTATCAATAAACCGTTGTCAGTCACATCATTTTATATTTTAAATTTATAGGTATAAAACTGCTACAGGTAGCTCTCAATATAGGTTTGGGGTTCTAGCAAAGATAGTGAAACATATGAAACAAAGGCATCAAGAAGGAGAGTCTTATCCACTCACTTTAGAAGAAATCTTAGATGAAACCAACCAGTTAGATGTTGGTAATAAAGTTAAACAAGTAAGTAAAGATTATTTCGTAACTTTGGAATAATGCCGAGGGATAAAATTTAGTTTTTAGAAGATACGTATTCATCAGCTGCTCGGCCTTGAATACTTGGAAATGTCAAAGAATTTTAAACTCAGGCTAAAAAAAACCTCTAGTCTCTAAAATTTTAGCAAAATGAAATATATTTCAAATTATATTTTTATATTTCCAAGTAGCTCAAAGTTCTTGCAGTTTGGTTTTTAATATAGGAACTCCAGACCAGGCCATAAGAATATTCTTAAAAACAGTTCACAGCTTGACAATTTTTTTACATCCTTTTTATGGCCAAGTTAATACTATTTGAAGTTGGTGATATTAATATATAAACAGTTTTTAATTGTTTTTTGCACCCATTAAATGCACATGATATAGGTTCATGATAAAAGTATAAAAATGCATGCCATAATAAAAAAAAAACAGCTCGAATTAACTGTGATCTGTTGAAAGTATATATAAAAAATATTTGTTGTTAGTGTTTTTGGGGCAAAACCCAGTCTAGTTCTGATTCAGTACAGCTGTTTTGATTATGTTTTTAGACTTCAGAAAAAGAAAATGTATGTCCTGAGGTATTCCTAAATATGTGCTTTAGGTTAATTTTTTTTCAATCTCTTCAAAACTATTATAACTGCAAAAGAATAATCAATATTTCTAGCAATACAGTTGTGCTCTGTAAAAGTGCATTATAACTATCATTTGTTAACCAACCATTGTTATCAAGGTTATGCTACAGTAATCCTATGAACATCACAAAATAAACAACACACTTTATTAAAACGCTAATATTAACACAATAAAATTAACTATAACAAACTGATAGACCCAGCAATCTGTCTGAAGTACTGCACATTGTATTTAGTTTAAAAAGAATTAAGAATTAAGTTAGATTTGTTCACATAATAGTGTTTTATTATATTGATACTTTTAGTGGTTACAAACTGAAGCGTTAGGAAATAATCCTAAAATTGAAGTTACCCCTGACGTAAAGTACCTATTTAAACCTACATTTAAGTTGAAAGACAGGAAGAGTTTGTTGAAACTGCTAAAACAGCAAGATTTGAAGGGTCTGGGGGGAATTTTACTTGAAGAAGTTCAGGAATCGCTTCCGCATTGTGAAAAGGCTCTAAAGGTAATTTCTTGATACTACATATACACTTGAATGTTTCTATACATTTTTTACATTATTGTTAACCGTTCACCTTCGAATTAAAAAATTGTAGTGAAATAAATCTACAGGAAATTTTCTTGAACACGGAACTAGTCTTGGTTATGAATTTTTTTTATAAACTGGTTAGTGGGATCACAAAGGAAGGTTTTTGCATTGCATAACGGCCAGAAGTCATACTTTTTTTGGCGTTTTTGACTTACAAAACAACAAAAACCTCTCGAATTTTCTTCATATTAGAACAGTTGAAAGCTGCAATACAATTTGAAAATTGAATCATCTGTAGTGTTTATGCAAAAAATTTGTAAATGTACCTTAAGCCACAATTTTCCTTGTACAAAAGTCCTCTACATACAATATACATTATGCATATAATTATTTGGTTATGACCCTTGAATACAGACAGACCAATAGACTGACGGAAATGGGAGAACATGCTTTTCTAGGTCCAGGGACTTGCTGGAACAATGAACAATATGGACACTTCATCAGATATTAGTAAGAACAATGCAGACAAAAAATCTACACCAGTAAATAAATAAGAGGCAGGAGAAGCAGTTGGAAATTTAAAGTACCAAAAATAACCAGGGCCAGATAGAAAATACAATGAATTATTGAAATATGGTAGAATTACATTGAGCACAATACTATATTCCCTCTTTAACACAGTATTGAATGAAGGAAAAGTACCAACTGAATGGACAGCTGCACGATCCCAGTAGTTAAGAAGGGCGATAGGAAAATTTCTGACAAAGACACATAGAACATCATATACCAAGAGAAGAGGAACAGCAAGCATTAGAAAAAGAGGAGCACAGTTGATGCAATCTGTAGGATATAATAATCCGATCTGTAGAATACAATAATCCTATGTATGCTTCGTAGACTTTACCAAGGCTTTTGACAAAATTCAAAAACCTGACATATTAAAAATTGTAATTAATGAAAATGAAAGAAAAAAATTATAGAACAAGGTAAATTCATATTTCATTCTTATTCATAAAAGACTTAGCATAAAGACAGACAAACAGATAGCATTGAGAGGGTTGTATGAACAAACAAACATGAGCATTGACAGCAAAATATGAATATTATAAGACAATGGTGTGACCAATATTCATATGCAAATGAAACATGCGTAGAAACAAAAGCAACTAAACAAACGATGAGGAATATTAAGATCAAGTTTAGGAATAACGCTGAGAGACTGGTGAAGAAACAGGAACACATAAAGAAGACGTCATAAAGTGGATGAAGAAAAGAAAAAGAGGATAGAATGCACATGTACTGATAATGGATGAAAAGAGATTATCATCCATATACAATTTAACTGTAAGAAAAAGACTACAAGGGAAGCCTCCCAGGAGATGGTCTGAGAACTGGTAATCATGGTCTACTGAATTTTAAAACAACAAGGATAATATCTTAGTTTTCTAAGATCACGCCAACATGTTTCTAAATGAAAAGTCTTTTTTTATGAAAATTTCCTGTAGATTGACCCTAATATTATCATTATTGATAAATTTTCAACTCGGGTCTATTTGCTTTAGATTTTAGGCAATCAGAATGATATTGTCTTCATCACTAGGCCGATTGATAAAAAGAAAATCCTATTTTATAATGATAGAACAGCTCAGCTGCCCATAGATGAAGAATTCCAGAAGCTTTGGAGGTCCGTAGCGGTGGATGCCATGGATGACCAGAAGATTGAAGAATATTTGGACAAACAAGGTATATCTTTTATCTTTTTGTTGCCCGTGCTCATTATGGAAATTGGTGATACCACATATTAACAAAATCCCTTGTAAAGAGTCATTCCACTTATTAAGATAATGACAGATAATTTAATTTGTATATGTACAGGGTGGGCCAAATTGGACACTTTTAAAGGGAAACTCCCTTTTCTAGAGGAGATAGGCAAAAAGTAATGTCGGTGTCTGGGGCTCAATTTTGACAAAAAACATAGTGGTGGAAACCGCACATCGATATCTCTTACCGTTTCAGAGTTACAGGGTGTTTTTCGAAAATGTGCATTTTTAACAAGTAGCTGTAATTTTTTTCCTATTGATTTTTTTTTGTTTCTGTAAAAACATTTTCAAAGCAACTTTTTACGTAGAATTTAATGGTTTTAGAATAATTTAAAAAAAATTAATAGTTTAATAGGTATAAGCAAAAAAAAAATTTTTTTATATGGTACACCCTGTATATTATTGAATAATTGAAAAGAGCTTAAAATTACCTTTCCGAAAACATAGCACACTTGATATTTTGCTCAAGTTCTCTTTGAAATAGAGAGTTTTTTATAGTTTACTCATTTTAAACCAAGTAGGCTTTGGACGCACGCGGCCTTAAATAAGAAACAATTGCGTAAGTAGTTGTCAAATTGTTATTTTAGCCATTTTGGCTGTATCGACGATCGACGCTTTGTTTTAGTTTAGGCCGGTTTAGGCTTTTAATTAAATTTAAAATGGAATTTGACAATTATGAAAAATGGGATATGATAGTGTGTTTTATAGAAGCCGGACAGAATGCACAGGTAGCAAGTAATTTGTACCACGAACGATATCCAGAGAGAAGGCAACCTTTTAAAGACATCTTCGGAAGATTGCGTTACAATTTAATTAATAGTGGCCAGTTTAAGAAAAATAGACCAAAACAGTATGCAGCAAACAGAGATAAAGAGTTAGAAGAAATAGTAATTTTAGGAGCCGTTCAAAATAATCCCAAAACATCCACACGAAAACTGACTACAGTAACAGGACTGGGACGAAGTAACATTCGACGAAGTTTAAAGAAACATAATTTTAAACCATATAGAACCAGAAAAGTGCATCACCTTAGACCCGGAGATTTTGGACGCCGCATAGTTTTTTGCCACTGGTTTTTAGAAAAATGTAATGAAGTACGCGATTTTCCGTTAAATTGTATTTGGATAGATGAAGCATATATAAGCAGTGCCGGTATTTTCAATCGGTATAACTCCTATACTTGGGCACAGGAAAATCCTCATTCAATAGTAGAGGTAAGAAATCAGGGAAGATTTGGATTTAATGTATGGGCAGGTATATTTAGGGGTAGGATTATTGGGCCAATAATTTATGATGGAACTCTCACCTCTCAACGGTATCTACAAATATTACAACAACAAATAGAACCTCTCATTGATGATTTACCCTTAATGGCACACCGTAACATTTTCTTCCAACAAGACGGGGCACCGCCACACAATGCTGAAATCATCAGCAATTTTCTAGCCGTTAACTTTCAAAATAATTGGATAGGTAACCAAGGTCCTAATCGTTGGCCAGCGAGGTCGCCGGACCTAACCCCTATGGATTTTTATCTTTGGGGAAGACTAAAGAACGTTATTTTTCAATTGCCCATAAATACAAGAGAAGATTTAGAAGTCGCAGTTATGCGAGGGTTTGCATCTCTCACCCCTCTTGAATTAATGAATTCTGCAAAGAGTGTGATGAAACGATGCCGTCTGTGCATAAGAGAAAACGGTCGACATTTTGAAAACCTCCTGTAGGAAAAATCTTTTATTACTATTTCGTATTATTATTTTAATTTTTTAATTTAATTTTTTTTAATTTTAATTAACCTTTTTCTAAATTTGTTATTTGTTTTTAAATTATAAATAATAAATGATTTCGTTGTAAATAATACACTTTTTTGCTAAGTAACTACTAGTAGCAGTACGCAATTGTTTCTTATTTAAGGCCGCGTGCGTCCAAAGCCTACTTGGTTTAAAATGAGTAAACTATAAAAAACTCTCTATTTCAAAGAGAACTTGAGCAAAATATCAAGTGTGCTATGTTTTCGGAAAGGTAATTTTAAGCTCTTTTCAATTATTCAATAATATACAGGGTGTACCATATAAAAAAATTTTTTTTTTGCTTATACCTATTAAACTATTAATTTTTTTTAAATTATTCTAAAACCATTAAATTCTACGTAAAAAGTTGCTTTGAAAATGTTTTTACAGAAACAAAAAAAAATCAATAGGAAAAAAATTACAGCTACTTGTTAAAAATGCACATTTTCGAAAAACACCCTGTAACTCTGAAACGGTAAGAGATATCGATGTGCGGTTTCCACCACTATGTTTTTTGTCAAAATTGAGCCCCAGACACCGACATTACTTTTTGCCTATCTCCTCTAGAAAAGGGAGTTTCCCTTTAAAAGTGTCCAATTTGGCCCACCCTGTACAGTTTTCTCTGAACCATCAGAAATTGTTAAAAAAAATGAAATAATTGACAACTGGAAATTTAGAAAATGAATATTGACTTTGTTATTTTAAATGGAATTGCTTTGTATATTAATATTCCAACAAATGGACATCTTTTTGCGGATAATAAAAATACCAGGTTTAATACCTTTAACTTTAAAGATAACTGAGAAATTTGACAAAAACCTGACATTTTAGAAAATATTAACACAGAGGACGCTACAATAAACCACGTACTATGACTGTCAGCACGATCATTTCTGACAACGATGATAGTTTTAAAATTGTTTAGGTTTAAAAAATGAAAATCATTTTGAACAACAGTTATTATGTCTTTTTTTTCAGGCATCAGATCAATGCAGGATCACGGGCCGAAAAAACCGGTCGCCATCAAAAGAAAGAAAGCCAGTCAGAGAAAGAAAACATTTAAAAAACCGAGGGATAACGAGCATTTGGCTGACGTGTTGGAAAACTACGAAGACAATACACTTACCCAGAAGAATACAGTTTAGGTTAGGTTACATTTTAGGGTCTAGTTATACCAGTGAACTCTATACTATGTAATTGAAACGGCCCCAATGAAACTCACTTAGTTAGATATTGTTAAAAAAGGAAAACTACCACCCCTAGTTGCCGAGTTTCCAAAACTCTTACCTTGCACTTACATCATGAAAGTAATGACAGATTTCCCCTTTTTATCTTTACCGGTGTTCAAGATATATATATATATATATATATATATATATATATATATATATATATATATATATATATATATATATATATATATATAATAGGGTTAGGGGTTTGCCTACAAATATTTTAACATAGGATAGTATGATCAATTTTAAACAAAATATTTTTATAAACCATTGGTATATTCGAAAGGGTTTTCAAGATATTTAATTTTGGAGAAAGTATCAACTAATTCGAAGACAACATGACAACATTGCTATTTGCTTGGATCTCATCACCTCTGTTTTGTCAACAAAGAAGTATAAAAAAAAACCTGTAGGTTTGAAAACGATTCAATTATTTTATTTTGATTATTCTTTTGGAATGTATGAACCAATTTTTTTAATAAATTGTGGTTTGTTAGCATAATATCGGCGTGTATAAAGAAATAGTAAAAACCTGTTATTAAAACTTTTTAGATTATTTATTTGTAAAGTGTTTAACTGCGCAACTCTAATTAAGTTTATTAGTTTCCAAAAATTAATAAAGAATATGAACTTAACAAGCATATTAAAATTAATATGCTTGGTATAAATATAGCACTAGGTAGATAATTCACACACTAAAAACAGTATTTTAAAAACTTATAGTAACTGCTGAAAATGACTACCGACACTATTTAAACACGCACGAATACGGCGAAGCCAATTTTCTTGAATAGATTCAAGAACATTAGGTCTTTGTCTAATTTGTTCTGCTCCAGCAAAAATTTGGTTTCTAAGGTCATTTTCAATTTCAACCCTATTATACACTAATATTTTCATGTGGTCCCAAAAATAAAAATCAAGGGGGTTTAGGTCTGGTGACCTTGGAGGCCATTTTCTAAATTCTGGGTCATTTTGATCTATCCGCCTATTATTAAACGTATTATTCAGATATTGTAACACATTCCTATTAGTGTGGCAGGAGCTCCATTATGAAAAAACTTCTAAAAGAATGGGCACGTCTTTAGTTAAAAATTGGGAGTATGCTTCTCCTGTTAAAAGCCTTGGTAGTTTGACGGACGTTTACACTTACAAATGTCCTTGTCATTAAATGTGACATTCAATTAAAGAATAATATGCCATATTATCGGAGATGAACCTAATTCATTAGAAATTAGTCTCACAGCAAAGCACCCAGAAGCAACTTTTTTACTAAGTGGGGTTATGTGAGTAGAGAATTTTAATTCATTATCAATACGAATTGATGATTTATCAAAGTTAAAACTTAAGTAAGTAGAAGCACACCATTCTTTCACCCTCTCCAAATCCTCACAAATGGTATTCATTAGAGCGTTGTGATCAGTTCCTCTCCAGAGAAGAGTTGTATCATCTGCAAAAATAGTACAAGTCCCCCGAATATCCCAAAAAGCAAGATCATTAAGGGAAAACTGCATGCAAAAAGTAAAAAGCCAGCGACATGATCTAGTCGAGTTGAAAGTAAGATGAAAAGGTACCTACGCATTAAAAAAACCTGCACGTCCGACCTCAAAAAAATGTGTTATAAGGGGTCATCCAATAAGAATGTCCTATTTTTAACTGCGTATTGTGGCCAAATTCCTGGCGATAATGTTATCATATTTTGTATGTGTTTACAGTCAGTTCTAACAAATTATCATGGAGAGATACACGATTCCACAGCGCGTGCAAATTGTGAAATTTTTTTATCAAAATGGATGTTCTATTCGTCAAACGTATCGCGCACTTCGTGAAATTTATGGTCAAATTAATCGTCCAACAGAGCGCACGATTCGGCGTTTAATAACGAAATTTGAAAATACTGGGTCAGTTAGTGATCAGAACGTGCGTAATAATCCATCGCAATCAATTTCTCGCCGAGCACAGGAACTAAACATTTCCTGGGGCACAACATGGCGAATTTTGCACATGGATCTAAAGCTTCATCCATGCAAGATTGTCTTGACACAGGAAGCCAGCCGACCACAGATTGCGCCGTTTATTTGCTAATTGGGCTATGGAACAACTTCAAGACGACCCTGACTTTGGTCGCAAAATCATTTTTAGAGACGAGGCCCATTTCTGGATGAACGGTTATGTGAACAAGCAAAACTGCCGTTTTTGGTGTGAGGAGAATCCAAGAGAGCTTTATGAACGTCCTCTCCATCCCACTAAAGTAACAGTATGGTGCGCATTTTGGGTCGGGGGAATTATTGGACCTTACTTTTTTCAAAATGAGGGAGGAGATACCGTAACTGTTAATGGTGAAAGATACCGGGCAATGATAACAGATTATTTCTATCGCAGACTGGATGACATGGATATGAGAAACTTTTGGTTCCAACAAGATGGCGCTACGAGTCATACTGCTCGTGAAACAATCACTTTATTGAGGGAAAGATTTCAAGGTTGCTTAATTTCGCGTGGTGGTGATGTCGGCTGGCCACCAAGGTCCTGCGACTTAACACCCTTGGACTTTTTTTTATGGGGATATTTAAAGGCCCGAGTTTATGCCAATGCACCACGAACAACTGAGGATTTGAAGATGAACATTAGAAGAACTATCAATGAAATTCATCCAGCTTTATGTGAGACTGTTATCGAAATTACAATAAAATAAAAACCCTTGATCTTTCTAAAAAGGCTGGTTCAGATGGAGTTCCCACTATTTTATTGTAACGTTGCTGCGAGTCGTTGTCTCGGCCCCTTTGTAAAATTTTTCAGAAATCTTTTAATCTGGGTTCCTTTCCCGAAATTTGGAAGTTTTCCACTCTCATGCCGATCTTTAAATCTGGGGATAAGAGCGATATTAAAAACTACAGAGGTATTTCCTTGCTTTCGCATATACCAAAGCTGTTTGAGGCAATTATCACGGATCATATCTTTGAGTCTCTGAAGCACTACATCACTAGTATGCAACACGGTTTTTTTAGTGGTCGCTCAACAACTACAAATCTTGCAATTTTCCAGAATTACTTAACAACATCGGTTGAGGCTGGTCAACAGATCAATGTTATATATACTGACATATCGAAGGCTTTTGACAGGGTTTGCCATCAGCTTCTGTTATTCAAATTGCAGCGAATTGGTTTTTCTGGAACCTACCTGCAATGGATAGAATCGTACTTATTCAATCGTCGTCAGCGAGTTAGCGTATGTGGTTCAATTTCTAGAGAGGTTGTTGTGACATCTGGTGTCTCACAGGGCTCTCATATTGGTCCAATTCTCTTTCTACTATTTATAAATGATATAGTATCATGCTTTAAAGTGTCTAAGTGTCTCTTATAGTTTCCTCTGAATCTAATCCACTGCAATTGGACTTGGAAAAGCTTATCAAATGGTGCAACATAAACCATCTTCTTCTTAATGTCTCTAAATGTAAAGTGCTCCGTTGTCATAAACGCATTAAACCCATACTCTCCTCCTACTTCATAGATAACGTGAGTCTTGAAGTTGTTAGTTCCTTTACAGACCTGGGCGTTATTTTTGATGAAAATTTAACTTTTGGTCTGCACATTGATAGTATTGTGCTGAAGGGTTTCAGGCTGTTGGGCTTTATAAAGCGGCAAACAAAACATGTTACAGATACTAAAGCAATTGGATGTCTTTATAACTCACTTGTTCGCAGCGTTCTGAAGTATTGTTCTACAGTTTGGAGTCCATCGTATCAGTGCCATATCGATAAAATCGAAAAAGTCCAAAATAGATTTGCCAAATACCTTTTGTATAAGTTTAATTTTCCGTACCAGGGTTTATCATATAATACCAGGGCTCTTCTGTGTGGCCTTCAAACACTTGAGTTTCGAAGAAAGAAGGCACTTCTAGTTTTTCTTCACAAACTGCTCATTGGAGATATTGACTGTCCGATGTTGCTTGAGTCGGTCGCATTTCTGGTTCCTATTAGGAGAACAAGGCAATCTCAACTCTTTTTTGAAGGATACCATCGTACAAATTATGGGCTTAGCGCATTTGTCGATCGACTGGTACGCAATTACAATCGTCACTTCCCTGTATATCTATATATATATATATATATATATATATATATATATATATATATATATATATTTTAATTATTTATGTATTGTGTTGCTTTTTTGACGAACTATTGTGTGTTCTTTTTTTTTTCTTTATTTCTATTCGACATGCCTCTTGGGACTATTTTACTTTTTACTTTATCTATTTGACCTTGCATGCGAATTCGTACCATTTGGAATGTTTAGCATTCTGTAGTGTACGTTTCAGAAGGGCCACTTGTCCGATGCGTGCATCGGCTACGTCCTTACAATTAAAAAAAAAAAATTAAAAAAATAAAACTGGATATCACGAATTCGCGCTACTCAACGAAGCCGAGGCGGTCATTTGCTTGACATCTTATTTCATACATAATGGTATACATTGAGCTTCAAAATAAAAAAATAAATATGATGATACCTTTTCTTTATTTAATTTAATTTGAGTTGCAAACTAGGACACTCCTATTGGATGATCCCATATATAGGTAATTTAAATTACATTTCGGTTAAAAATGGGTTCAAAAAGGTTCACGCGCTGCAGAAATACATAGACATGAGTACGATTTACCATTTAAAATTTTGCAGTTACATAGACAAAGGATCAATGTGAGGCGCTAAAGAGCCATTTTGTGGAAAATGCGAAAGCATGTGCGTCAAAAAGTGGTCAAAATATGGTCGAAAATGGACAAATCTACTTTTAATTTATAACTCTAGATTTGATTTTTTTGATATATATATATATATATATATATATATATATATATATATATATATATATATATATATATATATATATATATATATATATATATATATATATATATATATATATATATATATATATATATATATATATATATATATATATATATATATATATATATATATATATATATATATATATATATATATATATATATATATATATATATATATATATATATATATATATATATATATATATATATATATATATATATATATATATATATATATATAGGTTTAACTCATAATATTTATTGTCGAATTAAAAAAAGGTCTTCAGTTTCATACTGTCGGGGGAGGGGTTCGGGATTAGGGAATATCGATGGATGAAAGCTAGTCAATAAAATTAAGCCATCGATAGGTATTATTACCTAACGATATGTGCCACAAAAGCAGTTTGGAAAGAAAATTTCTCACCTTTGTAAATATATATTCCATTTGTCCATAACTATAAATGTTATCAGATACCTATAGGTCTTTATCGATATTATTTACCATTGTTATTCAATACGTCGCTGACCTATCGATAAAACTCGCTTCTCTAATACAGACCCCCAGAACAATGAAAAATCTAAAAGTATGTCATCATGTCTGTGTTAATTATACCTTTCCTTAATATATAAACAGCTCATCGAGGGTGAAGAGAGAAATCCGGACTCCTTGGATCCCCCCTAAATACACCCATGCATTGTTATGGAACTAAACGGACACATCACTATTATGTATAAATAGACCCTTATTGTGATATTTTAGATTTTACTTTCAAATATGTGTTTAGTTAAGCTAATCTTGTATTGTAAATATATAGTTTTTTTTCTAGCGTGTTATTTATTAATATTGCAATTTTATCTTGCCCCTAGTAGGCCAATTTTCCAGAAGCAAAAGGTTAACTTAAACACTATTGTACAACCCCAAATGACCCTTACAATGTGTCCAAAATTTTGAAGTCGGTGGGATAAGTAGTTTTTTTGGCATACAGGGACCTCGAAACATGAAAATCTGAGAGTGGTTTTTTTCTGATTACGCTATTAGGAGGAAATATCCAAAAGTTCTGTACTTTTATATTTTCGTCTACAAAATTGAGCTTTTTATAGACTTCTTTTAGTAGAAATTGGAACTTGTCTCTTAGAGATACCAGAATCTACTGGAATATTAGTTTTCATTATATATATAAGCGAAATAACTCACGGTAAGGATTACTCCTTCACCATTTTGTCGAGAATCGACCAAAACATGACGCTATGTTTATTTCCAGGGCCAAGGGGCATCTGCTACCGTGGTATCTGCCCCGACAAGACTCATCAGGCAGTGGGTGAAGGAGTAATTCTTACCGTGAGTTATTTCGCTTGTATAACTTTTTACGACCAAGAACCGCACAGAAATTGAAACTTCTGTTTCTCCTCTATATATATGTATACAGAGTGGTCATTTAAGTGTGCAATATATGGGAATTTTTTTTATTAACTACACAATCAAAATAAAAATATTGCCAAAAGTTGGTGCATCCTCGATAATCATATAAAGTGCACTTAGGATGGTTGCAAGTCAAACAGCATACAGGGTAGGTCAAAAAATATTTAAATCATGCAAGAGTAAAGTACCCTTATTTCGAAAGATTCAGCAAAATGTTATTAAGAAAAGTTGTTTAGCATCAAAAGTTATGCCTGGATACCAAAACATAGCCTCCTGAAAATTTTTTTTTGGAAAAAATCAAAAAAGTATTTGTAGTATTTTTTGACATACCCTGTATGCTGTTTGACTTGCAACAATTGTAAGTACACTTTATATGATTAACAAGGATGCACCAACTTTTGGCAATATTTTTATTTTGATTGTGTAGTTAAAAAAAAGATTCCCATATATATATGATAAACTATATTGCTTTTTTTAGTAATTTTGTTTTAAAATTACTGAAATTTTTTGCCAGCAAGTCATATCCTTTGTGGCTTGTCACGATGTTATATTTTATAAAAAGTTTTTGAAATTACTGGGATAAACCATTTATGAAAGGCAAAGAAATGTATTATGTTTTCGTTTTCGAACAATTTGATTTAATATTAGAGTTTTCAGAATTGTAATATTTATGATTTCCGCGTTTGAATAATTTATTAACAAAGTATGAAGGGTATTGGTTTAGTTATGATGTTTTAGCTTTTCTAATGGATTTTTCTTTAAATTCAGGATCAAAAAGTGTAATTGCTCGATCTGCCAGACCAATAATTACAGACTTTTTTTGGGATATTGGGTGACACGAGGTATAATTTAAGTTAGGTCCAAAAAATTGATTCGGTTTCAAGTGTAATGTAATTGTAAATTAAAATTTTTTGTTATTTTTCATTTTATGAAAAATGTTGCTCTTCATAAAAAGTTCTGCTTCCTCAGAAAATATTATTGGAATTATAAAACTTAAAAAATATTATACAGGTTGGCAAAAAACTTAGAAAATCTAAAATTGCCTAAAGAGAAAACTTCTCATAGGTTTAGTTTTAGAGCAAAATGCCATAGGAGAATTATACTGCTTATTCCTAAGTGTAGTCTTTGGCAACCCTGTAAAATATTTTAAGTTTTATAATTCATTTTTTAAAGGAAGCAGAACTTTTTATGAAGAGTGCCATTTTTTGCATAAAATGAAAAATAAAAATGTTTTCCATTATATATATATATATATATATATATATATATATATATATATATATATTACAATGATAGGAAGGAGAATATCAAAAAAAAACACACACAAATTAAAAAGAAACTTAATTTATTATGAAAATATAAAATAACCTAAAAAAGTGACTACAAAAATATATATACATATAGGGTGTTACATGGCTTATAATATAAATACACAATATATCGTCGACTACGGGTTACGAGTATGCTCGAAATCATACAAAGAAGCTCACCATGTTTCGTAACAACGAAGATTACAATACTAAAAACGAACAAGTGACTGATAAGAATAAAGGAAACCATTTTAAAACCCTATCGATTTATTTTGCTTACTAATATAGTAACTGCATGTTGGAAATTAACAGTTTCTTTCTATAAAACGTTTGTTTGAACTTGTGGGGTAATGATTCTTTAAAATGAAATATTTCCTTGGACTTGCACTGTGTTTATATTGAATTTTGTTAAAATGTTTCATTTACAGCCATTTTGAAGAAAAAAATTAAACGAAAGAGGGCCGTTTGAAAGATCTTTTCTAGCTTAGCAAACAGGCATTCATTTAGGCCGAAAGTCAGGAAAATGACTGGCATATACTAATTATTTATCACATATGGTAGTTCAAATTTATTTTTTAAATATCAAAAATAATTTTTGGTGAATTTATTCTAAATTTAGTTCCCCGGCACAATTCCTCGTGACAGGTGAATCAGTGCTAGAAAATTTACTACAATACCAATCCGATTCCGAAGCCCAATAGGTCTTGACAAAAACTGCAAGAGTTTTGTATTGGCTCATATTTTACGTACACGGTGATTTTTGATAATGCCCCTTTAGTTTTTTTTTGGTTTTTGAAATAGAAGAAAATGTTTAATACAATAGATTTAGGTTTCACTTTGAACAATTTACCGAACATGAAAAATGATGAAAACTTTCTCTTAATACACAAATAGCTTTTATTAGAGATGAGTAGGCATTGACAAACAAAATAATGATTGAAAGATTAAATAAAACTTAAATAGTTGAGTGTGATGTAAATATTAACATACAAGGCTTTTAAAATTAGACCGGCGTCGTCGATTCATATTAAGAAACAAAGTAATGAATGTTTATCGTAGATTTCTTCAGCAAGGACTAGAGGACTATTTGATGACCTGCCGTTGAAAAAGGAGAGAAACATGGGGGCTCCACTGCACAATATCGAAGCTGTAACAAACCATCTACATAATAGGTTCGCAGAGTGGAGTGGAAAGAATGCACCTAACAGTCATGACTTAACAATGATGGACGCATTTTTATGGGAACTCTAAAAAGATCGCGTAAATGCATATAATATTGAAAATGTGGGCCACCTAAACGACCTCATTCGACAAGAAATTCAAATTCTAATGTTTATTGAAGAAAGAACAAGTAGAACAATTATACAAATTTCAGTTGCATACGTTAATAAATTGATGTTACTCTATGAAATTAAATTGCATAAATCTTTATGATTTTGTTTTTACCATAAGATAAAATTGTCTAATATTTTCTTTAAATGTCCTAAATAGGCCGTAAAATCTAAGCTATTGCCTCGATCCCAGGTTTACAATGTACGTTCTGTGAAAACAAAAAAATTCGTCAAAATTTAGTTGCTAATAAGTCGTCAACAACTAAATATAGGCCTAAAACAATTGCATGAAAAATATCCAGAATGTTCCGGAGAATCCAAAAATACAATAATATACAGGGTGTTTCACTTAAACATATGTCCTGCAAATAGCTCGAAGTGAATAGTAATATGTAAAATAGTTTTATTTCAGGAAACAATAACACATTTTTTAATTGCTTGTGTAAGGACATAAATAGTTCGATGTTTTTAACTTTGGACACTTTTATGCAAGTGCAAAATTTTGATATGTAACTTTATTTGTTCTCGTATCTTTTATTTATTTGAATTTACAGAGACAGGATAATATGAGTAAGGCTGTGACAGACAAAAATGTTCAAACTGACTCTAGCTGTGGCGACGAAAATCTGGGGGAAAATGCTTTTTTAGAACGAATTTAAGTGATCAATTTTCAGTATTGCTTCTGAACGTACAATCTATAAGAAATAAGACTGACGAGTTACATTTATTTATTGACAGTATTGGCTCTCCTAGTGTTTTGCTTTTTACCGAACATTGGCTGAGAGAGGATGAAGGCGTGCATATTCCTGACTATATTGTTGTGTTTAATTTCTCACGTAAGGATTTTATCCACGGCGGTAATGTTGTGTTGGTTCATGAGTCAATTTTAGATATATATGGTTTTGTCAATTTTGTTGAATATAATTATATGCTTGTTGAAAAAGAATTTGAAATTTCCATTATAAAATCTGTTAAGTTAAATATATATATTATTTGTTTGTACAGACCACCTAGTACAAGTATAAATCTATTTATATCTAGATTGTAATAGCTTATTTCTATGCTTCCAGCAAGTGCGCATGTTATTTTAGCAGGTGATTTTAACATAAATTTTTTAAATTACTCCAGTCTAAATGTTAATTTGTCGTATAGTTTACTTGATTGTTTTAATTTACAAATGCATGTACAGGGTGGCCCACATAAGATGACCCACTACCTTATCTCAGAATCTGTACGAGATAGGGAAAAAAGTTTTATACAAAAGTTTCTTAGGTTTATCTAGATTTTTTAAACATTATATTTTTATATATATAGGGTGTGTCATTTTGCGTTGACAGATGTCAACTTTGTTATTTTAAATGGAACACCCTGTATATTATTATGGATTTGAATAGCTCTCTTAGAGACGATTTCAACGATGTATTATAAGATGGGTCTACGAGGCACCGTTTCGGAGATATTTACGATCATCTTCAATTTTTGACATACTTTCAACTTGTTGTATCTCTGGTATTTATCAACTTTTTTTGTTTCATTTTTGTGCAGGAAAAAACATAATTTTATGCTTTATTGGACGTGTAGGTAAAAATATTGAAATTGAAAAAAAATGTTACAGTGTTGTCACGTTTTGCGTACCATCAGTTTTCTCAAGATTTTTAAATGCAACCCCCTATATTTTATAACGGATTTAAATAGAGCATCGAAAGACGATTTCAACGATATATTATAACATAGGTTTACAAGTCACGGTTCCCGAGTTTTGGGGATTTTCTTCAGGAATCAATTTTAATATTAAACAATTTTTATTAAAACATAATATAAACTATTAAACGTGACATGACATGAACGAAGACAACAAAATTAATATTATATGCTAAAGAATATCTAAATTAGATTTTCTAATTGCTTTGACTAATTATTACCACGCCGTTTTCCAGATCAAACGTAAAACTCTCTAAAAATCAGTTAAATACATAATGTGTATTTTTGTTAAAATAGTGTGAATCTATTTAAAAATAGTTCTTTATGTTTCCTTCCCATATACTAAATAAGCCTTATCAATGTTATGATTAGCGATTACCGAAACAGACGGCCAAGGCGACTGTGTCGATAATGGTGCCGCAAAATGTCTTTGCTTACTAATCATTTTTCTTGTTTCGTTTTTATATAGAGCGTCTGAAAGTCAGTCGAGTAATAAACGTCATCAAGCTAAGTATTGGCTTCGTGTTTTTTCTCTCACAATTATTTACCAACCTTTCCACAACCCTATCAACAATTTTAAGTAGGCTGTGTTTCAAAACCATGGAAACAAACGAAATATTATTTGCATGAAATTTGACAGCTTGCTTGCATTTCTTGATTAAATTAGTAAATTTAAGAAATAATTATGTCGAACTACACTATTCAACAACGTTTAAATTTATATGAGTGCTTCATTAGAAACAATAAGAGTCCCGCACTAGCGTTCAGGGAGTATAGAAGACTGTATCCAAATAGCAGAATTCCAAGTAAGAAAATCTTCGTAAGAATTACACGAGATCTGGAAAATGGCGTTGTGATAAACAATAAAAGAAACCGGCCTAGGACAGTTCTTACAGAAGAAAATCAACTTGATGTTCTTTTATATTTTGAGGAAAGCAATGAAAATTCCCAAAGGGATGCCGCACGGGACATACCGCATATTAGCCGAGCAAGTATTCAGAGAACACTTAATATCAACGATTACCATCCTTTCAAATTCACTCCGGTACAAGCGCTATCCATAGCTGATTTTGACAACAGAGCTACTTTTTGCATGGATATGATGGACCGCCACTTTGATCAACCGGTTTTTGACAAAATTCTTTTCACTGACGAAGCAATTTTCAACACCGCGGGAATATTTAACCGAAAGAACTGCCACTACTGGTCAAGGCAAAATCAACATAAAATCAAAGCCATCAGAAAGCAGGGACATCAAAGTGTATATGTTTGGTGCGGAATAATAAAGGACCGAGTGATTGGGCCGGTTTTTTATGATAGGACTCTTAACGGACAGAGATACCACAGTTTGTTGCAAAATGAAATACAACCTCTTATTAATGAATTACCGGATGAAATTAAAGATGGTCTTGTATTTCAACAAGACAGTGCGCCGTACCATACCGTAAGACCTGTAATTGAATGGTTAAATGAAAGATTTCCAATGTGGATTGGCAGATTTGGGTCAATACCCTGGCCAGCTCGGAGTCCCGATTTAACTCCACTAGATTTTTTTTATGGGGAAATATTAAAGACAAAGTGTATAAGAATAAAGTTAATAACGTAGACGATTTAAGGGGGAGAATAATGGAAGAGATCCATTTGATCAATGAGAGTGGAGCAGTTCGTAGGGCAATAAAAAAATTAGACATTATTTATACAACATGTATAGCACAGGAAGGTGGTTATATAGAAAATTTAATTTAAATAATGTTTATTTTTTTGTCTTTGTTCTTGTTATGTCATGTTTAATAGTTTATATTATGTTTTATTAAAAATTGTTTAATATTAAAATTGATTCCTGAAGAAAATCCCCAAAACTCGGGAACCGTGACTTGTAAACCTATGTTATAATATATCGTTGAAATCGTCTTTCGATGCTCTATTTAAATCCGTTATAAAATATAGGGGGTTGCATTTAAAAATCTTGAGAAAACTGATGGTACGCAAAACGTGACAACACTGTAACATTTTTTTTTCAATTTCAATATTTTTACCTACACGTCCAATAAAGCATAAAATTAAGTTTTTTCCTGCACAAAAATGAAACAAAAAAGTTGATAAATACCAGAGATACAACAAGTTGAAAGTATGTCAAAAAATGAAGATGATCGTAAATATCTCCGAAACGGTGCCTCGTAGACCCATCTTATATACATCGTTGAAATCGTCTCTAAGAGAGCTATTCAAATCCATAATAATATACAGGGTGTTCCATTTAAAATAACAAAGTTGACATCTGTCAACGCAAAATTACACACCCTGTATATATAAAAATAAAATATTTAAAAAATTTAGATAAACCCAAGAAACTTTTGTATAAAACTTTTTTCCCTATCTCGTACAGATTATGAGATAAGGTAGTGGGTCATCTTATGTGGGCCACCCTGTACATGAACCTACACGTATAAGTAAGAATTCTGTGTGTGTAATTGACTACTTATGTTTTAATGTAAATAGCGAATTGGTTGACTGTTATGTCATAAACCCCGGCTTATCGGACCACGAAGTTGTCTTAAGTAAATTTAAAATCTTAAAAAAGAAGCCTAAAAAATTGACAAGATATGGCAGATTATTTACTAAAAGAAATTATAGTAAGTTCTGCCAACTTATTGAAAATGTTAACTAGGATATATCATTCATAATATTCTACTGAATAAATTTAATATTGCTTTTCCTCTTAAAAAAATTAAACATAAACACAAGAAACCTTGGTTTACAAAAAGACTAAAAGTATCAGCGAAAAATATCAGATCTCTACATACACTAAGAAAATGTTTTATTCATAATCTTGTATTTACATCATACTACAATTCTTATCGTCAAATTTATAGAGAAACAATTAAATGCGCAAAAAATATGTATTTCTCAAACAGAATAAATAAATCAAGCAATAAGCAGAAGGAATGTTGGAAAATTGTTGGAGAACTGAATGGGAGTAGTGTTGGAATGGTTGGCTCTAGTATAAGCCCTTCAAAGTTTAATTCATTTTATTCCTCAATAGCATTAAATAAATAATATCTCAGAAACATGACGCATTAGCATTTGTTAATCGAGTTTCAGTTCAAGAAACTTTTTTCTTTTATCCCACCACCATTCAAGAAATAAAAGATACTTTTACAGAAATCAAAAATAAAAATGCTGCTGGATGGGACAACATTTCTATACAAATATTTTTAAAATTACGAAATTCTGCATTAAAAGCTCTAGTGAAGGCAATAAATTGGTCATTTTCTGAAGGAGTACTATCCGATTGTCTCAAATTAGCAACGGTTATTCCTCTGTTTAAGGGAGGCGATGCAGAGGAACCTTCTAACTTTCGTCCAATTTCCTTGCTTCCGACATTAGCAAAAGTTGTTGAGAAGCTCGCGAAAAAGCGTATGCTTGGTTTTTTAGTTAGTAATGGTCTGATTTCCGAAGCGCAATTTGGTTTTTTGACTGGTAAGAACACAAGCGATACAATATTTTCCTTCCTTGAGAGATTGTACCTGAAACTAAATGATGGTGAGGCTGCTGCGGCGGTATTCTGTGATCTCACTAAAGCTTTTGACTGTGTAGATCATGGAATACTGCTGAGGAAGCTCGAGGTGTATGGTTTTAGGGGAAGATCTCTTAAATGGCTATCTTCATATTTGCATGGTCGAAGTCAGAGTGTATTATTTAATAAGGAACAATCGAGTTGCTTAAACACGCATGCAGGAGTTCCATAGGGGTCCGTTCTTGTACCATTGCTGTTCTTGATTTATATGAATGACTTGACAATGTTAGACATATCCGGAAATTTTACGGTATTTGCAGATAATACAACAATATTGTGGAATAACAATAGTCCAAATTCCGATGAACTAGCGGATATTGTAAATATAGATTTAATTAAAATTAAAGAATGGTTTGATGCTAATTACCTTACTGTAAATGCATCTAAAACAAAATTAATAAATTTTAAATGTCAATTTAATGAAGTAATTCTTAATAACCAGGCTATAGCAAGGACTGAAATGAATCAATTTTTGGGACTATATATTGACCAGAACCTTAAATTTGAAGAGCACATTCGACAACTATGTAAAAGGGTCTCTAGGGTAAATTAATTTAGGTGTAAATATGTCAAGAAATGTTTATTATGCTCTTATTGAATCTCACCTGCGCTACGGTATATGTTTCTGGGGTGCTTGTGCTGACTATTTGTTTAAAAGTGTGTTTGTCTTACAAAAAAGAGCAATGAGATTTATGTGTCGCATGAAGCCTCGCGAGTCTTGCAAACAAATATTTTTAACTAAAAAAATTCTCACACTGCCTTGTATATTTATACTGGAGACCGTTTGCTTAATACATAAAAAATTTAAGGCTGAATTATCAAAGGAGTCTCTGTACTCGACTAGGAAACTGTGTACTACTCTTCTTCCAATTCCATCATCAGCTATGGTGAAAAATTCAATAATATACAATGGCAAAAAATTATTTAATCATCTGCCATTGAGTATAAGACAGACTGCTTGTGAAAATAAGTTTAAAAGGAGAGCAAAACACTTTTTGATTGGTAGAGCTTACTATTCAACTGAAGAATGTATATGAATGATGTGTTTGTATAATGTTTTTTATTGTGATTGTAAAAGGTTTTTTGACTGATAATTATTTAGATTCACCGTTTTAAGTGTTAGTTTATAGAACATTTTATGATAAATTTATATATATTTTTTTTGTATTACGTTTAATCTATGACAGTTATCTTGACTGAAATCTCTTTGACCTAACTTTTTAAGTGTTACTTTATAGAATGTTTTAATGCATTTGTATTTAACTTTTTTTGTTGTATTATGCTTGCCATGTTCTATTATCCTACCTGAAATCTTTTAAATCAAGGTTCTTCAACTAATAATTATTCGTATCCACCGTCTGTAATGTCACTTTATAGGATATTTTTATATACATTTATTTACTTTTTTTTGTACTGCGCTTGGTCTATATCTTTTATCTTGATCGAAATCTTTTTACCCAGTCAGACTAGGTTTAGTTTTAGTCTTAGTTGCTTTGTCTAAAAGAAATTTGTAACTTAAGAGAATAAAGCTATTTTGAAGTTAAAGTTGAAACCTAAAATTTGTACATGAGTTCCCTCGCGAGGTCAGGTTGGCGCTGGCGCACTTTCAGGTATGTTAAATTACTACATGCACCACTGCAAGTGCTTCGAAATACTTGAAAATTGTTGTTTAACTTCTTTATAGTACGAAAAAAAAAACGTGAGAAAGCGATTAGTCAGTACAATTGTAATGGATGAAAATTTGTTTACTATTTACTTATTATATATATTTAAAGAAAAAAAACAGTGTGAGACCTCAGTTATATAGAACTACCTGAACCTTATGAGTGGGTGCTGACTCATGTCCTACATCATATAGTCATATCTAATTAAAATATCAGCCATTACAAAACCCTTACAGTTATGTTTCAAAATTTAGTATTAGCAATAACTTTAGCCATTAAGAATAAGCATTTCGACTGATTTATTGAGGTCACATGACTAAAACCCACCAATAACAGGATGAGTCCTTATTACTAAAAATAGAACTAAATTTTGTTACATGAACCTTATCATATCAGGAAAAAAAATCATGAGGGCCATTTTTGTCCAGGATATTCTCACCATCAATTTTTACATTTGCGGAGATCTAAAATTATTAAATTTTGAATACAAAAGAGCTGCCAAAAAACTACAATAAAAAAAAATAGCACACTAATTTTCCTGAGATTTGTCTCTTTAGATACTGGACTACGAGCCAAGTGGCAAATATACTCTAAACTAGGGGAACGCGAGAGCAACTACAAAAAAAAATATTCATTAAAACTTACGAAAACTTTCATAGCTGATGTCAATTAACAAATAATATTCCTTGGGCTTAGACTGTGCCATATTGGAATTATTTTGCGATGTTTCACCATTCGGTTTCACAAGACATCTTCAGGTCACTACATGCGGTCAAGCCATTGAATTTAGTGTTTTGATCTCGTGAAGATGCCTCTAGCAATATTTGACATGGTTAATTTTTAAAAAATATCAAAAATTCATTGTCGCTCTGACCTCCCTAAACAGTCTTGGTAAATTTTGAAAATAATTTAATAATCTTGGCTATAATCAACAGGTTTGTTTTGATTCTGCGTAGTGTGATTTGGCTGCCAGACCTAATATTTATTGATACCAAAAATTTAGATCCATCTCCAGTACAGGGTTCTCTTTTATATTACATACAAAATAAAATTTTTGAATGTAAAAGATGTAGGTTTTTTCTACTATTATCATTTAAAAAGCATAAGAAATTAAAATTATTCATTAAAAAAGCAGAAATATATACGGCCTATTTTCTTTTATAGGAACACTCTGTCTATTATTGTTTCATTTCATAGATCTTTTTACTGATTTATAAATAAACCAGGTTTCACACATTTATCTTTAATAGAAAGAAAGAAATTAAAAAAAGAGACTACACAATTTTGTATTTTCTCTCTTTCTAACACATGGCCTCCTATGGAAATTTTTTGCCAATATTCTTAGTTATCTTTAAAGATGCAAGTGTCAAACCTCGTATTATGTATAGTCAGCAAGAAGAGACCCATTAAACAAAACAATCATATACATTTTAAAAAATGTAAGCTGTGTCAATATTTCAACTTTTTAGAGATTTTTTTGTTATTTTTGATATTTTTAAAATGGATTGCAAGAAACATCCTGCTAAATACTTTTGAATTTAAAGTGTTTCTCCTATAGTTAACGCTATATAAGCTGTACAAATTACATTTTTTCAAATTGACGGACTGAGTTTATTTGTTTGTTTTTCTTCAAAAAAAAAAATGATATGATGAACCTTCCGACTTACGAAGTGGAGACCAATTCTCACTTGATAAATAATAGAGATCTTCTTTTGGCCGAATTGTTACCAAAAGCAAAATAAACACAGTGCAAGTTATATACAATGTTTAGTAAATAATTACTCTTCGATCACGTATAGATCACGAATCCGACGTCAGATTACTTCGACTACGTCTTGTGTTTCAATAATTCATCCTCAAAGTCTATAGACATTCTCTAACCGTAGTTTTCATTATGAAAAAATGTCTTGTTTTGTACGAAATTGTTACAGACAATAAAACCATAAAATAAGCCATCGAAGTAGTTGTTTTTGTGATTCCATTTTAGGCATTTGCCCTACACGGGGCTTACTAAGTATCGTACGAACGTTGGTACAACGTGAAATTAAAGAAAATCCACAAACCCTCAACTCGTTTATTTTACGTCCTAAAAAAAATCGGAACATTCAAAACAACCGTGCCTGTATTTCATGCTTTCTGGATAATTGAATTAAGTAAGATCCCTGAAATTAACCCCCAAAGTATTTCCAATGGGCTCAAATGTGGCCTCATTCTTTAGTGCTTTATTTTCTGTCACTAGTGTTTTTTTTTTAGTTTCATAAATATTAATTTTTTTTAATTTCAGGGTCACTTCCAAAGTTTTTTTGATCGACACACCACCAGGTGTGCATATCCTAATAGAGTAAGTTATTTTTCATTAAAAAAAAAAAACAAAAAATAGCGAAAATTGGGGTTAAAAAAACTCAAAAACGAGTAGTAAGCTAATAAATCTCACCTCGGATTCGTGATGAGGGTCCCAAAATCTATCTTACCAAAATCGGTAACGCTGTAAAAATAGTAAAGATTTAGTAAATGTTTCAAACTTTTCTTCTCCCTGCAATTAAGGCAGTTCTGGGTTCATTTAGTTGTAAATTTAGGGAACCTACAGATACATGGACTAATTGACTAATTCAGAAGGAAGAACTGTTAAATAAACTAAGTGTATAATAAAGGTGTGGAACCCTTTATTGTTTTGTCAAGCTTTCAGGATCGATTTGTCCCTTCCTCAAGACTTTTCTACAAATACTTGAAAAAACGAAACAAGTTGGAAACTAACTAGTAAGTATAACACATTTAAACTCACCAATGCGGGTTTGCTATTGAAACAAAAACATACTTTGAAGACGACATACATTTAATTGCATCAAATCATCATTTCGTTTATTTAAAAAATTTTAAAAGTTAAAATGAAATGAAATAAGAATTTAAAAACTTTTAAGACGTGTCCATCATTGGACTTCCTTTTGTTAACTGAAAACACGTTTTTAAGAGGAATTTTAAACGCGAAAGTAGAGGGGACATAAGTGAGAGAGATGCAATATTATTTTTAACAAGGAGAAAGAAATAGAGAGAGTATACCAAATTGGTAATTGGAAGGCACAAAACAGAAGGATGACGGGTTGCCTATCTTACTTATTTCGCTGTTAACATTTTTACTTTAAAATTTTTTTTAATAAACAGAATAATGATTTGGTGCAACTAAATGTGTGTGGTCTTCAGAGTATGTTTTTATTTCAATAGCAAACCCACATTGGTGAGTTTAAATGTCTTATGCTTAATAGTTAGTTTCTAACTTGTTTGGTTTTTTCAATTATTTGTAGAAAAGTCCTGAGGAAGGGACAAATTGATCCCGAAAGCTTGACAAAACAATAAAGGGTTCCACAACTTTATTTGGCCTTTTATATACATAAACTGCATTCCCACTAACCTAAGGTTTTCATCCTTCTTCTTCTATATATATATATATATATATATATATATATATATATATATATATATATATATATATATATATATATACAGGGTGTCCCAAATAAAAGTATCCACCCCAAATAAAAAGTCGCCAAGACAAAAAAAATAAAACGCTCGGACCCATCGATTTTGCTTTTGAGGGGGAAACATTTTGCGCCTATTTTCAATTTCGCAACATCACCCTCTGAGCGGGGGTGAGATTCACCCCCAAAATGTTAAATGGAAAGAGGGGTCGAGTGATACCTTATTTTGAAGGGTTTCCGACCCTGGTTACAACTGCCAAGTTTGAAGCCTCTGCTGTCATTCCCGAAGAAATGGCAGCTTGTCGAAAAAAAAATATTAATAAATTAACTGCAAGAGTTAAATTTAGGGTATGATGCAGGCTAGTGAAAAGATTTTAATAATAATTACTCCGGACGAGAGGAAAATAAAAATAGTAAATGTAAATTAATGGGGAATTTTTGCGTTTAAGAAATGTTTGCTACAAAGACTAAATTATTTTATGAATTGTTCGAAATGTTCGCCATTTACTCCCTTGCAATGAAACAGACCGTTGCCAAAACGTTTAAGCTAACTTGTCGAATTGTCACTGTACAAAATTTAAAAAAAAATCAGCATTCCATTCTTACTGTTATCATAAAACATCAGCAACAAACAAAATAAAATCACATTGTTATCGTTTATTTAGTGTCAAGCATTCATGCGTTTATTACAGTTTGTGCATTTTATTTAAAATTTATTTTGTCTGAAAGTGTTAAAAGACGAAAGTTTCTAACAATTGCCTATGACGTTTACGATACAAGAGAATCGAAATTATTGTTCTTTACATTAGAAACAATAATTGTGCGAGAGCTGCAGCTGTAAGTTTTAATGAATCTCATCCCGAACATTCTTTGACTCATAGAAGTGTATTACAACTGTGGAACAAATTTTTCGAAACCGGCTCAGTTGTCAATAAAAAGCATGAAAGAGTAAGACCAATAAGAAATGAAAATGTTGAGGTTGCAGTCCTTGGCCATGTTGCTATGGTCCCAAGTAACTCCATCAGAGAAACAGCTGCAATATAAGGAGTCTCCCGAAGCAGTGTTCACCGGATTCTAAAATCCCATAAGTTTCGACCCTTTAAATATCAATTGCTTCACGAAATGAACGAAGATGACTTTGATCGCAGAGTAGAGTTTTGTGAGAATATTTCTGAAAAATTAAACAACCATACCATTTCATTGTACAATATTTGTTTTTCTGACGAAGCCACATTTTAATTAAATGGATAAGTAAACCGTCACAACTGCAAGTATTGGAGCGACAGCAACCCACATTTATTCAGGGAAACCCATAGCCAGCATCCTTTAAAAGTAAGCGTGTGGGCGGGAATTCTAGGCAATCACGTTGTTGGACCTTTTTTCATAGAAGGCAATTTAAATGGTGAAAGTTATTTAAATTTAATTGAAAATGCCATCGATCCGTAGATTACTGAGATTCTAGAAAACGACCAGGATTTAGCTGAAGATCAGATATTCTTTCAACAAGATGGAGCACCTCCTCACTACGCTCGTCCGGTAAGAGATTTTCTCGATAATACTTTTCCCGATCACTGGATTGGAAGAAGAGGTCCCATCGAATGGCCGGCACGATCACCTGATTTGACGCCGTTGGACTTCTTTCTTTGGGGACACTTGAAAACAAAGATTTTTAAGGTGCAGCCAGAATCACTTGAGGATTTAAAACAGCGAATAGTAGCTGAATGCCGTCAGTTAACACCTGAAACATTTCAAAATGTTCGAGAGGAATTCGAGGCTCGTCTGTATCATTGCATGGAAGTAAATGGCGAACATTTCGAACAATTCATAAAATAATTTAGTCTTTGTAGAAAACATTTCTTAAACGCAAAAATTCTCCATTAATTTACATTTACTATTTTTATTTTCCTCTCGTCCGGAGTAATTATTATTAAAATCTTTTCACTAGCTTGCATCATCCCCTAGATTTAAAGCAGCCAACTCTTGCAGTTAATTTATTAATATTTTTTTTTGGACAAGCTGCCATTTCTTCGGGAATGACAGCAGAGGCTTCAAACTTGGCAGTTGTAACCAGGGTCGGAAACCCTTCAACATAAGGTATCACTCGACCCCCCTTTCCATTTAACATTTTGGGGGTGAATCTCACCCCCGCTCAGAGGGTGATGTTGCGAAATTGAAAATAGGCGCAAAATGTTTCCCCCTCAAAAGCAAAATCGGCGGGTCCGAGCGTTTTATTTTTTTTTGTCTTGACGACTTGTTTTTTGGGGTGGATACTTTTAGTTAGGACACCCTGTATATATAGTGTGTAGCATCGAAAACGAAACAGAGTCATTTACGGGCAGCTGAAAAACGCTCGGACCCCTCGATTTTGTTTTCGAGGGGGATACTAAATTATCATAAAATCACGTTCATACCTGCAGCCCCCTAGACGGGGTGGCACCATCCCTAAACATAAACAAACACCTCATTTATATATATATATAAATATATATATATATATATATAGCAAAAATCAAATAAAATATATATTATTATTATCACTTACTTAAAATGGAAATCATTTCACATCAATTACATGTAAAAAAACGAAAAACAATTTAAGTAAGTAATAGATATATTAATTGTAAATAATCTTATCCAGGTTTCTTACCATTTTGTTATAGTTTAATACGCAAGATCACTGAAAAAGAGCTAAAAAACAGCCGAAATGTTTGATTTAATATAATAAAAAAACACAAAAAAACCGGAAATGCTATAATTTTATTTTATTTTCTTGTATGAACCTTATCCCAAGAAATTAATTTTTCAAAAAAATGTTATAAAAAAGGTTTAAGAAACAACCTATATAAAAAAATTAAATTAAATATATATATATATATATATATATATATATATATATATATATACGTTTTTTATATTATGTATCAAAAGCTATATATTTTTTTATTAATAAATAAGGAAAAGAAAAATACTCTCAAACTTTGGCGAATTTCTGCATTGCTTTGCTTATTTTAACAGTCTCCCCCTCTAAATTCGTCCGTGCATTTTAAGATTCTCCCAACTATGAACCATAAACCTCTCTATCTCTAATTGTGTAATGTAATGTCTAAATAATGCCAATGCACATTTGCCCTCACAACTGTTAATCACCAAATGCGTAGCAAACTAAGCTAATACAGTAACTTAGCAAAACCTTCCATAATCTTTGACTTTTGTATCACAGGCAATTTGAGACGTACCAATAAAGGAATCCGAGTGATTGCAAATCATCAAACCACTAACTACAAGTATAGGTGTACATATACACTTACGATAACTGTATAAAAAGATTTTTAAAAAAACGACGTGTTGTTTGTTCATCAAAAACCCTAAAACAATTAATTTAGACCACGAAAATAGTACAAAAATGGCGAATTTGATTGGGTCAGTTATTTCAGCACATATAAATATTAATATTTTTCATAAAATCAGTCAAAAAATTATTGGAGAACATAATTATCTAATACTAATACAGTACAAAAAAATTTCGTTTCCGTTTACATTAAAATGGGTTGGTTCTACAAAAAAATGATCTGTTTAGATATTTCAAAATCCTATTATTTAAGTAAAAAGATGTGCTATTACATGTGAAAATATGTTTATTAAAAGCAATATGTCGCCCGTTCCCAGCGACGGAGAACATTGATTATTGCATTTGTATTATTTAGTCCATTTATTTCTTCTTCAATTCAGTTTCAGTTCGTTTGCATTTCTTGTTCCGTTTTTATGCCATATTCATCACTATAATCCAAAGGAGTAAAATCGGGACTTCTTGGAGGCCACGCCATATATCCCCCGAATCTTTTTTAATTATATTTCTTGAGAATTCCTTGTCTTCTATTAGGGTATTTTCTTCGATATGATCTGAAGGTAAGTGCCACACTTCTCTTAATTTCAATATAACACTGGTATAATTCCAGTCTTTCTAGTTCAAAATACATGTTTTTATGCAATAAATATTGATTAAAAAACATGACAGTTTATTTCTTGTCGCAAATGAGTATCTTAGAATGACCTACTTTGCATAATTCAATATATGCGGGAAATTCTCTGCTTACATGTGACCCTTTTTACTTGAGCTTGTCAAAAAAATCAAAACTATACAGGCTGTCTCATTTGAAATTTTCTATTTTTTCATGTATTACATCCTCACGATGTTATGTACATTTCTTCGCATATCCAACACAAACGAAGTAATTGTTGGAGTCTGCTAACAGGATCTATTGACCAGCAACAAATATTTCTCTTATTTTATGTGACTAACCTCACGTGTTTAAGTATGACTTTTTGACGATATTTCTTTCAATTGCCTGAAGATCCCAAACGGGTTGAGATAGAAATACTTCTATACAGCAAAAAAAGTTTAGAATTTTGAACAGAATTTAAAAAAAAAATTCATTTTGATGTACGACCATTTTGCGTATATTTGAAAATATTATAATTCTGATCATTGACACCGCACAACTTTTGTAAATAAGTGAGAAAAGTGATAAGTATAAAAGTGATGTGAAGAACTACAGAGGTATTTCTTTACTTTCACATATACCAAAGCTCTTTGAGGCAATTATCACCTGAATGAATCTTTAAAACACTACATTACAAGTATGCAACATGGTTTTTATCATTTATAATATTTAGCAATATTTCAAAACTATTTAGTGAGATCGGTTGAGGCTGGCAAACAGATCGATGTTATTTACACTGACATATCTAAGGCTTTTGACAGTGTTTGCCATCAGCTTCTGTTATGGAAATTACAGCAAATTGGTTTTTGTGGAAAATATTTTAAGTGGATCAAATTGTATTTATTTAATCGTCGCCAGCAAGTCAACATGCGGTTCAGTTTCCAGGGAGGTTCTTGTGACATCGGATGACCCGCAGGGTTCCCATGTTGGTCCAGTTCTCTTTCTGCTCTTTATATATGATATAGTATCTTGTTTCGAATTTTCTGAATGTCTTTTATATGCAAACGACTTAAAATTCTTTTCACTAGTCTCCTTGGACTCCAATCCTCTGCAGTCTGATATTGAAAGTAATCCAAAGGAGTAAGGTCGGGACTTCTTGGAGGCCACGCCATATATCCTCCACATCTTTCTTAATTCCATTTCTTGTCTTCTATTCGGGTATTTTCTTTAATATGATCTGAAGGTAAGTACCACACTTCTGTTAATTTCAATGTAACACTGGTATAATTCCAGTCTTTCTGGTTCAGAATAAATGTTTTTATGGAATAAATATTGATAAAAACATGGCATTTTATTTCTTTAAATGGTGTAGCACTAATTATGTGTCTCTTAACATCTGGAAATGTAAAGTGCTCCGTTTTTACAAACGTATTAATCCCATACCCTCCACCTATTTCATAGATAACGTAAGTATTGAAGTTGTTAGTTCTTTCACGGACCTAGGCTTTATTTTTGACATATTGACAACATTGTACCTAAGAGTTTTAAATTAGCCACACACGGAACATATAACTGATGCCAAAGTAATTGGGTGTCTTTATAACTCATTAGTTCGTAGCGTTCTAGAATATTGTTCTACAATGTGGAGTCCATCATACCAGTGTCACATTGACAGAATTAAAAGGGTGCAAAATAGATTTTCAAAATACCTCTTACATAAATTGCATTTCCCATATCAAGGTCTATCATCTAATGCTAGAGCTCTTCTTTGCGGCCTTCAAACCCTTGAATTTAAAAGAAAAAAGGCACTTCTGGTTTTTTTGCATAAATTGGTGAATGGGGGGATTGACTGTGAAGTGTTGCTGGGATCAGTCCCGTTTTTAGTTCCTATTAGGAGAACAAGACAATCACAGCTGTTTGTTGAAAGG
The DNA here is from genome assembly GCA_030620095.1 of Kuschelorhynchus macadamiae. Taxonomy (NCBI): domain Eukaryota; kingdom Metazoa; phylum Arthropoda; class Insecta; order Coleoptera; family Curculionidae; genus Kuschelorhynchus; species Kuschelorhynchus macadamiae. Next base: position 1,477,287 of record JAUTXW010000200.1, on the reverse strand, counting down.
TACCACCGAACAAATTATGGGTTTAGTGCATTTGTTGACCGAGTATTTCACAATTACAATCGTCACTTCTCAGAATATGATATTTTCAGACTAATAACCAGATTAGTTTTGTGATGTTTTTTGGCCCATATTGATGTTCGTTTTTGTTTATGTAGTTGTGTAGTTTTATTATTATTCATGTATTATTTTACTTCAGAAATTGAAAATCTTTCTACTTGTTGGTAATTTTTGTTTGCTAATCTCACATATTTTTCTTAGAGTTATTGACTTCATTATTTATTTATTTGACGTTATTTGCGTTCCATTAGGAATGTTTAGCTGTGTACATTCATGAAGGACCACTTGTCCGATGCGTGCATCGGCTACGTCCTTACATTTAAATAAATAGGACATCCTGTACTATTTTCCTGGACTATATATACAGAGTGTCTCGAAATTAAGAGTCAATATTTTTACAGAGTATCCTAAGACGTAAAAGAAAACTAAAATGTTATATAAACATATATCGTAAACATAATTCGTTAGGTGGCTACAATTCCAAATTATAACAACTTAAAAGTTTTCTAGAAAAGAAAGGTACTATTCGTTTAATTCGTTAGGATACATCGTTTTCGAGAAAAACTAATTCGAAAACCTTAAGCTTTTATAATTTGGAATTGTAAATTAAAAAACCTACGCAGAAAAAAGTTAGGGCGGCCTTTCCCTCTCCCCCTTCCATTCGGGACGCATCTGATTTTTGACTTCAGGATTCGACTCGGCGTTTAAAATTAGTTAAAATACCCAAATTTTATAATCTAGTCTTTAAAAAACTTGAAAATATTTAGTAAAAGAAGGCTCGTTCTCGGGGCTGTAGCCCCCTAACGAAGCAGTTTTCGATATATGTTTAAATAACATTGCCATGTAAAAATATTGACCATTCATTTTGAGACACATACACGTAAGATAACTGTCAAGGATTTTTAAAAAACAACGTATCGCTTGTCAAAAACCCTAAAACAATTGATTGGTGTCTTGGAAACCTTATGTTTTGGTTAGAATTTTTCTTTTTGCAAATAAAGAGCTCGGCAGGTACCTGTTTTTTATCTATTAGGAATTCTATATACTTAATACGTTCTGTCGACATTCTTTTAGGGCACAATTCAGTTAAAAAATTACTTTAAAATCTGCTCTATTCAGGTCATGAACAAGTCACGCAAACCCATCCTTAGGTCATACAAACCCACCTTGAATCAGCGATACATAACATTGGATGAATATCGGTCACGCAAATCCAACCTTAGGTTAAGGAACCCCAATCTTTTTTTGCCTCTTAAAATGACATATTTCCTTTTTGTAAGAAAAAACTACAAGGACTCTGAAAAGACAAGCAGAAAGAACATATTCTAAAAAATAGAGCATTTGAGTATTCGATGCAAAAAATTGAGGTTACAGATTTCCGACTTGTTCTAACCAAAACATAAAATCAATAACATTATTTCTGCTTAACAATACAGCAACACTGCTTTAACAGGATAGTGATAATATATAACAATGTAGAACTAATATAGAGTAAATAAAAATGTATCTAATGAAACTTAATAGGAAATTCCTGCTGTTAATAAGTTCCACGTAACAGCAATTAACCTACATCTTATTTTAATCTTTTGCCTAAAAGTATTAATAGCTTGAGAAGATAAACTAAATTTACAAACTAAATAGGATGCCACTTTACCGTTAACTTGCAGTAAAATAGAATAATGTCGTTTATTATTTGAAAAAACCAGTTACTGCACAACTGTCGGATATTAAACTTCTAGTGAAAACTCATGAATGTAAAGGAATTTGAATTATTTTTTATTTCGTGAACCATTGATACAGTTTTGAAATATACAGGGTGTCCATAAATTAAGGCCCTATATTTTAAAAAAGTTCCTATGACCATCCGGAAACGCTTTGTTTTCAAGATAGAGGATGTTAAAATTTGAAATATTTTTTAGTTTCCTTGTTGTGCTCTGCCTTTGTTGCGTTCTAGAAATATTTTATGTAAACTGTAATTAATATCTATCAATTGGCTTTAATATATTTTAGAAGATTATACAGGGAGTAACTTTTTTTCGGGTCACAATCGAAACATGACACTCTAAAAACTTTGCTATAGCGATCCTGATCTGATGAGACTAAGGTTCACTATGACTTTCGTCTCGACTGTAAGTATATTAACGTATCCGATTAAATATTAAATAAATATGTTCAATGAAAATGAAGTTGTAGCTATAAAAACTCACAGTATATCAGAAAACCGCGAATTTTTATAAATTATCCCAAAGAACAGGGTGTGACAAATTTGAATATAGATTCTTATTCGGAAATATTTCTAGGGCAATTAACACCTACGCTTGTTCTGTGTTTGGCTATTCATTTGGGGTAATTAAGTGGTCCAACACTGACAGTAATAATCTGCAGCGAAAGATCAGAACTCTACTTACAAGGGCATAAAAACACCATCCAAGAAGTGCCATAGAACGTAAGACAATTCCACGACATCAAGGCGGAAGAGGATTAACAGATATCTCAAAGCAGCTAGACCAACAAATCACCAAACTACGAAGTTATTTTTTGAACAAAAAGCCCGCACATCTGACTTACATCGGATTATATGTAATTCGGATCACTTTACGCTTTTACAGCTAAAAGAGAAGCAAGTTTCAACTCATCACATCGGAGGGAAAAGCCTCTACATGGCAAATATTTAATTGGCTGACTTCGGGACGGATGTTTCCTGAAACGGAGGGTTTGCTAGTTGCAACAACCAAAAGCTACTTAAATTATATAATTCCAGAGTGGTAAATGACAGCTGCAGGTATGGATGTCGGATATCAGAGATCATACAATATGTCACAGGTGGAGGTCAAATGTTCGCTGTGAGTGAATACAAGTTGAGCCACGATACATTAGCCAAAATTCTGCACCAAGAACTAGCAAAGAAATTACAGCTCTCGCAGGAACAAAAAATCGCACTGTTTTGACAGACCAAACTAACATTTATAATAGACCAGACCTTATTTTTGTAGATAAAAGGGCAAGAAAAACAACTTTAATAGGAGTGGCTGTACTGCCTTTCATTATGTCAACCACAGGAGTTATCCCAAAAAACTTGCTCCAGAACGTCAAGGAGCTTGGCCTTAATGAACTTCTATTTCAGGCCACGCAAAAGGCAGTGCTACTCCCGACATCCCGAGTAGTTCGCAAGTTTATGGGTATTCACGGTGGATGGAAGCTTAGACGTTTCTGAAGAATGGGTGAATGGATCTTTATAAAATTTTGGTTACCAACATGGGGGATGGACGATTGCGGAATAATAACGAAAACGAAGGCATGATTGCGGATGGAGGCAAAATAATCGATGGCATTATTGCGGAATGCTCGTATATGCTCCTTCTTTGTTACGATGCGTTTAGCCGTTATTTTTACATTCCGCAATCGTGCCCTCACTTCATTTTGTGAAAAACTGAATACTAATGTTTCGTCCGCAATCGTGCCGCGCCCACCAGCATAAATGACATTGGCCTAGCGTTTTAAAATATTTTCAGGCTTACAGTGTTGCCGGTTCTACCCAAAACAGGTGGCAACATCGCTATTTTAAATAAAATACCCTTAATTTTTTTACTTTTTCTGAAACTACACGTATTTTTGAGCAACTTTCCTAAATACTTCACTATACCTATCTGTAGCCGTTTTCCAGGAATTAATTTATTTCAATTTTTTTTATCGAAATAAGACTTCAAATAAATCCGAATTTCTTCCGACTCTAAAGCAATTTTAATCAGCAATTTGGGCTAAGATTAAATAATACCTTTAGGTATTTGATTTTTTTGTTATATCTTGGTTGAAGCATACAGGGTGCTCCCGAAATAAATGTATGTTGGTAACTTGTAAAAGCGCGAGAAAATCGATTTTTTTAAATGGGATACCCTGTATATCAATACTGATTTGAGAGGCTGATAAAAGTAGCTTTTGTAATAATGTATACTTTTCCTATACCTAACTCTTCACGTTTTTTATTTGTAAGCATTTCTTTATGAAAAATAATAATAACGGGTCATTTTCAATGGATTCTAATGGTTTTATACTCACTGATAATTACAACATAATTAACGTCTGCCTCCCTAGACAGTTTTTCTGGCTACACCAGTAAAATTTTGTATATACTTTTCTTTATTATAGATTTTCTTTTTTTATTCCCGGGCTCTAAATTATCCAGACATGCTTACACTCGAAAAACATTAACAAACTAGAAACGTACTAACAAAAATTAAACAATATCTTTGCAGTCCGCATTAGAGGGAAAAATAAGTGGCGCTGAGTGCATAAAGTAGGTGTTATTAAAAGGTCGCAAGTCCTGACATGACCCGTTTTAAAAATAAACTGTAACTTATATTGGCTCGTATATCGTATTGGGTAAAGGGGGACTCGTACCCTTTTAAAACCAATTAGGTCTACGTTTAAAGAAATAATTGAGATCAGAATGTAATTTTTGCCCAAACCTAGACTTGTGCCCTTTTATTAATTGTCTTCATGGCACACTACTATTAGAATCATTGAAAATGACTAGTTATTATGATATTTTATAAAGAAATGCTTATAAATAAAAAATGTGAAAAGTTAGGTATAGACAAAGTATACATTATTAGAAAGCTACTTTGATCAGCTTCTCAAATCAGTATTGATATACAGGGTGCCCCATTTAAAAAAATCCATTTTCTCGCGCTTTTACAAGTTACCAACACACATTTATTTCTGGAACACCCTGTATGCTTCAACCTAGATATGACAAAGAAATCAAATACCTAAAGGTATTATTTAATTAAATTTATTAAATTTAAGTTGGAAGAAAATTCAGATTTATTTCAAGTCTTGTTTTCGTTAAAAAAAAATTCTAATAAATTAATTCCTGGAAAACAGCTACAGATAGGTATAGGGAAGTATTCAGAAAAGTTGGTCAGAAACACGTGTAGTTTCAGAAAAAGTTAAAAAATGAAGGTTCTTTTAAAATAGCGATGTTGCAACCTGTTTTGGGTAGAAGCGGCAACACTGTAAGCCTGAAAATATTTTAAAACGGTAGATCGAAGACATATATATGTATATCAAAATTTATTTTAAATATATTATTAATTAATAATTTATACCTATAAGATGAGGGTTTCTTTTCGTAAAAACGAAACGAAACGAGAATCTCGTATCCTCTCGAGTGTCAAGATTGGATGTTGTCAAGACGAGACGAGATTAGATCGAGACGAGACGAGAGTACAAATTTTGTCTCGTCTCGCGACATTATTAGTCGGGTTTCCTTTTGCAATCTGCTTTTTTTGATGCCTAAAACGTAAGCACCATATTGAAATTATTTATTTAGAATATTATTTTATTATTTTAGAAATGTGTTTAAAAACATGGACAATTAATTCTCATGAGCGTTAACTTATAATATTTAGATAATAAGAGGGAGAAACCATCAAAACCATCCGTGATTTTCTTAAATTAATTCAAAACGCTTCAGGCTATCATAAATGTCCAAGGAACATACAGGTCGGAAAATAAAGCAGGAAACTTGATACAAGTATCAATCAAACTATACCAGTGTCGCTACAGCATTTTTTTGCAGTCGTGATCCGAAGAAAGTTACTCTCGTATAATTTTCTAAAATCTCTCGTCTTCATTGATAGACATTAATTACGAAGCTTTTCTGGAACCACCCGGTATATTTCAGGCAAAAGAGTTTAAGATTGCCAAGAAGGACTGACGGTAAAACATGTGGTAACCTAAACCGAATACATGAACTACATTTGTTAAAAAAACTACAGTTATCTTATTTTATTTAAACACTACTCATTTTTTTTTAATATACACTTGCCATATCAGAAAATTACAAATGTAGTCCACATACGCCTACTTACCGATTATTACTTATAACGTTACCCTTGTATAATAATAACATTTAGAACATTCTAAGTATATCACAACTAGAGTAATATAAAGAGTCATATATAAGTTATGAAACCAAATCAAAACACAAGTGTCACTTATTTTTCGATATTACACAGAGGACAACGCACACAATCTATTGAAAAGTGGTTTATTTTGTGAGTTTTTTATATAATGTTGCTCATTATCTCTACTTTTAGTTTCGAAAAAAAAAATTGGGAAGATGGGCTATTTTTCGAGATTTGTGGACTCGTAAGCGTATTTGTCATAATTCCAGTATATATGTAATCCCTAATTTATATTATTTTCTAGTGGTAAATTAGATTTTAAACACCCTTTTTAGCAATTTATATGTGAAAGGTATGTTGTGTGCAATGTTTAGTATTATTATACATTACCCAGGTGGATTTTTTAACGTGACTTATATTTTAATTAAAAAAAAATCGTTCATTTTTCTCCAAGGGACCTGATTATAAGACTTTTAAGAAGAAAATAGAAAACATTTAAAATGTTGCACGCTTTTTGACCTTTCGACCATCATCAGACCTTAAAATTTAACATACAGTGACTGTTTAATTTTAAAGTCTGGTGATAAACGAAAGGTCGAAACACGAGTAACATTTTAAATATTGTTTTTTAAGAAAAGTTATCTGACGGAGACTGAGACTACTGTTTTCTTCTTTTAAGTCTTATCTTTCAAGAATCGCAATTTTAATTTTTAAAATACTTATTAATTCTTATTTAACCCTTAAATAAGAAGGAAAGAGACAACTTATTTATTCTATAGCATAAAAATATGCAAAAGAGCACATAGCATGCTACATTTTATATACAGGGTGACAATTTAAAAACTTGAAATGGCCATATCTTAGGAAGGAAAAACTTAATCAAAAAAACGCTCAAAACACTTTCTATAAAATGAAGAGGGAACAAATAAAAGCGTATTATTCGACCCTCATCTGTAACCCCTTAGGCAGGGTGAGATACACCCCTAAAATCTTAAATAGAAAGGGGGGTCGAGTAATACATCATCTTAAAGCTCTTGAAAATGTTTTCCAATGGTACCCTTAGAAAGCTGTTTTTCGTGAAATTCTTCTGTATTTATTAAAGGAAACAATAAATAAAAACACAGTTTTGAACATTTTTATTTTTATTTAAGTAAAAGTTCAAAATGATTGGTACCGATATCCTGGCATGTCTCTTAAGAATTCTAAACATTTTAAGCCTGGTATTTTATTTGTTTATGAATATTCGCATTTTATTACCACAATATTTACTTTAAAAGTAACTTGTACTATTAGTATTGATATTTCAACAGTTGACTTGTGGTTCAGTTTAAACGAAAAGCAGCACTAATCTTAAATAATGGTGTACAACACAGCTGAACGTGTAGAAATGATTTTCATTTATGGTTCTCAGGATCAATGTTTCTTAAGGACAGCCCAAAGATTTAATGAAAGGCATCCAGGTAAAAATGTAAGTCCGTAGTATGTTCGCCAACTAGTAGCCAAATTTGAAGAAACTGGCTCTGTCGCGAATAAAAAGAGAAGCCAACCGAGACTAGTTGACGAAGCAGCGCAAATTGAAGTTCTGGGGCAGTTTGCAATTAATTCAACTTTATCAACTCGTCAAGCAGCTGTAGCAACTGGCTTATCTCGTGAAACAATCAGAAAGGTACTTAAATTTCATAAGTTTCATCCCTATAAACTACGCATACTGCAAGAACTTGGTGACGACGACCCGGATAGAAGAATCCAGTTTTGTGAAATAATGACAGATAGAATTACGGCAGACCCTCGACTAGTTAAAAATATTTGTTTCAGTGATGAATGTACCTTTTATTTGAATGGACATGTTAATAAGCAAAACTGTCGTTACTGGAATGACGAGAACCCACACGTATTTAGAGAAGCGCATACCCAGTACCCCCAGAAATTTAATGTTTGGGCTGGTATATTGGGAGACGTAATTATCGGACCAATATTTATAGAAGGGAATTTAAATGGCGACGTGTATGCTGAAATGCTACAGAGGACTATTGAACCACTAATAGTGCGGGAATTAGAAAATCAACAGGATGGGGCACCTCCTCATTATGTAGTTCCCGTCAGGCAATGGTTGGAGGATAATTATCCCAACCTGTGGATTGGAAGAAGAGGTCCTGTTCAATGGCCACCTAGATCCCCGGACCTAACACCTCTTGACTTCTTTTTGTGGGGTCACCTTAAATCTGTGGTGTTTAAAACGCCACCTGAGTCAATAGAGCAACTCAAGGACAGGATAGTTCAGGAATGCCGTGCTATATCCAGAGAAACATTTGCAAATGTACGCGAAGAATTTGAACAAAGGCTTTATTATTGTCTTCAAAACAACAGAAACCATTTTGAACATTTAATTAAATAATTATAAAAAATTTCATAATTGGGTTTTAATTTACTGTTTCCTTTAATAAACGCAGAAGAATTTCACGAAAAACAGCTTTCTAAGGTACCATTGGAAAGCATTTTTAAGAGCTTTAAGATGATGTATCACTCGACCCCCCTTTCTATTTAATATTTTAGGGGTGTATCTCACCCTGCCCAAGGGGTTACAGATAAGGGTCGAATAATACGCTTTTATTTGTTACCTCTTCATTTTATAGAAAGTGTTTTGAGCGTTTTTTTGATTAAGTTTTTCCTTTCTAAGATATAGCCATTTCAAGTTTTTAAATTGTCACCCTGTATACAGGTGTCCATGATAAAAATGAACTCTACTACGATCTAGTAAACCATTAGAGACATGGAGATGTTTAAATTAGAAAAAAGTTTCGCCCTACTGAACCCTGCAATATGACGTTTTCAAATTTGGAAAATTCCGAGTACTTTCAAAGATACTGAGGAAAACCGAAAACTCGCGATTTAATTTTAATTTTTTTGTAGCTGTATCTTAAAATATATGACAAAATTAATTTCACATTTTCATTGCCACTTTTTCTACTCTACAAGGTGACGTAATAAGATTTTCAATCCAACGTTTCATTTTTTCATAACCATCATCAATTTTTTTTGTAAAAATTTGTGTTTTACTCTTAAAACTGTAATTTTAATCCTAAATCCAACGAAATATGACACTTCACATTTATCCGACGTGTCTCACTGAAAATCATGCTAATTGGTGATGTTTCGGAAGGAACGAAAAGTCGTATCAAAAATCTAACTATGCCATCTTGTAGAAAACAGAAAGTTGCTATGGAAATGTGAAATTTATTTTGATTTAGTCGAATCAGAAAATAAATAATCAGAAATTCAGCTTAGTCCAATGAATATTAAACAATAATAACACTGGTTAACAAGAAATTTGCCACAGAAAAAAAAATTACCTGTTTTTGAAGTTTTTTTGTGCGCTGAAACCAAATATATTTTTAGAATTTTTCGATCACCCACAGTTTTTATGTTCCAGTATAAAATATAATACAGGTAGTATATTAAATTATAATACAGGTAGCAGCTCAATATAGTGCACAAATACTTAATTTTGCAGTACACTCCCTGTTTTTATTATATATTTAGCATAATAAAGTTCAGATAAGAGAACATTTTATTATACAGGTAATATAATATAGTCTATGCCGCCGCTGCTGCCGACGACACGTAGCCATTTTATACACCTATGACGGTCAATCAGTCCAACGGCTTAGTCGTTTGTTAGACTTTACCAAGCGCGTTTATCGTGTCTCGTGTGCAATCCGGAATTTAGAACTATTCAGTTGTGTTTTATTTTTGGTGTATACCAAAATACCGTGTTTTCACAAAATGCCTAGAAATTGTGTAAATCACCCAAACAGTTTCTGCTATATCTGCGGTGAGTTAACGTTTAAATTCCAAAAACGTTCATTTACACCTCTGATTAAAAAATGCTACGAACAGTACTTTGGCTGTAAAATAGGAGATCAAGATAAACCTTGGGGCCCCCCATATTTGTTGTGTTACTTGTGTTAAAACTCTCACAGCCTGGGCAAAAGGAACTCGTCATATGGCATTTGCTATTCCTATGGTTTGGCGAGAACCTAAAGATCATAGCTCGGATTGTTATTTCTGTTTAACAAATATAACTGGAATAACATCAAAATCCAAACACACTGTCAACTATCCAAACTTACCATCGGCAATAAGACCAGTACCTCACAGTGATCCATTACCCTCTCTATCCATACCTTTAACGAAATTTTTCAATTAATTTTAAAATTAATATTTTAAAATTAATATGCAAAGGGGGTAGTAAAATTTTCCTAGGATCTACAAGGGGAGGATTTACAATGTTCTTATTCCCTGTACCACAGCCTCCGGAGCATATGATCCTGAGCGATAATGAGTCGGAAGATGTTTTAGAAGTAAACAGGGCAGAAACAAATTTGCAATCTGATCCGCTATTTGACCCAGGTCATTTTTCAAATAAGCCACATTTGTTAAGTCAAGGGGATCTGAACGATCTTGTACGAGATTTAAACTTGTCTAAGAAGCAAGCCGAACTTTTAGGTTCTAGGTTAAAGAATTGGAATCTCCTTCAGAAGGAAACTAAAGTTTCGTTTTATCGTAGTCGTCACCAGCAATTCAGTGACTTCTTTTCCATTGAAGATGGGATAGTGTTCTGTCATGATGTTATATCTGTAATGCGGGAACTTGAGCATGAATATAAAACAGATGAGTGGCGATTGTTCATCGATTCGTCCAAAGTCAGCTTGAAAGCGGTTCTACTGCACAATGGAAACAGGTTTCCGTCCGTTCCTTTGGCTCATGCTACCAATATGAAGGAATCATATGACAACATGAAGCTTGGACAAAATTAATTATAAAGACTTTAAGTGGGCCATATGTGGTGATTTTAAAGTTGTAGCGCTTCTACTTAAAATGCAACTTGGTTACACAAAGTATTGTTGTTTCCTTTGTGAGTGGGACAGCAGAGACAAGAAAAACCATTACACAAAGAAAGTATGGCCAGAAAGAACATCTTCGATTCCAGGGAATAAGAACATTGTAAATCCTCCCCTTGTAGATCCTAGGAAAATTTTACTACCCCCTTTGCATATTAATTTTAAAATATTAATTTTAAAATTAATTGAATAATTTCGTTAAAGGTATGGATAGAGAGGGTAATGGATTCGCGTACCTAAGAAATAAGTTTCCTAAAATCAGCGAAGCACAAAATTAAAGAGGATATATTTGTAGGACCCCAAATCAGAGAACTGCTTAAGGATGACAAATTTATTTCAGAACTCAATGCTTTTGAAAAAAAAGCATGGCTATCGTTTACCAGGATTTGCACCGATTTTTTGGGAAATTACAAATCAGAAAACTATCAGGAAATTGTAAATGATCTTTTAAATTGCTATCAAAAAATGGAATGTAACATGAGTTTAAAAATCCATTTTTTGCACTCACACTTGGATTTTTTTCCGAAAAATCTCAGGGCAGTCAGTGACGATCATGGAGAAAGATTCCATCAGGATATCTCTACTATGGAAAAGCGTTACCAGGGGAAGTGGAGTCCCAGTATGTTGGCAGACTATTGCTGAACACTCAAGAGGGATATACCTGAAGCCAAATACAAGCGAAAATGCCACATTAGTACATTTTGAGGACAATTTTTTATTGTACAACTGACGTTCTTGTATGCTTATTTATAAAAATATATATATATATATATATATATATATATATATATATATATATATATATATATATCAAAATTTAAAGGCCTTGTCACTATAAAACTATGCGTGATGGAAAAAATCTGAAAACATATTTGAATTGAGCGTAAAAAGTTTTATATAGTGTACCTTATTTAGTTCGTGTGGCAAGAAAAAAGTTTAATTTTGTTAACCAGTGTAATTATTAAATTTTTATCTCTCAGAAGACATTATTTCAAAAATTATTTTAGTAGCTATTTTTTTTTTTCGTTTACTAAAGCATAAATAGGCAGTTTTGAAATTCAACAACCTTTGCAATTGTTTGGATCTGTTACTATGGATACCTGTCACTTTTACATTTGTTAAGCTTTGAATATTTTTAAAGCCATGCTCTGTATTCTGGAGATGCAAAGCGTAGAATGACATTTTTCAGTGGTTCACAAGAAAATGCGCTGAAAATCCCCAATTTCCCCACAAGATTATTTGGACTGGCCAAGATGAAATGAAAAGCGATTCCACATATCCAAATACCAGAACCGGTTTGGAATAAACGTTTTGTGTGGTATTCTGGGACATCGCGTGATCGGGCCAATATTTTATGAAAGAATCTTTACTTCGGAAAAATATGGTCAGTTTCTAAGAAATGAAATTGACGCTTGACGACTTCCCTTTAAACTTAACCAATAACATGTGATTTCAACACGATGGGGCCTCCCCCCACAATTTTAAGTATAACATGGATTATATAAGAAAACGATTTGGTAATAATTTAATTGCTACTTATGGTTCAATCGGCTGGCCCCCGCAGTCACCAGACCTTACACCCCTTTGGGGATACCGGGAAAATGATGTTTATTGGAGAACATTTCAAAATGTTGAAGAATTAAAAACCCGAATACGGGCAGCTATCAGAAAAATAACACCGGAAATGTTAAAAAACGATACTCTACATCTTGAGAAATTAAACGTCTAGATTGGAATTTATGGCGATTGTTTAATCGGTCTTTTTCTCTTCTCTCAGGAAATCTAAATGGAGAAATGTGTCTGCAACTATTAGAAGACTCTATCGACCCTGCATTGACAAAAACACTTAAAAATAACAACAATTACAATGCCAATGAGTTGACATTTCAACAAGATGGTGCACCTCCTCAATTATACCCTTGATGTTCGTGAATTATCTAAATCCTGGTTGATGGATCGACTGAAGAGGAGAAATAAAGTGGCCTGCAAGATCACCTGACTTAACAGCTTAGATTTTTTTCTATTGGGTTACTTAAAAAGTACGATATACAAAACTCAGCCACAGTCATTAAATGATTTACGTTAGCGGATCATTGACAAATGTCGGGCCGTTATATCAGAAATGCTTCATAATGTCCTCGAACGGTTTGACACAAATCTCTATTATTGTATAGATGCAGGAGGCCAACACTTTCAGCCCTCATTATCATGAACAATCAATAAACAAAATGTACAAAAATCAACGCATCTCAACATTTTTTCACCGATGATTTTTTTCTTTTGATTGCTCCACCCTTATTTTTTCAAAAACAGAACTTGATTGCCTTTAAAGTAAGGTATCACTCGACCCCTATTCCCATTCAAGACTTTGGGGTTGGACCTCATCCCCGCGAGGAGCAAAATCTTTCCCCCCGGGCCCGAGCGATTTTTTTCAAACGAACGGTATGTGAAATATCGGCCTCGTTTCGTTTTGATTGGCCCACCCTGTATATATTTTAATTAGATTACTGTATAAATAAAAGCATTTAAATGTGTTATATTAGAGGTAATTCTCAATTGCATAAATAAGAATGCAGAGGGATATTTCGGATTTGACTAGCTACTTATAGAAACCTAGGAACTCGCTGTCAAATTTGACATTCCGTTAAACATTCTAAACTTTAATTGAGCTTTCTGCAACCGGCCGTCTGTATATAAAAGGTTGCATATTATCTCCTCTTTTGCGTATTTTTTAAACTGAATAATAAATACGTTTTTATTCCTTCTTACTCAACACTTATTAAAGGATAATAAATGATTTAAAAATCGTAATTCCGTTACTTATAATACTAATAATAATATTTTATATTACTTAAAATAGCACACAACTTTCCTCACATAACTAAAAAAAACCAAAAAGTGTCTTTAAATTCTGATTTACACATTTCCAAAAAATGATGACAAATACAGATTAGGTAAACATTGAATTTTTGAGAATTACACCTATGACTTCACGTAACTCGATAAATAACCCATCACCCCTAAAAAAAAATCGGAAATTTTCACCGAAAGCACTTCTTAATGCATTTTGTGCGTTGTCCTTTAGAAGTCAATAGATATATACCAAATATAAAAATTAGTGCATGATATACAGGGTGTACCAACGAGGACTGAACAATGCCTCATATTTGTACCCTGTATTTTTGTAAAATAAACGAAAATAGCCAATCGATGTAATTTTTTCCAGTAGAATTCTAATGACTCACATAAAAAAAACATTTGAATCAAAAATAAAAGACTTACACCATGGGTGTAGCTGATTTTAAATCAAAACCCTCATTTTTTATATGATTGTTGAAAAACCGTTTTTTTTTTTTTTAGTTTATGATCCTGCGATGGCTGTTTTTATTATATTTTAACATTTTATTTTATCGCAACCTGATTAATTTAATAGGTTTCATAGGTGACAAAGGTACATTTACCTTATTTCTAGTCACCTTTGGTTTCAAAGTCAAGAGAAATTTGGTCTTATACCGCATTTTTTAACCTTATCGATTGAAAATCTACCTATCGGGTATGGTAATAATACATTTAGTACAATACGTTACACTAACTTCATCTTAAAATGTAAAACTATCGATTTTTTTTTAGAATTGCCCCTGTCTGGCCCCAAAAGTTGTTCAGCTATAACAACAGCGGTAAATGAACAAATGCCATACGATTCTCGAGTCAATAATAAAGCATAATACAGGGTCTTCTGATATATTCGGTGACAAACCTACAGGGTTTCCTTTAAGAAGTGTAAAAAGAAAATGAATATTGAATTTTTGAGGTATTAAACATATTTTTATGAAAGGGGAGATAACTTGCCATAAAATTCGTACAAAAATAACGAAGAATGGAAATGACATTTATAAAGGGTGTTACAATTTCGAAGCGAT